>OZ038481.1:125222268-125312268 GCA_964036315.1 Acanthosepion esculentum
TGCGCATAGAAAACGAGATCAGCCAATATACAAAAATAGAAAAGGACGTAAGGCACGGATGTGTCTTCTCACCTAAACTGTTCAACCTATACAGCGAGTCATTTCTGAGAGAACTGGAAACCCTACCGAGATTTAGTATTGGCGGCCACAATCTTAACAACATAAGATACGCAGATGACACAGTACTGATAGCAGACATGGAAAACAAATTACAAAATATATTCTACAGAAAGTAGCGATAGATAGTGCGAAGAAGGGACTAAGCATATACTAAATGAAGACAGAATGAATGTTCATTGGTAAAAGGATGAGCCCAAAATGCGCTTTGCATGTCGTGAACACTACAATCAAGCAGTCGCGGAAGTTTAAATATCTGGGAAGCGTTTTGACGGAGGACGATATGTGCGACACTGAGATCCGTAGACGTATTGGGATGGCCATGGACACATTTCAAAAGCTGGGCAGAGTACTGCCAAACATAAATAAAGAACAGCATAGTGAACTGTTGCGTGACATCTGTCCTTCTTTACGGCAGCGAATGTTGGACGAATTCCTCAAAGATGAAGAAGAGACTCGAGGCGACAGGGACATGGTTCTACAGAAGGATGCTAAGGATAAGATGGACCGAGCGTGTGAGCAACGATGAAGTCTTAGAAAAGATGCAAACAAGGAAGAGGCTTATAATTAACATCAGGAAGAAGGAGCTAAAGTTTCTCCGACGCATAATGAGGAAGACGGGCCTGGAGAATATGACGCTCACATGTCGAATAGACGGAAAGAGAGACAAGGGAAAACAACTCATGACATACCTACTGGCCGTAAGCAAGTTGATGACAGAACGTGGTGTGAGGAAGGTTGCAGGTGGAAAAATCTTTTTGAGAGCTGCACGAGATAGATGGACGTGGAGAGCCATAAACCCCTACGTCCTGAAATGACATGGCACATAAAAATAAAAGAAAAGCTTTCGTTTTTACATTACGTCCTTCAAGTCAAGAACGAATCCGGACTTACGCGGAATGAATTTCCCTACCTGATGCTACCAATTCGGCCAAGTATTCTGCCTACGTTGACGACGTTTCGTTTCTTGTGTCGAGCAGAGGCGAGATTCACGAAGTCAGCAAAGAAATCACAGGTTACGAGACGGTGACAGGGGCCAAGATCAACCGTGATAAGTCTGTTGTCTTGCGGTTAGGTGAGTGGAAGGGAATTTATCTTCCCGGACCTTTTGGCTGGACGGACGGGTCGGTCAAGATTCTCAGTGTCTGGTTCGGTCCCGATATCAGATTGGAAATAAATTGGTCGGAGTTACAAGGGGAGGTCGAGGTGAGGGCGGAAATATTGCCTCGCACATCTACCCGATTCTCATTTACTGATTGTGTGCTTCCACTTCTGTCTATCACAGTAATTTCATTAGTGAGGTTCTTGTTCTCGTTCTTGCGGGGTAGGCAATGCCGCTAAGGAACCTCGGGAGATCTGCCTCTTCCACCCTTCTGAATGCGGTCTGGTAAATTCGTATGAGGCGTTGTCTTGTGGGGCATTATATCAGGAGTTAGTTAGGGAGTCCGTTCGAGATGAGCTGATTGACGAGCTAGGTTTTACAAATCTGGAGGATCGCTTAATATGGCCTTGAGCGCCCGGGTTGAAATGCTTCAATAAAGATGAGGCATCACTCGCCTGGCTGGTGGTTCGTGGGGCTCTCTGGGTCGCAAATAGACTTTGTTCAGCGGGCTTAGGGAAATGTCCAAACTGCCAACGTTGTGATGGGGACGTCGAAACCATAGGTCACGCATTCTTTCATTGCGGGTTCCTAGCGCTGATGTGCAAGTTTATTTCAGGCGTCATTATTCGCATGCTGCGCAGAATGTATTTTGTCCTTGAGGCCATTTCTTTTTCTAGCAATGTGACACCGCCATTGACAAAGGCTGAACACTACGTGTCCTTTTGCTTGATAGGAATTATATTAATCATAATTTGGATGACACGTCAGACGAGATTCTATGAAGGCGAGATGTTCACTTCGTTCCAAGTAATCTTGTACTTTAAGCATTAGATGAGTCAAGATTAGGACGTAAAGGCAGCGGCTCACTTCATCAGAATCTGGCAAAATGTGGGTGAATCTTGCGGGTTTTTATCGAGTGAGTGGGGCTGATTAGGAGTGGAACGTTGTTACCAGTTTGGCATCATGATATTGTTCCCTCTGTGTTGACCACGCCCGGATTAAGTTAGTATAGGTTTGCTTTTTTTATTTAGTTTCTTCATTCCCGTTAGCTAGGGGATGTATGTTCATTCGACCTTTTATTTCAGTTCGCATTTTTCTTTAATTGTAATCGTTGGTGGTCATTGATGTCAGTTCTCTTGTGGATGCGGGGCCCCTTTTGTTTCGGACCTGAATTCCGTATTTGTTGTGTTGGATTGTGTGTTTGTGTTTTGAGTGAGTGCTTGGGTTGATTGAATGTTTTTCATATTAGCAAAGTCCCGCATTGATTTCGACCAGTTAACTGATGTTTCTGCCACATTTAGGGAATTTATGAGGTTTTATTAGTAACATTATTTTTTTTAGATTCTTGTAAAAATTTTTTGTAGATTTCGTAAATATTCATTGGTGTTTAGATTTTTAAATTGTTATTTTATTTCCACCTCACACAGACAATGAATTTCATATATGGAGACTAGATAGTACTTTCAGAGAGACAATGAGGTATTATGGTGGATGTAGCAAAAAAGGTAAGTAAGAATGCGTTGTTTTGGTGTAAGGAATATTGTTGTAGGTTTGGTTCAGTGTTTGTGGCTAGCTAAGTTTAATGTTAAGACATAACAAGAACGTCCTTTTCCCGATTCCCCATTTTTGTCCTTGTACCACATTTTGTAATTTACTACAAATAAATAATATTCTTAAAATCGCTTGAGAATTGAACGAAACTCTGGATGGTAGGTTTAATTTTTAAGATGAATCTAGATTTGGAGAAACAGGATTTTCTGTGTCGCGTCAGAATAATATTTATAAAAGAATAATTATAATATTAAGCTCTCCGGGCCATACTGAGCATTGTTTATTTGAAAATAAAAATAAAAGCTAAGAACCATGAATTATAAATGTCACTGTTCTTTCCGATACATACATACATATATATATATATATATATATATATATATATATATATATATATATATATATATATATATATATATATATGAAGGAATATAGTCTTAAGGTGTGCTATATTTATGGGATAAAGTGCTCAATATCAGAGATGGAGCGTCTGTAAATACAAAAGTAAATATTAAAATCAACAGTTAGAGGCGACAATCTGTTTCATGCTAGACCTAATCGTCAGGCCTGACGATTGGGTCTAGCAAGAAACAGACTGTTGCTTTTAAGTGTTGACTTCAATGTTCACTTTTATATATATATATATATATATATATATATATATATATATATATATATATATATATATATATATATATATAGAGAGAGAGAGAGAGAGAGAGAGAGAGTGGGTTAGAGAGGCATGGTGGAATAATGGATTGTGGCATGGTTTGAGGATTCGGAAAGCCGAATTCGAATTCCAGTCGAATCCATTACATTCATTTACGTGCTAATACCTTTGGGAAAGGTGTGAATCCTCTTCTTCTCCCTCCAGCTGTGGGTAAATAGCAGGACAGACTGTGTTTCGATGGCAACTGGTCTAGTAGAAGAACAACTCTGAATTCAAAACCTGCGGAGGGTCGTTTAGGGTCTCTGTATTCGGCCCTTCAAAAAGTGTGTATGGTCCTGCACGAAACCTTCACCGCTTTAATCAAATCTCATGTGCTGTTGACACGCTGTCGGTTTCCTAGGAGCTAATTAGTTGACCCTCATACATCGAAGTTTATATAAATATACATATATATATATATGTATATATATATATATATATATATATATATATATATATATATATATATATATATATAGAGAGAGAGAGAGAGAGAGAGAGAGAGAGAGAGAGAGAGAGAGAGAGATGTAAAGAATGAGAGGAACATGTGAAACAAATTCTTTCTTAGTTTGTTGAATTCCTAAATATTATGATATTCATGTAAGTGCCAATCTCGTATCTTGACATTATTTAATTATCTGTGTAGACAAATTCCCAACGTCAGGATCATGTAAAGTAAGGTTATTTCCGCTGTAAAGAGACACGTTAAGAGATATGAAAAGAAGAGAATGCAAGTCAGAAGCCTTTTGAAAAAATACTCAGCGTTCAAGTTTCTGATATCTAGAGAATATACGCAATTTTTAAATTGGGTTATATTTCCTTGTATTCAATGTTCGCTTATTTTGTGTTGAAGAAATACATATCAAAAATAGTGATGTGAACAGCATACATACGCGATATTTCATTACCTTCCATTTTGAGTTAGTTAAGATAGCGTAGATGATTGATGAAACCTATGTATTTCATCCGAATAGAAGCAGCACTGTGTGAAAAATTTGCGAATTTCATGAGAGGTGTATGATAAATCCTTCATTGAAAGATTACAAGAATTTAAAAATGATAACTTCCAAACGATTTCGGATGTTGACTCCATACAGTCGACTTTGGCTGTAATGTTTAGTTTTCATCACTGAAAAGATATCTGACATCTGTTTAGTAGTGTAAACAAAGAAATTTAATATTATTCATCGTATGGAACCATCTGAGGTATTCTCTCTGAATCATCGGCACAAAAAATTCTTATGAATTATTGTAGGAATAATCATCGTTTCGAAGAGACTGTAAAAATCATCATAGCCAAACACTGGACAGCAACTCGATGTCATGGAAGGTTAAGGTGAAATATTTGTTTTCTAACCTAACCCTGAGCATCATAACTGGATACTAAACAGCTTATACAACGTGTTAAAATCAGGAAAAAACATATTGCTCTCTCTCTCTCTCTTAAATGGGATTTTACAGTTATACTGTATTATGAATTACAGAGGCCTGATAATGTTTTATGAGAAGCGGGAAAAATACTGCTGCATGCCCCAAGTTTATTTGTCGACAAGATAAAAAAAGGCGAATGATGTTGGTCTGCTAAATTCTTACCCACCCGGCATATCCCCGTGATATATCTTCGTTCATTTGTTCCTGTCAGATTAGGATCCATTATTTAAATATATTTTCGATCTTCGAAATTTTGATTTTAAATTTCTTTCGTCAGAACCAGATAGATGGCAAGAGAATCTGTCAGGCACGTAAGTGATACACTTTTGGGCGATCATGTGTCTTTCAATTCATAACAAACTAGGTAGGAAATTTTCCCGTAGTAAGTTGTCATTTCTTTCTGCAAATAGACTCATTGCCAACCAAAGCCATAGAAGTCAGTCTGCTCTGAGAGGAGAACTGACACACTCATAAATTTCTCATTGGTACTTATGGGTAAGTGAATGTAACGAACCAGACTGGAATTCGAACTCGGCTCAACGATAATTTCATTCTGTGTCGATATCTATAACATCAAACACGCATTTTACAATTCGAAATTAAAAGAAACTATTGTTATGGCTAATAAAACTGTCCAGTATTTTTTTATTAACTAACGAATTAAGTACGCTGGGAATTTTTGCAAACACCTGATGAATGATCATGAAAATCAAGTGTTACCCAAATCCAAACTCATTACAATCCTTATATTTTTATTAGAATTTATGTAAGATTAGTTTCCTTTTCTTTTGGTGATATCTTAATTTCGATCTAACAGCGTAGATTAAGGCTCACTGTATTCATAACAGTATCAACTAAAATTAAGACGAAACACATGTTAATTGTTGGCACCAAGTAATTGGTTAAAGAAATAACAAAACAAATGTTGCAGATAAATTTTAAACAGTAGGTACAACAGAAGAGTATTATACGACTAGTGAGTGTGTGTCGGTTGACCCAGCATTCACTCTATTTGACCCTTCCCGCAAGGCATTCTCTCTTACTAATCATATAATAGGCGGAAGAGTCCAAGATAGATTCTTTAGAGAGAGGACACCACAACATGAATAAAAAAATGTTTGACTAAGCTTGATCTCACCAAAATCCAAGATATTAGAATTTGTTAACTAATGTTTGTAATGATTCTCTTAATCACAATTAAACTAGTGATATTTTATCATCACGGATTGGATTTATCAATCGTGAGGAACAGATGTTCCCTGACAGAGACTCTGTGACTTGAGCGCCTATTGTATTTGTCTATTATACCTATCGCATGCAGGTATTATTCCAAAAGAATTGTACAGTCCGAATAAATCGATTCAAACATTACAGTCTATTTCAGCTCCTTTTTTGATTAAGTTCCGCCTCTCTTATGCACACCAATATTTAATTAAAACAAATCACTTCTATCAGAATTATAATGTTCCCAGTTCCTTTTTCAATTCAACACAAGTCGAATAGAAAAATAATAATTACATTTTACAATAACTTTATTTTCAAATTTCATGTCAAATTATAAAAAAAAAATAATAATCACAATAATACTTCTTATTTTTATTTCATGTCCAGTTAAAAAATAACCACAGTTATTTATTTATTTATTTTCTGGAGTTCTAAAGACTCCGCATTATTCAATCAGTCATTGTACTGATTTACTTCTCATCCTTTCTGCCGTCCTGGCTTTAATAGGGGACTTGATGATTTCTGTAGTCAATTCAGGGTCCTCCCCAACAGTGGCTGACTCTCCTTGTAATTCCACGGTAGGTTCAATCGTATTCATATTGGATATGCTTTTACGAAGCTCCCTTAATGGAATCCCTCTTTCGCTCGGGTACTTACCAGCCATTTTAATTCTTCCAAGTTAATTTTATCAAGGGGCTTCAATAAGTCCAGTATTTTCTCTAAAGAGAACTCAAGGTACCCCTTTACTATGGGTTCCCATAATTCTGTCCATTTACTCGTGTTTGTTGACACAAATCTCAAAAAAGATACATTTGCTTCGAATGTTTCATCAGCTTGGTAATAGGGGGAAGTGTCAGTGAACTGGTAATTCTACAATGAACAACAGTTGCTTCTCTTTCATAGACCTTAGACAATTTTAGTCCCCCTTGGGTACCGAACGCCCAAATCCGATGTGATATGCTAATGGCTGTAGGGAATATAACACTGGGCAATACTTCTATTTGTCAGTGCTTCTTAATTCCTCTCTTTTTTTCTTAAATAATTAAAGTACACACAAATCATGGCTACCACCACATAGATCGGACTAGCAGATACACAGGTGCCTAAAGATACAAATTTATATCTATCAGCTTCTTCACTTTTTAGCAACATTAATTTTGTTCGGGCCAAATTAACGTCTAAAAAAGTCCGCTTCCATCTTATACTTAGCTATGGCTTCTAACTTTTTATTTCCATAAGCACCCGAGGAAGAAATCCAGTCCACAGCCAGCGGCCACACACATATGCATGGGAGCTCTTTCATACACCCGTTAATACTGATAATCGCATTCTGGCCGACCTTTCAGGTATCTTATCAATCTTCTCATTTTTTCTATTCTAGGGCTTTATTTCTCTCTCCCTCTCCCAGTCGTGACCTACTTCCACGATTATAGATCCCCTTTATTCTCTTCAAATTTTCTGGGGTAATCATAATTTCCTCCTCCTCTTCTTCGTTATCAGTCTCTAATTCTTCGGGTTCAACCAAGGTTGCCTTCCTCAATTCTCTTTTCACTCTCTTCTCTTTAGCTCCTTCTCATTCATCTATCTCAGCTAATTTTATATAATTAGCATGGAATCGTATTAATCTTCTTGCTACTAGATCCCAGATTAACTAAGTAACGGGTCCGGTCTGTTCCACTATTCTATAAAAAGGAATCCTTCTCCGATCCAGTTTACCTTCCCTCAGGAGTACTTTGTAATATACTGGATCACCTTCTTGGAAGTTAATTTCCTTCCTATTTTGATTTACTCTGTGATTACGCCTCTTCTGAGCTCACCTGATTCCCCCTCTCACCTTGTTGCTCCTATATCAATTTATGGTGATTTTCTCCCATATATCTCCTGCAAAGGTAATTATCTATCGGTAAGACCACATCTCTGTTAAATAACATATAATAAGGGAAAATTTCGCGGTTTCGTTCATCGAAAATGGCACGGCAACCAGCGCCTGAGTTAGATACTTATCCCAGCTGTCCTTGTTATCTGCTCAGTTCGCTAGTACATCGGCTAAGGTCACGTGGAATCTTTCTACCTTTGCGTTGCTCTGGAGATGGTATGGGTTGATAATTTGCATAGTATTCAATCCTCTCAGAGTCTCCACCATAACCTGAGTTACATTCTCCGGTCCATTGACAGTAACCAATTGCTCAGGGGCTACATATCTAGGAAATATCTCCTGAATATGATATTTGATACTATTCGGTCAAATATTGCGAAAGAAAAGAAATTAAATTCTCTCAATTAATACATGTGAATAGAAAGATGAAATGTATTCACTTTGCTCCGAAATAAATATGTTCTGTTGGCCATTAATAGATAAATATATACACATGCTTAGGTCACATGATAACATGGGCAGAATAATAGAATTTTTAATAGTTTCGTAAATATTTAAAGGGAATTTTTAATAGTTTCGAAAATATTTAAAGGGAATTTTTAACAGTTTCGTAAATATTTAATGGGATTTATTAATAATTTCGTAAATATTTAAAGGAAATTTTAATAGCTTCGTAAATATTTAAAGGGAATTTTTAATAGTTTCGTAAATATTTAAAGGGAAAAAATGGTAAAAGTTATTAGCATCAATAGTGTACTCTTCTGGTGTGATACAGAGATAAACTCCCGTCCTGTGCCCAAGCTTATGAAAGACTCCGGTAACGCAGATCAAAGCTAGCTCAACTGTTTCCCTAATGCGTCTATACGACCAAGTATATCATATTACATTACTTCGTTATACATGATATTTCTAGTAACCAAATAAATCGTATAGGAAGAAGTATGCTAACGAGCAACTTAATTAAACTTTTTATTCGCAAAAATAACATCGCATAACGTTAAAACCATAGAAAAATCGATTTTAGTCGTGTAGTTCAAGAGTTGAAATTGGTGCAATAAAAATTAATTGTACATCGGTCCCCTATCATTAAATAAAAACAAAGCAAATTTTTTTTATTCAGTTTTGTTTGTTTTGGGAGGTTCAGAAAAAAAACCTCATATTAACATCAATTAGACACACTTTGATTATACCAAAGAAATTAAATGATACGGTTTATTAATAATTTAAAAAAATATATCACTAGCACTTCCCGTCAAAATTTCACAGTTCTCCTGCTCCATATTTTTTCTTTCATTTTTTTCTTGCTGTAATCAAATAACGTCTCTGATATGTGCTTTCCGTCTTTTCTCGGGATCAAAATTGAACAGTCCATTATTTATGAGGTGTTGGCAAGGCGCTATCTAAGGAAGGAAGGAAGATGTAGAATGATGATAAGATAAACACATTGCCTCGTTATCATTATACAATAATGCAGCCAAGAGGCCAGAGAGAAAGAATAGGAGAAAAAGAAAAAAAAACATTAATTTGAAAGCAACAAAAAAAACAAGAATGAAGACAAAACATAATGATTGCATTATTTTTTTTAAAGATTAGAAGTTGATTTAAAGCAACAAGTCGGGTGAGAGTTCCACAATTGAGAATTGCGACAGAAGAAACTAGTAACGTAGAACTTACGGTTAGATAGAGCAATTCCAATTATAGAAAGGTGAAAACCAGTTGCCAATCGCATAAATTCGTAATGTTGACATACCAAAGATATAATAGACAGTCCAATTACCATGACAATGTTTATGGAATAGACACAGAGAAGTTCCATGTCGCTGGTGGAAAAGTGACGATGCCAGATCAGGATTGATATCATTGTATGTTGTTCTTCGGAATTTCTTGAGAATTTTTCATGTATAGCAGAAGCACCATTACACGATGCGGTAAGAATATTCAATATTGATATTATGGCATTTTCAAAGATATTTATTACAATATGACGTTGCAAATATTACTGAGACAGGGAGTGTTTCATGTAGCGAAACATGTAATAATTTTATGCCTGGAGAATAGAATGCGGGTAAAATAAAAAAAACAACAACTCATGTTATCAAAAATCGTTTATGTGTACCATGCAAAAAGCGGTGTCATGTAAGATCGAACCGTCTAAAAGGATTGTTGTTTTTCTAATTCTTAATTTAAATCTGGGTATACAACTATATTTGGTCTACTCATATAAGATGGATTATTTTCCATTAAGTTTAAAATGCTACATGTGTCTAGATGTGAATTACTTATAACTCCTTATACTGACCTCGTTTTTAATCAACGAATATGACGTTATCTTTTGTAGCATGGGAAGAGATAGACGTGTTTTTTAAAAGTAGGTGTATGTCTCTTTTCGTAAGTTTATTCGCAACCTAATTTCCTTTCTACATTTTTGTTTCCTAATGTTAATACACTATGTATTACAGTTGATATTTTTCCACAAAAAAATAAAGAGCGGTGTTATTTTCAAAAAGATCTTTAAAGTTTCCAAACACTTGCCAAATGAAGCTTGTGAGTTACCCAGAATATTTTGCATATCGCTGGTACAATTGAAAGCTGTTTTAAATTTGTTCGAATGGAGCTCTGGGAAGAAGGGTGTAGTGACAAACGTTTTGAAAGCCGAACGTTGACGTGTCCAGCATTATTATCTATGAATTTGTATTCATTTGAACGCTGTTCTGTGTGTCGTCCACGTAGTAGAATAATGAAAGTTAATTCGAGAGTTATTAAAATAATAACAATAATGATAATAATGTTAATGTTAATATAACATAATAATGTTTATTTTATATTATTTAGATTTTAGACTAAATAGTAGTCCTCTTTGGCTGAACGGCCAGAGCAAGTAAGGTTAATGAGGATTCTGTATAGTATACAGGTTCGATTCCTATCGAAAGACGGATATTTTCTACGAAATATCTCGAACATTCAGGCCATTCAGGCTGATAATTATCAAAAAAATATATTATCCATATATATCCCTAAAAATTGCATAAACAGAAAATATATTCAAATATTTGTTGGGTTTAAGCTATTTCATATAATATCGCTTAGGTAGCAATCTCAATTTAGATATGTTAGATCTAGAAATATCGGCGAAGGTGTGTGTTCAAAAGCGGTAATTCGAGCTTTGGCAAGCCGGAAGTTCTCTGTGTTACGTTAGGCTTGATGACGGTTCCGTATAGTATACCATTTCCGAGGACGCATATTTTCTAAGACATTTCTCGAAAATTCAGTCAGGAAATTAATGTTTAATTAAATAATTGAAAAAAGAATCGATCATTTACTCAAGAAAGAGTATCCATTACAAAATGTAGAAACAGAAAATATAAAATATTTGTCAGATTTAATTTCATATTATATATATATATATATATATATATATATATATATATATATATATATATATATATATATAGAGAGAGAGAGAGAGAGAGAGAGAGAGAGAGAGTGAGTGACAGACAGACAGAGACTAACAGACACAGAGAGGGAGACAGACTCTGATTTAATCTCCTCAACATAATAATCTGACAAATATTTGCCTGAAGATTGCACTAAGGTATGAAACCTATGCAGTTTGGATTCTTATGTCCACAGTGTTTATATCTATAAACGCTCTAGATACAGAGCACACAAATTCTATTAATATATATATATATATATATATATATATATATATATATATTAATATATATATATATATATTAATATATATATATTAATATATATATATATTATATATATATTAATATATATGTATATATATATTATATATATATTAATATATATATATATTAATATATATATATAGATATATTAATATATATATATATTAATATATATATATTAATATATATATTAATATATATATATTAATATATATATATTAATATATATATCTATTAATATATATATATTAATATATATATATATTAATATATAGCTATTAATATATCTATATATGTATATATATATCTATATCTATATCTATATATATATATATATATATATATATATATATATATATATATATATATATATATATATATACATATACATATATACATATATGTATATATTAATTCCTGCAAAATGTAATTGTGTTGTAATACACATGAACATAATAACAACAAATAACATTGATTGTGCTCGTCATGAGAGAAAAATATCCTCAATGTTTCACATACACTTTACTTATTTCTTTTGATTCTTTTACTATTTATTCTATGTCCTCCTTTGTTTAGACAACGGCTTGTGTGAATGTATGTAGTTATTGTATGAAAGAAATCTCCTCACAAAACAAAAATGATGAGCATCTCTCATATATGCCGTGGTCACAAAATAATTTCCGTTTTACAGCCCTCGAAGTAGAAAAGCCAAAATCGAACGACATGCACAAATAAGTTGCAGAGAGTGACGCGCCTTACCGAAACAAAACGTGTTCTCTACAGATGTCTGTCTGCAGGCGTTTTCTCTCGAATTCTACAGTTCAATATCCTTCGTCATATCATGTTTTGACATCTACGTTCAATCCATAGATTTTTATATCAATCTTTACCGAGGAATTTTATCTGGTTTATATATATGAAGTTAGATCACTCTTTCTTTTTATCTCTCTGAATCTCTCTGTATCTGTCTGTCTGCCTCTCTTTATATCTCTTTCTGTCTGTCTATTTTTCTTTCTTTCTCTCTCTCTCTCTCTCTCTCTCTCTATATATATATATATATATATATATATATATATATATATATATATATATATATATATATATACATACATACATACATACACACATACACAGTGTTCACGTATACATGCACACAGAGATACACACACATGTTTCTGCATTGTGTGCTTGTTTGTGTGCGGGCATATTCAAGTAAAATGTTTCTTAATATATGTTCTAAATTTCATATGTATAGAAACGATTTTTTGTAGATATATATTTTTCCAGGTTCGATTCCAGTTAAAAGACATCTTAAGTCTAAAAAAAAGCCTCCAGTATTTAATCTTCCATGGCGCCATTCTTCAGCCATCCATGATTTTCTTTCTTTGCTATATATATATATATATATATATATATATATATATATATATATATATATATATATATATTGGATAGCAGAGGTTGAATTACAGTCGAATCCGTTACATTCAATTACGTTATAGTACCCTTGGGAAAGGTAAAAATTATCTCCTTCTCTCCCCAGTTATGGATGAACAGCAGAACAGACTGGGTTCTATAGCCTTGGATGGCAACTGGTCTAGGAGAAGGATAACTCTGAATTCAAAACCTATATATAACATATATATAATTCCAGAAGTTATTTCTCGACGTGGAAGAATTAGAATCAGAGATATTAAAAAGGAGCGAGAACAAAAAGAGTAATAATGAGAACAGAAGATAGCGATTAACATTGCATTTAAATTTTTGAAGGTCTAAGTTAGCTAGAAAGGATGAAGCTGGAAGGGAGTTCTATGACCATAAATTGCGAAAAAATAAACGGTTAGCACACAATTTACGGTTACATCTAGTCAACCCAACTGTAAATTGATGAGGTCCCGACGCCAATCTAGTAACGCCTAGGTACCATAATTATCATCTGAATATTACTTTTCCATTCTTCTCTATTCTCAATTTTTCTTTCTTTATCTGATTCTTTCTTTGGTATATATCGCCAAGGAGCCTGCAATAAAACGTAGCGTAAATGGGACAGTTTTTCCCATGACACCGCCTTTTTAACTGCTTTTACTCTTCGGCAATATTTATTGTTTTTTTTTTATGAATAATCGAAAGTGGTCTACACTTGTTTTGTTACGCCCCGCTTCGAGAGATCTATTTTTGTTTACTGGGACTATAAAATGATACTATAATCGAACCTTGTATTCTCAGTTGAATAAAAAAATTCTGAAAGCCTGTACCTACTTTTTTCATTACATTGTTTTCAAAAGCGATGATTAGAAAAGGAATAAAACTTAAAAATATTATAAAATGAATCCATAAGTTTTTTTTTGTTTTATTCATGAAAATTTACAAAAATAATATTAAACAATTTATTTATTAGATTTATTAGTTTAAATTTTTATGGCTGATATCATCACTTAGACACACACAAAACAATAGATACGACGAGATACCTGCCGTCATCGTAAAGAAATATGCTCCTTGGCTGGTCCATGTTCTCTTCAGATTTTACAAGAAATACCTGCTTCCTGCTTTCCAGCTTGCTGGAAATCTTTATCTATAGTTCCTGTTTTTAAGAAATCTCGTGAACATACTGACGCCTCAAATTGTCGCCCTATTCGTATCTTGCCTCTCTTCAGCAAATACCCGAGTCCCTAATCTATGCCGAACTGGTTATATATGTTACTTTGCACGACCTCCTGAATAATATGACAGCCGTTTCGCCAGATCAACTATTGGCGTGTTAACGACAATTTCTGAAGTTATCTATCAAGCTCTAAAATAAGAATGGCGAAGCTCAGATTGTGACTCTAGATATTTCGAAGGTCCTCGACAGGGTTTGCCTTCTACGCAAGATCGGGAGCTACGGTGTCATGGAACGAATATTTGGCTCAATCCAATCTTTCCTACCCAAACGAATAACGAAGGACGCATTGAACTGGTATGCTTCCAGATCTTTCAATACTAAAGCCGGACTCCTGCAAGTCTCTCTCCTTGGAACTATGCTGCTTCTAATCAAAGATCACATTGATGTCATCAGTTCCCAACTTGGTATTTATGCAAATGAGAGTACTATTTTCCTACATTAGTACCAAATTCAACAGATTCGACAAATTAAACCAGGCGAATTATCTTGAAAGGTGCCTCCAATCGGTAATTAACTGGGGCAAGAAATGGCTTGTGAATTACAATGCCTCCAAAACAAAACTGCTTTCATTTATTCGCCACAGAAAAAACATTTCCACTATTATCAGGATAGCTGATGATGAACTTCTGGTTTGCAACACCTTACGCTTTTTTGTTACAATTTTTGTGTACCTTTGGGTAACTAATGAGCCAACCCAAATGACTTGACTCACTGTATAGTTCCCCAATAGAAGGTTAATTCAATCCGTCGTGTATAAAGGCGGCCATTTTGTTTACTCTTTCCGAATATCCAGTGCCAACTTGTCAGGCGAAAGAACAGAAGGAAGAACTACTGAATTACGCTCTGCTACTTTATCGGGATATCCACTGCTAACCATAACTACGCTTCCCCGCTGTCTTCGAAATATTCACTGCCAACCTCTGGATTCTATACTCAAAGACTACCGTCATCATGAATAACATTTTTGGCATTACGTTTTCTACTGAAATGAAGGTGGCGATTATATCGAGTAAGCTTGTAAGTCGACTGCAAGGAATATTGGTTCATTATGTCGTGCCAATAAATCTTTCGCCTTAGAATCTGTTGTACATATCTATAAATTTGCTGAATATTATTGCCATATCTTGTCTGGTGATCCTATTATGCATGTATAGATTCTTAACAAAATTCAGAGAAGGGTCTGCAATGCAATCGATCCTGACCAGTCCCCTCCATTCATTTCCTCACCGAACTGAGGTGGTTTCAATCTATCTGTTCTACATATACTACTCATATAGCCTTTTTCCACTGGTGCCCCGAATACATGAATCCTACCAGATTGGCAACAAGATCTCACAGTCTTACTAATGAAGTCATTAGATGAAACCGACTTTTGTTTTTTAACATATTTCTCGCACATATCACCTGTGGAAGTCCCTTCCGATTTCTTGCCTCCCTGACAACTACAATCTTCAAAAATTTAGATGCAACGTTACGCTTCATCTTTTGTCTTCTTGAAGCTTGTTCCTTATTTGTCCTTTTCTGAATCCTCCCGATTTTCAATCTTCTCATTCTCATTCACTTTAATTCCCTGTGTCCCCCCACAGCGTTCTAGTAATATTGTCACGTTGTTTGGAGAAATAAAGATTAAGAAAACAAAGATATATTACAATATTGTAAAGACTAATGCAATTCCAACATATGCAATGTAATATTTATCATTTACCAGTTTATAAAGAAATAAATGTGAAAATAATATCTTATTCATAAATTTATAAATATTTACTAAATTATTAAAACATGACAGTCAATTAGAAGGAAATTATTATTTTATTATATAACATTTTATAAAGTTTGAATCAATTGGCAATTAACTGATGTTTTGCCAACCATTCCAATAAATAATATACTTAATAAATCGTGTAAATAAACATATTAATAACGAAATAATGTTTAACATGTCTTTTGTAAATTCTCAAAAACAAAGAAAATGTATATAATTTGAATTTCATAGGTTAAGGTTTAATTAAAATTTTAATCATCGCTTTTTAAAACAATAAAGGTCGCCGACGAAGGACGGTAGTTAAAACGGTGCCATTGGAAGAAAAAGAAAACGTCCTTTTGGAGCAAGCCTTATTGTGGCACCCACAATAGTTAGTCCATGTTTGGCCTTCCTTTCACTCTTTATTTATTTTCTTTCTTTGCTTTATCTTTGTTTCCCTCTTTTATTTTTCTTTCTATTCTTTTTGTTTTCCTTTGCTTTATTTTTTCCTTTCTTTTTCTTTCTGTCTCTTTTTCTTATTTCCATTTTTTCCGCTCATTTCATATTCTTTCTTGCTTTATATATCTTCGAAAAATACATATAACCTAGCTCTTCAGTAAGAAAATTGAGTTTGTTCAGTCGCGCGCACACACAGAAACCACATACACACCCACCCACACACACTCACTCACACACTCACACACACACACAACACACATATAGACACACTCACACGCACACACACTCACACGCACGTATATATATATAGTGTGTGAGAGAGACAGACAGACAGACAAACACAGAGACAAACATACAGAGAGAGATTGAGAGCGAGAGAAGGAGAGAGGACATAGAGATAAGCAATGGATAGACATTTTCAGTTTGTCGCCTATATTGGGAACTTCAGAATAAATCAGACTAAAGATTAAGTCCCTGCTCTCGTAATGTTTTTCTGTACTTGTATTAAAGATCACACAGAAATCTGAAAATTGCAGTTATCGTCAGGCGTTGAGTTCTATGTCCACATTGGCTAAAATCGCTCTAAGTTCTATATTCAGCATTCGTCTAATATAAGAAAACAACATTTAAGCAATATACGTACAAATAGCGTTAAGTCATTATCTAAAGCATATAAAGTTCAATAGCTCATAACGTCCAGGATCAATATATGTGAAATTCAAACTAGACTCTTTCTACACGTGATAAAATCTATAACAAAATCATTAGCCATTTTAATGGTTATATTTTAAGATGTTTGTAATCTACTAAAATAAACTAACCAAAGCTATAATGCAACTTAAACGAATATTAATTTAAGGCCTCTAAAAATTAATAAAAAACTTTATTTTTAATAATATATGTTGAATCTTGTGCAATAGAAAGGATTTAATAAATGTTAAATAACAGAAAATAACAAAGTTATTGAGTGTACAACAGTGCACATTGGGATTATCGAAGGAGCTTTGCAGACATGATCAAGCGATAAGGAGGGCCGTTGAAAATATGACTAAGTTTTGAACTAAAAGGAAATAAAATTTCATTAAGATCTTGTCTTCTTGAGTGGATCTTGTCTTCTTCCTGTGCAAATTAATTGAAACAAAACGAAGAATTCAGTTATTATATGCTTTTTTCATATTTTTCTAATGAAATATGACCCACTGCACATGTTAGTACTTCGTATGTCCATTACACGAAGTCGTTCCTTGCAGATTGCCCACAAATGCTCGATTAGATTTAAATCAAGAGAGTTTGCGGACCTATCTATAGTAATTTGATTTACTCACTGGTAAAGTTTGCCAGTGCGTTCGTGCAGCGTTACAATTTTCGTACACTCCCTTGGAGTAACGCCCATCGCAGACAATGGCCGTAGAACAACTAATCGACAGTCGAGACTATAATATTTGGGCGCGATGAAAATCTGATACAATCACGAATGACGTAATATTTTTCAAGGTCAAACAAATTCCATCACAGATCTTGAAAATAGAATCATATTACTGCATACCACTGCAAATTATCTAATCTGAGGAAAAATAGAAATTGATTACACCCTGTCAATCCACTGGGTCTAAAACTGACCGTACGTTGAAAGAAGGAAAATGACGTGGTTGTTTCAGTTAATTTGAACAAGGGTGTAAACTAAAACTAGTTATAACGAACCACCCACTTTTAATTAGTCATCAGATCTTTGAACAGGAAGGTATTGAGGGAGTCAATGAGAAAAGATATATAATACTTCGCAAATTTTCTATGCAAACTCCACGGAGTTAAATAAATATTTTAAAACTTTACAAGCGGGCAAATAAATACATGAAAATCGATTTTTTAATAATTTTTTACGGACGAATTACTGCTGACAGACGAGGACTTGATGAATGGGCCAATGGATGAATTTAACCCTAGAACACTAACCACCAATTAAAGTTACACCATTAGCAACTATGGGTATATCATACCCAATTTTGAAAATATCAAAAAAAATTAAATTTGAAACTTTATTTGAAATATTTTACATGCAGGTACTTCAAACTTTGTACTTTGAGTAAACATTAATAGGAACTTAAAAACATTATTTAGGTAAGAAAACCATGTACTGAAAATTGTAATTAAAAATATGAAATTTGCGTTGGGTACTATATACCCATGGTTTCTGGGGTTAAACCGATGCAGGTGTGTCCCTGAGTTTGAAAGAAGGCAGCATGGAGGCGATAGGGTTATGGATATGGGATGGAATTGTCGATCAAACAATTATTGGTCCATTTAAAATCGATGTAAGAGTTAAAACAGTTTAACATTTCTACCTATTGCGATTTTATGGATGAGAAATTTTTCAAATGCAACAAGTTCCATCCTCGCAGTTTTAAAGTGATTTTAAATTATTATGACCGACGATGTAACTTTTCATTTATCTAAGGTTGCTGGTAATTTTTTTAAGCAGTAAAATGTGTACAGAAGAGAAGTTAATGCAATAGCCACCATCAAGTACTGATCGGAATCCGATGTTCAGCCGTGAAGATGGAATTACATGAAGGTAGAAAATATGACAACAGAACAGGTTTATCTGAATCATCATGCCATGAATAGAAACTCCTAAAATAAAAACAAAAATTAACAAAATAATAGAATGCTCGCTTTTGACAGATATCGTTTGGTTTGGCTTGGTTTGATTTATTTTACGGCATATCATATTCTCAATGTTTCATTTAATGGCGACAGCATTTTTATTACTGGTAATATCTTTTCAAAAATGTGTTGCTAGTAATAACGTATTGCTCGTAATAATTTTCCTCCAAAAAGTTATTCCTGGTATTAAAATCTATTTGTACACTTTCACAGTGTTTTGACCCTAGTTTTGGAATTAACTATTTGCCCATAGTTGGGACCCTAACAGGTGCTACCACCCGGATTCAGGGTGGACCTGGTACCACTAGCAATTAAGATTTGGTTCCACGCTACTCAAAACATCCTGATCAGAGGTCCTGCTGTTGGACATAGTTTAGCGTCTTACCCAGGACGCTGATGTAGTTTATCGTCATACCTAGGACGCCTGAGAACCAGGTTACTACACCGTGATATAATGCTTCAAAGAGTCATCGAATATTTTTCATTCGTTCTCTTATAGGTGGTAATCAATTACTGATGTATTTATTGCATTGTTATTGAGGTGAAACATAAATTTCTGGTTTTGCTTTATAACTTTAGACCCTAGTATTTTAATAAATGAATTAACTTTAATAAATCATATTGAAACTCCCTAAAAACTTCCACTTGAGATTCGTCTGGACAATTTAATTTAATCGTTTAAAATTTGAGCAAATCTGACCGAAGCAAATTCGATACTGAAATTCATGCCTTTTACATAATAACATTAAACGGGCTGTACATGCCGGGGTGGATAAATTTTAATCTTAATGACGCAAAAAGGAAATGACATTAACATCTTATTTTAACAGATATATTTACAAAAAGTACACATAAATATCTTGAAATACTAAAGAGTAAATTTATTCAATGAACTCGCCATTGGTTTCAACTGCGGCCTCGAGACGGCTTCGGAATCTCATGCAACTTTTTCGGATGGTTTCCTTGTTTAATTTGGTGAATGCTGCCATAATCCTTTCATTCAGTTCGTCTTTGGTGTTATAAGGAATTTTATTGGTCACCGCTGCGTCGTACACATAATAAATAAAAGTGGTTACCGTCTGGGAAGTGGCCAGTTGTAAGGAATGATGTGGTCGCGGAAATGTCTGACAGCCATGACTGGATACTTCTACTTGTATGGCATGGTACATAGTCCATTTTGTAAGACATAGTTTATTCTAGCAGATACCATTTTGGCCAAGGGCAGGACTACTACCTCAAAACACTTGATATAGGCATCCGTGTTCAGGCTGAAACTCTCACCAACAAATTCGTGAGTTCATTGCTTATCAGAACGATCACAGTGAATCTTCCGCTCTGCCTTACCTTCGTAATCACCATTAAGCTCATCCATCTATTATGGAATCTTCTGCACTGTCATCTGATTGACACCAAAACATTCTGAAATGATCATATTTGAGCTTCCGGTGCGAATGCCAAGCAATAGAAATTACCGTTTTCAAATTTCTGCCATCGTGGTCTTTTTTCTCGGAGACGGTGCACAACTGAGCCTACTAAAATATGCAGAAGACAAAATCAAAAACAAACAACGCTCATGAGCGAAAATAAAAATATAAAATTGCGATTATTTACCTATCACCTCTTGTATATAAGTTTGTATGTGTGTTAGTGTGTATTTCCTGACATTTGCATTTAGCTCGATTAATGTGTTGACATTTCTAGGATATGTGTGACAACTTCAGCTATCAAGCGGCGCCATCTTGCTGGATGTGAAAGAATTCAAATCAGCGTAGTTCTTTCCAGTGTAAAAGTAAAATGTTTAAATTGTATGACAGAAGGAAATGAACTCATTCTGAAGAAGCACATTATTAAACGTATCGTTAAAAAAATTGTTATCCAAAATGATTTTAATTTTTTTTTTCTGAATTTAACTCCCGCATTTAAAACTTAACGGGAAGATGCTTCAGAAAATACAATCTGAGAAAAGCTATGTCAAGTTTCTTTTCCGCTAGTCGCAATCATTATTCATGACATCTCATCCTGTTCCGTTCTGTACGAACTAATTTTATAAGAGGTAAACCGATTTGTTTAGATATTTAGTAACATAGCTCTGTATTTTATTTTTATTAAAATTAATATCTATATTCCAATTTGTACAAAATTTAGCAAAATAATCCCTTGCCTTTTTTGCAGATGACTGTGAATCTTTCAATGTAAAGAACGACGGTAAGTGGTTTTCTTTATTCTTACTCGTCATGTTGCTTTATTTTGGTTCAAATCAACGTGGAATGAAGGCTGTTTATAGATAGTGTATTTTCAGAATTTCTGTCATGACTAATGATTTGTAAAAATATCACTGAAAAACGTCCATAAATATGAAGTTACTGATGCAAACGATGTTTCAAAAGGAACTGTGCATGGTTTTCCATTTTTGTAGATTGATTCAGCTCGATAGACAGACTATTCATTTTAAAATGTAAGAACTAATACGCGTTGATATGTGGAGAGAAATTAAAGCAAATATTTAAATCCATTTTCCCCATCAACTAAGAGAAAAATAAACGAATTCATATTTAACGAATTCAAGCGACGAATGGAAGAGACATTATGAACGAGATTTATTCTAAATGTTTCTTTTTGCTATGAAACTTGTATTTAATGTGTGTTCCTTTGAAATGATACTTTCTCGATTTTTATAAAAATATGAAATATATGTATAAATAGATTTTACTTTAGAAACTTTTATATTAATCAATATTTATTAAAGGCTATTGATAATAATTATTAGTGTTTTAAATTTAATTTTGTATCAGGTAAGACATATTTAGATCCAGTATATATAATAAAAGCCTATATTTTTTATAACTTTTGACTATTATTGGTACTTATCAAAAACGATATGTTACAGTTTGATTTATAAAAATCGATTTGTATACGAATCAGTCAAATCGAGACGATTGTTTATTCAAGTCTTCTAGAAGCATACAGAACATATAAATATGAATACAAAGATACCATAATTTATAATTCAAGTCATCATAATCTCCTTCATTTTAAGTAGTATATCCCCATTCAAGGATTGTCTATATTTTCACCTCACTGAAAATCTTCCGCTTTCATGGACAGGTACATACTGCCGATTTTGCCTATAAATGCACGTATTTTTTTCAATCATTTCACCCCATGCAAGACAATAGTGACACTTAGAAGCTAAAGGTTACTGTGTGTTAAAGAATATGGGAAACGCTACTATTAAGGAGAGAAGGCAATAAAGAATAGGAATTAAGAATACAGGAGATAATTATTGACATTTCATTTAATTTTTGACTGGGAGTCGAGATACTTGAAGAGAGTACCAAAAGTGAGAAGTGCTAGAGAAGAAACTGTTAATATAGAAATTGCGGATACATCTAGCTATTTCAACTGTAAATTGATGAGACCGTGTCGCCAATGTAGTACTGCGTTTAAATTAAGAAAGTCTAGTTACTCTAGAGAAAATTTCATCAGGACAATTAAATGAAAGAATTCATAGAAAATATACAAAGAATCTACATAACGGTGCTGATAAAGTGATTGAAGACAAGATGCCAGGTCACGACCAATGACATCGCAGATTCATCTTTGGATTTTATCAAGAATCTCTAAATGTATAGCAGAATCACCAGACCAGATGTGGCAGCAATGGAAAGACGAGGGTACAATTATAAATATGTAAGAGAGATTCCGGCGAGAATGATTGTGTCGCCGCACCGCATAGTGCACCAACTTTCTTAGCTGCAGACATATCAATTAATTCAATGTACTCTTTGCACTTCAGGTCAGCTGAAAACGTAACCTGATTGTTTTTCTTGGACCCACACAGTCTGCCATTATCTTGAGAACCCGCTTTAAACTGATGTTTGAATAGCCAATTGTCACATTAAACTGCAACACTACCAGTACTTTTTTGTAATAATGATTATTGTCTCAACTCTAAAGACATAAGTAGAAGTTTTGGTATTTCCTCATTTATAGCAGCAACATTTCTGCCACTGAATGACGTGTTAATATGATCATTTTCCATTTGCTCCAGTGTAGCAGGTAAATCTGCTGACCAATCTCCATACTGTTCTTATATCATATTTAACTTTAGTTCGATCCTCAATAGATGCCCCCTATTTTAGGCCTTGTGCCATATCTAAGCTAAGCTTGAAAAATCAATATTATCATATTCAACTTTCCCATAAACAGTCATAATATATATATCGTGAATGCTTAAATTGCATTCTTCAAGTAAATAGAGAATTTTTTTCATTTCTACGGGAGACCAGTAAAGATTTTATGAATAAGCAAAGATAATATGAATCTATTACTTTATTCCAGTTTTTTCGCGACACTTTATGTTTTATACTTAAACATTATACGAAATCTAACCGCTATTATTCCAATTAATTTATAAAAGGCGTTTTTAAAAGAACTCACATAACTGTGTTTTATATAAAATATAATCATTTCTATGTAAGTATATTTAATTCATCTAGTGCATCTTCCGTTGCAGTTCTATATTTGTGTAAAAACATTAAATATTTACTAGATAATTATGCACAGTGATTAACCTTTTTGATTCGATTTTACAAATAACTACAGACCATTTCAACAAAGGTAAACATATCTCTGTTTTTCTGCGTACCTTTCCGTCAGTTCTGAAACAAGATTGGATCAGTTGATTTCCCAAAGAAAATGGTCATTGACATATTGACTTTAAAAAATGGATCAGACCGAGAATTTCTCAGCATATTAATTTGTCTTTTTCTTTTTTCTTCTTTTTTTTGTATCTTGTCGTATTAAATAGCTCAACCTTGATCTGTATTGCCTAATTTTATTGTCCACAATGGCGATATTTTGACAAGTACTTGTCTGTAACGGAGAGCTTAAAAGTTGGAGAGAGAATCTTACTATCCAATCGTCTTCCTACCAAGCTAAAATTCCCAATAAAAGATTTTGGAGAAAGAAATATATTTTTTTTTACCAGAAAATCACTCATTCCCAATAATGTTTTGATTAGTCAATTCACGGACAATTGAAAAGATCCCCAGCTGGTCCTGCTAATTATTTTATTTTCCTCTGACCCTGTTAAATATATTGTATATTAAATAATACTATATATTTTTAACAGTCTGCGCGATGATTTATTAAGCAGATCTTTGGTCTTTATCACTGAAATTAAATTATTTCCCTTCATTATGTTATAAACTTTCCCAAGTGAATAGGTCTGAATTGGTAGATTTAAGGAATGTAGTTTGTTTAAACGAAATATTAATAAATTAGCGCAAGGTTTGAGATTCCTTTGTAATAAGTGAAATTTTAGATTCTTGCCAAAATGTTAAATCAAACTCTGGAATTTATTTTAAATACAGTCTTACATAAAAAAAAACGCCTTCTACAACCAAGCATCCCTGACTATAATAATTTTTAGAGAGTATAAGAAAACTCAAGGGTTATAAATATATAAATAAATTAATACATATATAATAAACAAACAAAAATGCATGAAATAATAATTCGATTAAAAGGATCAACAATATATCCTAATTTTCATTTATTAGGCATTTATATGTTACCTTTCCATACACGGAAAGCTTTAAACCTATTTTGGAGCGTTATTTCAAAATATAAAAACTTAACATGTTTCTAATATGTTACGTCTGCGTATAAATACAAACTAGTAATTAAAATATCCAGATTGATCTGATGAATTTCCTCGAGGAAACAAACGCATTCATATAGAAATATTATCCTTTTCTTTCACATATAAGATTTAGTGGGCATACGCGCACACAAAGACACACACACAAACACACACACACACACACACACACATATATATATATATATATATATATATATATATATATATATATATATATATATATCCAGAGGCAGGCTGTATCTCTGTATTACAGCTCATCAGTGTGGCTAGACATTCGATTGCCTCAAGCCAGAATCAACACCCGACTGATTTTTCATCATTCGGGGATTATTCTCCTTCGCTATCAGAGATGATGTTTTACGTATTTATTTTTGAATAAACACACCAGGGACGATGAGTGGCTGAGTCATAGAACTTTGCATTACCAGCAGTAGCAGTCACTGTTTACAAATTAGCGTTTTCCTTCTAAATTACTCAGCCGAATTTTATTTTTTCGGGGTATATATATATATATATATATATATATATATATATATATATATATATATATATATATATATATATATATATTAAGACATTTTTATTTTTATACATTCGTTTTATAGATACAAATATTTAATTGAATGCTCTGTTTATAATAAACAGTATTAATAACATTTACCGGTCTGAATGTCCAAGAAATCTTCATAGAAAATATTCGTCCTCCGACAGGTATCGAACCAGTATCCTATACAGAACCGTCATTTATATTGACGTGGATTTAACCGATTGAGTCACAGAGGATCGTTCAGTTAGCAAGGTCGAGTTTACTGCTTTTAAACTACAATCTTCCATGAATCTCTCAAAGTGCATCCAAATGGAAACAAATGACGTCACACTTTATGAAATGGACACAGTCCGACAATTATTCGAATGGCATATATTTTCTATGAACATTTCTCGGGCATACAGGCCGGTAAATGTTATTAATACTGTTTATTATAAACAGAGCATTTACTTAAATATTTGTATCTATAAAAAGAATGAATAATTGTCGGACTTTGTCCATTGCATAATATGTGACGTCATTTGTTTACATTTAGATACGCTTTGAGCAGATATGAATACACGTGTATGTTTTAATTTTCCGTTTGAATTTTTCAGGTATGGTCATCATCTGATTAAATTGTAATTCCAGTTAGTTATATACACGAAAAATTGTCAAACGCTTCCTGCCATAATTATGGTTAACCTTTGTAGCGAGATTTAAAATTACTGGAATGAATACATATGAATATATGGACAGTTTAACATTATTAATTTGGACGGTAAACTACTAAATCGATATTATTTATGTGAAAATAACTCTACTATAACTAAAATATAAACTGAAGATTGACCAATAAAAAATATTCACATATTAAATGATAATTTTTAAAAGACACAATAGTTTAAAAGATTTTTCTACAATATTGTATCTCTCTTTTTGTCTATGTCTGTCTGTCTGTCTGTCTGTCTGTCTGTCTGTCTGTCTCTCTCTCTCTCTCTCTCTCTCTCTCTATATATATATATATATATATGTGTGTGTGTGTATGTATGTATGTATGTATGTATGTATGTATGTATGTATGTATGTATAGTCAAACCTAATGAGCCATACAAACCTACCAAGGTCAGCTGACCCTGACGATCATTAGGTTTGACTACGTTTGCTCTACGTTTGTATCGAGCTCTTTAGTTACTTGTTTACTCGCATCAGGTTTTTTCCTTTGGGACTTGAACCTGTATCTGTGCGATTATTTTCGACAGACTTTCATGTTCCTGGCTCTTTCTTTTTTAAAACCTTTTTTCCCTTCGAGATTGATTTGGCTATTGTTAAATCAAGAATTCGAAGGTTTTTCGACAGGAGTATAGTTACCTATATATATATATATATATATATATATATATATATATATATATATATATATATATATATAAATATATATATATATATATATATATATATATATATATAATTCTCAAAATGTGCGTGTATGTACGCGTGTGTGTGTGCGTCGTCGGATGTAGTTTATGCATTTCCACAGTTTCCATCCGATTTTGATTAAGTTATTTTTTTTGGTTAGATAATTACATGCTGTCCATTATAACGTTCAGCGATATTTTAGTATTTACTATCTGTTCTTGGATATATATCTTTCATAAAACTTTAATAAAAGTAAATAGTTAAAATTAGTACAATAATATTATATATTACTATAAAGTTAAATTTATATAATTAATTATATCTATAATTCTCAAAATGTGTGTGTATGTATGTCTGTGTGTGATCGGATGTTATTTAGGCATTTCCACAATTTTCATACAATTTTGATTATTTTTTTATGTTTCAAATACAATTCGTCAGTGCCGGTTTTGAGTCCAAATTCATTGTCGACAATGGCTTTCCACTATTTCCTGTCCAAGATAACTCTCAGCATCATTTGACTATTTACTATCTGTACCTGGATATATATCTTTCATAAAAACTTTAATAAAATTAAACACTTTAAATTATTACAACATTATTATACACTTTCCTTTTCAGGGCTAACCCCATTCAAATTGTTAACACTCCCAGTTGAGGATGTGCCTCGTCGTACCCAAATGTAACTAATATTGGTTTTCGGATGGGCTGACTTTAAACTTAAAGTAGGCCAACTGAACGTCAAAATTCCCCAGTAATGTAAAACCCGGTTAGACACTGGTTATATTGATAGTATCACACACACACACACACACACACACACATATACATATATATATATATATATATATATATATATATATATATATATATATATATATATATATTGTCATCCACAGACAGACTGTTTCGCTGTTTCACAGCTCATCAGTGTGGCTAGACGTCCGGCTGCCTCTAGCTAGGATCGAAACCCGACTGAATTTGCGTCAGTCGGAACTTATCCCACTGCTGGGATGAAGGTGAATTTTAGCGTGTTTATTTTTAGATTTAGATAAACACACAGTGACTGACAGTGACTCAATTCTGCCGAAGAATCGTGCAATATTAGCTTAAATAGTCACTGTTTACAAACTCACACCTCAAACCACAGAACTCAACCGAAATTAATTTTTCAGGAGCCAATATATATATATATATATATATATATATATATATATATATATATATATATATATATATATGGCAAACTGAGAAAAATTCATGTGAAACGTTTTATCTCTTTGGATTTCGTCGGATTTAAGTTATGTTTTCGTTGATATAAATACACATGCACATGAAGGAGAGGGGACTCTGAAACTTTTAAGTATAATTTACTTAGGTATGGAATAGAACCAATTCCCTTTATTATCTTTTATGTTTGCTACTTACATTTCTTTTGGTATTAAGTATCCCACGCTCTGAGAATAGAAGATCGGTAAAATGTTTAGGAAACTGAAAAAAAACAAAAAAAAAAAAAAAATTAACAAATGGATGATGGTCTACAAATTAAACCAATTTCATTAATAGACTTTCGTCTTAATAAAATTGCTTTCTCTTTTAATTAAACAAATCTTTTTTTTTAAATAGAAATTATGGTCAGACATATTAGATTTAGCAATTAATGTATTACGTGTCTTGTTTGTAAAATATCCCTTTTGAGTTCCTACAATCATAAATCTAAATATCCCGTGAGTTCTCCTATCTAAAAACAATATACATATAATTTTCTTCCATATATATGTATCGTTCTACGTAATTTATGTAACAGTCAGTGTACAATCAACATCTGAAAAACGCAAGAAATTTTGTGTTGTGATATCTCTGTTATTTGACAGTAGACATTATCACACACACACACACACACACACACACACACACACACACACACACACACACACACGCGCGCGCGCGCGCGTGTGTGTGAGTGCATGCGCGCGTGTGTATGTATGTATTGGTATACAAATATCTGCTTGATATTTATATTTTATATTTCCCCAGTTAGGAGCAAGAAGAAAGATATGTGGTAATTAGACAAAGGACGGGAAAATGTGTTACAACATTTCTAAAAGTACACATTTAAGTGGTTCACATTTTGTTAAGATGAGTAGTTTTTTTTTCGGGATTAGACAATAGTAAAAATTCGCCCAGTGGCAAATAATTATTGATGAACGGGGAATAGACGATATTCGACGAACACAGATTCAGCAGAAAGGCTGTTGTAGCACAAGTTGCAGATAGAGAGGTAAGTATAATACAAGTAGGACATTTTAATATAAAATATAAAAAGATTGAGCCATGGAGGGATATCATATATATATATATATATATATATATATATATATATATATATATATATATATATATATATGTGTGTGTGTGTGTGTGTGTGTGTGTGTGTGTGTGTGTATTATAAATTAACTGATTAAAAATATGTTTTTTCGCTACACAGTAATAACCATGCATATAAATCTGAAGCTAAAAATTCAGATTTAATTATATAATTAAATTAAAAGCATTAGTTCGGTTTCATCTTCAAGCAAAATTTAGATTAACTTTATTTTTAAATTTACTGAATTTTAAACGCACATAAATTCATAATTTACTGTTTCCAAGGATGAGTTACGTTCGAAAAAGAGGTTCAGTTTAGGGAGGGTATATTTGTATATATGTAGTACTAAGAATTCTCTCAAGACTAGGTGGTACCTATATCTTGTCCTCCACCAATATACTTACAGAAATAATACACCACTTTCTACATATTTTTGTAGTTTAAAAGAAGATAAGACTGCTAAAGTGAAATGTAGATCTTCATATTACCCTTATTTTCTGTACTTACATGAACAATTGTAAATTATCAGGTTCAATAAACATTCCTTATTAAATCAAAGAAATGAATTAAGCGTTAATTGTAAACATAGTTTACCTTTTTAGCATACAATTTAGTTAAACTCTGGAATTTGATTATGCTTTTTCTCATATTTTATTTATACTTCGTTGCACCATATATGGCTTATCTTATTATTAGTAAGAATTTAATATAATTTTGTATTAATCTCCTGGTAGTAACAGTATCATCTTCTACGGATGTATTGGTATTTGGTTGGTATTTGGCCCTACTGGAAAATTGTCATTTAATTGAGAGCACTTTTCTTAGTTTATGGGATGATCCTAATAGGGCGATATTCTGGACAACCTGTATGTTTTATGTAGTAAAGTTGTTCAATCCTTTTCTCACGAGGCCCAGAGCTCCGAGTAATATTGGTACAATCTCAGTTTTCATTCCCCATATAGTGTTATTCTCGAGATCCACGTCTTTGTCTTTGAATAATTATTATCATTATTATTATTATTATTATTTGTCTGGTACTAAACTTATAAAAAGTTATCGGTTAGTTTCTCTTCAGAAATTAGCATACAGACTAAACACCTTATTATATATTTTGAAAGCCTCGAGGGAAAATACATGTTACAAAAACAATGAATTATGGGGAGTAATTTCAATAACAAATGGGTTAATGACAAAAGTCCATCGTATATCTCCAGACGACACTTCTAAGGTATTAATTTTTAGTTCCCCGATAGCTAGCAATTAATTCGTTGCACACATCTCGCTTAGCTTTTAAGACCAATGTCTCTTCTGCTTTTTTTCTCTTCCCTTCACCACTCTTTCCGTTTGTGTCTGCTTTTTCTTGAAAATTATATTATTCGCACGTTTTAGAAGTTTTTATAGCGTCCGGGCATAGGTAATGGATTACGTTGAACGAAAGGCTATGCGGATTGGACACTCGATATATTTGCGATGTAAATCTATGCAGGTAGAACACGGTAAGAGCTATTACATGAATGGTCAACATGATAGTAAATTTTAATCGGCGAAAAACTATATTAATGTCGGAAAAATAAAACAGCCCTGGAAAAATCGATAGATTATTGCTTTGAAAAGTGTAAGAAAATTGAGTAAAAATCAATTATACATCGATTCATCAAATAAGGAGGTGGAAAAGTCAAAATTAATCATGTGTGACCCGGGCTTATGACAAGAAAAAACGTTTTGATTTTTTTCTCTATTCACGTAGAATGGCAGAGGGTTGAGTATTTAGAATTCTGGATAAATTATAGAAAATCAGAGTCTATTGAGAGACACAAAAAATACCCTCAGAGACACATGTGAACTACCGATTTTCCTCCGGCGGAATTGATAGATTCTGTCGGTGACAGGTGACGTTACATTTAGTAAGATTTCAATAAAATTTCTAAAAATCGATGAGGCTGTAGAGATAGAAGACTGGCATAATTAATGTGTCAAAGTTGTATTAATGAATTTTTAATACCTGATTCTCTTGCTTCCTGAAAACGTATAATTACCCTGGAAGCAGTGGTGTGCACACACTCGCGCTTGCGCGTGCGCACACACATTCACACTGTTAAGGGGTCTCCCCTTTTTACCAAAGGGCGGAGTCTCGTTCGGGGAATTTTGACCAACCCGATCCCGTTTATACGGGTTCTACGGGCATCTTCTGGCCGAGCCTACGGGCTCAGGAATACCTACGGTAAACTCGGCCTTGTGCCACATCTATCCCACGTGGGGGCAGTAAATACTACGGCATTACGTTAAGACAGTCGAGAAGTCAGTACGTTGAGTAGTATTAGAGGAGGGTAAGACAAAAGTCACCGTCACAGCACCTAGACTCAGTAATGAGTCATACCGCGATACTTCAATACCAAGACTGTATATATATATTATTGCTACTAACCCGCATTTCTGGATCTACTAACCCGTATTACCAGTTTGTATTATTACGTTAATACATTTATTGTTCTTATATATTCCTGGCGTTTGTTATTTATTGATATCGGATTTCATCTTGGAATCCACAACATATATATATATATATATATATATATATATATATATATATATATATATATATATATATATATATATGTGTGTGTGTGTGTGAGCGGGACAACCATTTAGGCACATACAATTTTTTTATTTATTGTACGTCCCACTAAGGGATAAACATACTTTTCATATAATTAACTTTACATAGATGCATAAATATGATTTATTAGAAATAAATTAAATTTATCCCTTTTAATGCATTTTTGCAATACAAAAAACAATGGATACTCTTCATTTAAAAATTTGTAGAATAGCCATCATACAATGCTACAGCATTCACCATCTTCTTGTGGTTCTGAATTCCTTGTTTGCAAAATTTAGTTGGTATTTTATCCATTCTTCTTCACATATAGTCTTCAGATCCCGGATGTTTGTTTGAACTCTCGATTGGATTCGAATTTTCAAATTACGCCACAGATTCTCAATTGGGTTTAAATTTGGGGATTAGACTTGGATATTTCCGGATATTTACATTATTTTTAGCAAGCCATTTCTCTGTAGATTTTGCAGTGTGCTTATTATCATTATCTTGTTAGAAGATCCAATCAGGATATAGTTCATTTTCAACCGAAATCATTAAATTTGCTCCAGAAATATTTTGACATGCTGCGGCGTTCATTCTATCATCTATTACATATGTTGCTGGTACCTTTAGAAGAAAGACTTCCCCAAACCCTGATGCACTCACTACAAAATTTCACTGTTGGAACTGTCTTTTTTGTTTGAAGGCATCGCCAGATTTCCTCTATATATGATTTCTAGAATTACCTCCAAACAACACAGTTTTGGTTTCGTCTGTCTATAATACTCTTTCCCAATACGATTTTTTCTTTTCCTTACACATGTATTTTAACTTGGCATATTTGTGTTTTTTTAATAGCAGTGGAGATTCCCAAGGGAAGCTTGACTTTAGATTGTTCTATAAATTCATTGCCTATTGTCCGTTTAGTGACACAGGTCCTGATGAAAGCAATTCATCCTGCAACTCATGACGAGTAACCATATGATTTCCTCGAAGACCTTGTGGAAATATTAAATATTAAACGTAGGTATAGTAGGTCGATGAAGCAATTCGAAAATTAAATAATAATAATAATAATAATAATAAAATTAAATTATTTTTTCAGTAATAAAGGAAGCCAACATGATCAAAATGTAGTTTCAAATGGGTAAAGAAATGCAAATAACGTTTGCAACACTGAATGACGCTGCGAAACTTCAAAAAGAAAGCAAAGGCAAATGCAACAGACCAGATACAGAAACTATGACAATATAAAACGCTGCACAGCCAGTACTCTACCTGTACTAAACAATCTGCTGTAGACAAACCCGGTACCCATCACTGGCTGCGTAGCAAGGTTAAAAGATTAAACAGAAGTTGTTTTTTTTTATTTTTGCTGTATAGGACCAACATTGTTTTAGACCAAAATGCAGATTCGATGATAAATAGCAAGAAATAATTGATCATCTTTTATCAGGTTATGCGGTATTAGCACCACCCACTGAATATAAAATTCGGTGTGACAAAATATGGCAATATCTGCACTGGAAAATATGCAACATTTATGGAGAGAAAAATGCAATAAATTGAAATGAACACCACGCATGCCCGATTACGGAAATAGGATCTGTATGAATTTTATGAAATTTACAATACACACAGGCAGAACAATCAAAGCTAATCCCCCTGTCATCGTGATTAAAAACTGCAAAAATGTGTCTCCTTTTTGACATGTAGACTGCAATGAACCTTTGAAAATCTTCAAAAAATATCAAGATCCAAGGACCTTGAAATCTCAAAAATGTGGCACATGAGGACATAAACAATTTCAGTTGTAATTAGAGAACTCTTATTTATTGATAGACGATACCAATAGACTCATGGAAGGGATTCCTAGTAGACCAAGTCTAAGAGAAATACAAAAGATTGTTCTCACAAGTACAGCCAACATCTTACGAAGTACTTTATCTATACAAAATATGTGTGATTTTGTTTTCCAAAACTGCTCATTGGCAAATGGCATGATGTCATTTCTGACCTTAGATCTGTGGTCGGGACCCAGAAATAAAATAGTATACACCAGAAATCAAAGGTAATAAAATATTAATAACGACATCAAAAAGTCATGGCAGGTCCTCCAGGCAATCATGTACATCTGCCGATATACAATAAACTATCAAATGACATGTATCTTGGAGGGAAAACCTCAAAATTTACAAGTGAAGACATCAATAATTCCAATTGTAGTTGGGCTTTGCTTTCATTTAAAAAGTATTCTGATTGTTTGCTTTTTGTTTCAAAAAGCTTCAGTGAAAAATGCCATGATACCATTTCTGACGTTAGGTTTCTGGTTGGGACTCAGAAGGAAATCTTTTTACAACAGAAATCAGAGTGAATGATGATGTTGGCATGTTGTTAGGCCATTAGCAGACGTAGAAGCATGGTGAGAGAAATACTGGAAGTAGAAATTATTTCCTCAAAACAATGAAAACAAAATCAACCAATATGGCTTCCAAAGCGCGGTAAAATATATAAATCTAACTTACGAAACAAATAAAACAAATTTAGAATTCCAGTAATATTTTGTATTTTAATTATAATATTCACAATCTATATCATATTTTACAAAATGATCTGCAGTTTCTAAAATTTGAACTCATAACTAATAAAATATGTAATGAAATTCCACTCAACGTCAGGTGTCAAACTTCCTAAACCATCCAGACGCGTCAAACTACCCAGTAACAAGATAACGTAACATGTAATAAATTTTGATGCCAAATGTGTAAAACATATTATCACCTACAGATTTTTACCTCAACTGGTAAACATATATTAATCTGAACACTGCCCTTGTGACAGTTCAAATATAATATACTTCATTTGCTGCAACAAATATAACGAAAGAAATATATCGGTGAAACAGGTAGGGAAAACATTCTTCGGTTTAATAAGAAAGCTATAAAAGATAACAATATCAATTTCACTCGAGCTGCACATTTCAACCAACAGATCCAAAATACTGATGACATTACTTTATAGATGAATTCATTCAGCGTCTTGAAGTAGCTGCAAGAGAAATGGCCAAAAAAGAGTTATAATTAATTTCTTTAATATTAATCCAAATATACACGGTTTAAATGAAAATCTCGGCGTATTCAGGGACTATAATTTAAGGCCACATACGAAACACCCGCAACACTAATCATGGCAGACAACTAACCGAAAAAGTATTAGATTTAATCAGTAAAATAAAGCATTTATAAAATACATAAATACTCGAGTTTATACACATTATTACTACAAAAATCATACATCTATAAGAGAAATGAAGTCTCTGGCACACTATGGTAAAGTCGGGAAATTGAATATAAATATGATCTTGTATCCCCTAGGTATGTTAAAACAATACAGACTAACTCAAATAATAATGTATCCTTTATTGAATGTCAAACCCTCAAATTGTCGTCAAGAGCCCTTCAAAAATCGACATATGCATCAACAAAATGTGCAAACATTTTTTCTCACAAAACATATTAAACTCACTTTTAATTATTTTTTAATTTATTTGAGAAGATACACCGACACTTCTGAAAAATCAATTTTTTTAACATTTTTCATATCATGCTTCTATTCTGTCTTATGGCCTAATAATATAATCAACATATATATATATATATATATATATATATATATATATATATATATATATATATATATATATATATATATATATATATATATATATCAACATATATATATATATATATAATCAAAATATATATATATAATCAACATATATATATATATATATCAATTATGTGGTGCGTGTTCAATTTATATAACGTAAATCATTCATACGAAAAACAAATAATGAAGTTAATTATATCGCAAGAATCACTCTCGCAAACAATATTTAATAATAAAATACAATCAACCTCGAAACCGTTAATGAATGGAATGATCCTTGTTTATAAAATCCGGTTTTATCAGGTCTTATTTTTGCTACTAGCTCGGCTTTCAATCGTTTCATACGACCATCATCAGGTAGGAAATTAGGTAAGTTTTTTAAATCCAGGTAATAACGAGACATCGAAAGATAGTGCAAACCGAAAGAAGTGTTTTTTTAGAAATGTGATATTGTTCACTATAAGAATAATTTCGGAGCGTGCAGTCACGACGCTGAGGTTGAATTTTTCTTTTTTAATTTTAAAATTGTGCGTTCTTGTACTGTAGAAGTAGGATTTTTGTAGTAAAGGTGGAATGAACTAAATTGTCCAATAATTAGAGTAATGTCACAGTTATTATCAGGAATTCGCACCTAGGATCAGATTTAATATCAATTATGTGGTGCGAATATGTGGTGAATATTTGAGATTGGTGTCACGTGATATACTCCACGGAGTTGGATGATGTACAACATTTATTTACAAATTTGCCTTAAAGATTTTTAACTTTATCTAAAATAGCTTAATATTCACTGTTTTTTTTTCTTCTTTAAATTAAGAAAATAAAAGGAAACGTGTAGATGAAACGGAATCGGAGGAGATCACATGTCTGTTTTAAGAAAGTCTAGAAAATATAAGCTGACAGTTATAGCAACTCTACATTCGACATTTTCCGGTGAGGAAGAGACGATCGACCATTTGCTGTTCCGTGTTATCGCGTCTTGAATTGCCTGCCGTTGAAATGATTTTGTTGTGCTGTCTGCTTTCATTCGTTTCGATCTTGTTGAAATGTGACTGGATCAAAATAACATTAATTTAATTTCAATTCAGCATGTTAATATCAAGCCATGTCTATATGAACGAGAGCTCAATGTACATGACAAATGATTTACCGTCAGTAAATGTATCCAGCTTGTCTCTCCTGAGGTCAGCAAGACGCATCAATTTCAAGTATTCAATGACTCAAAATGAGTTGAGTTTGTATGGATGTGGTTGACCTTTGTTCTGCCAATCCTTAGTCTTTGACAACTTTATTCCAGCGTCTTTAACGTGTTAAGGAACGATTCTGCACTACTTAAAACGGAATTGAACATCGGGTGGTCAGTCACCAATTTGGAGAATGATATTATGATGTATTACTTGCTTTCGAATACTAAAGTTTGCGATATTTATAAACTTCTGTGTTACTACCAACGTATTTCGATTATCTTTCGAGTAGATCAAGTGAAAAGTTATTGAACTGAAAGGATAAACATTATGGAATGGATTTTTATGGTTGAACAAATTAATATTAACCTCAAATTCAATACTGTAGTTTCAAAGTTAAGAAGAATTATTCAATCAAGGTTCATTTAAACAACATGCGATTGAATAGAATTTTTAATTTTATCTGTCATATTCACAACGTTTCGGCCGTTGTACGCTCCGGCTTTCTTCAGGTGATTGGACACATTGTCTAGTGGATAAAGGTGTTGGTTAGATCTAGTGACTAGACCCAAAGAGTTGTGAGATCAATACCAGGCTGCAGCAGTGGTGAACCAAAATAACTTTGAGGTTCGAGTCAAAGGTAAATAACTGAAACATCAGTAAGAGGCATGGCACGTGGAACTAAAACAATCTACCGCGGTGGACGAAATAAAGTGTTTGGATCGAAATTCCAAACCCCTGAAGAAGCCCGGAGCCTACAAAGCCGAGACGTTGTGAATCTGGCATTGAAAATGAGGATAACAGGCGGAATATTGTAAATAATGAAAATAATCAAACTACCTTATCTTAGAGATATAGACAGATATTTGAATTTTAATTCCCAACTGGAATGCGTTTCATCTTCTTTTATGTGCTTCATTTCTTTAAAATGTGCGCTCATGGCAATGTATGGCGTCGTCTCATAATGCAACTGTATTTGAATATTTCTAACGTAAATCTAACGATAATATTTTAGATGTTGTTTAAAAAGTTTTTTTTTAACTATATCTAAAAATAATTTTTTTTACTATTGAAATATTTATACAGATTTAAAATTCCCAAGTCTTTGTTTAACCCTAGTTTATATGTGTCTAATTTTAAAATCCAGTATATATATATATATATATATATATATATATATATATATATATATAATTTAAATAAAAACAGATTACATTAAGGTTCCATATAATAAATTATTTCACTACAGCCCTTCCAAAAGACAGTGGATGATCAGATTTATTTCCATCAGATTTATTGAGCTCTCTGAATTCTATCCTCATTGGGTCTTCCCATACGGATTACCTAGTTTTTCCTAAACTATATATATATATATATATATATATATATATATATATATATATATATATATATATATATATGCCATAAAAAGTATAAAATGTTTATTTTATTTATTCCCCGGATTCCAACCACAAGATATCATCAGATGGTAAAGCAAATAGTATTAAACAACCTGATATTTCGCCATATTAATAAATGCTTTCTACGCGTTTATGAACCCAAATGAAAGTTAATAATGTCTGGTGGAAAGGCATAAAGAGTAAGAGTGAAAAAAAGGATTGGGGCGAGAAGAAAAGAGAGAAGGTTTTTTGTTTGTGCCATACAGTCACCCATTCACTGGACTTCTCCGGTAGCTTTATCAGATTTGGGCGTTGGGTAATGTAACTTGCCTCACCGCCTGATGATACAGCTAACCCTGGCAATGAATAAACTTTCAATTCTGAACTATCTATTGAGCCCTTTTTTTAAATATCCGTGTTTGGCCTGGATTTGTCTTGTCTACTAGATATTTCGTATGGCTGTTGGCTGGTTAATCGAGTATGACTATTCATATCTTATAACATAAATGAAAATAATTCTCTTGAACTGACAATTAACAGTGTCTCATTAATTTTAATGTATATCGTACATACGCCTCATCAGAATAGATTTAATTCATTAAAAATATTTACAAATATCTTACAATGTACAACGTGATTTATAACGCTAAAAATAAACAGTGAATATTTCTTCTGACGCTACATTGTAACAAATAATGTAAATAAACAAGACAATATGTACAAGTAAACAATAAGCGTATGATCTAAAGTGACTTTTAGTCTTGTAAGGTGTTTATATTTGTTTCCGCGAAGACAACACCAAGATATATTTATTGTTTATAAGGTCATATATTGATATTATGAAAATTCCCTATCCTAGTTTTTTTCTGATCTATTTCTGGATACTTTATAAACTGGTCAGGCAAAATTTGGATTAATTAGTTGCGTGTAGTTAGTCGAAAATCTATGTGCATGGTCACGCATATGGACGGACGGGCCAGTTTACAGGAAGTAGGCACGTCTCCAAAAAGTATATCATCATCATCCATTGCCTGTCTTATATTCTTGCCGTTTATACTGTTCAATGCGGCTCCTTTCCTCCGTGTATTTTCACCGTCGTAAATACATTTCGTCCATTTTAATCACCGATTAGCATAATTTTCCAACGGACGCTGTTTTGTTTTAAAATCTGTGAGTGACTTGTCAAATAAATCATTAAAACACGTGTGTGCATTAAGATTTGGCGTTTGAGCGCTATTTATCTTTTCATAAACTAGCGGTTTTAGTACGCGCTTATCATCTACTATGATCAATTGTCCCGGCTAACGTAACCTGTGCCTATGGATCTCTGTTTAAAAGAGGAACACGTGTTCAAGTTCTACGGAAAGAAGTCGCATCCTCGGTATTCAAACATTTGCATGCACAGGTTGGTATGTGTAATTCTCACAATGTAAAATTCAAAAGGTCTAATGCAACACGTGCACCCACGAAAATATAACATTTAAATTAATTAGAAAAAAATACATTCAAAAATATATATATATATATATATATATATATATATGGTATCATATACACACATACATACATACATACATACAAGCATGTACATGTTATAATTATATATATATTATATATAACATAAACAATATATACAAAGAAATAAATACCAATGTTAATTATGCGTATAAATTGTTTAGTTATTATATAAATTTAAAATGTACACACTAATTTATATATATGTGTGTGTTTGAGTGTGTATGTGTGTGCGTGTGCGTGTAGCTAGTAAGTTCAACAGCGCCGAACTTCTCGTGTTTTAACTCAATCTTCATGCCATCTGTTTCACTATATATATATATATATATATATATATATATATATATATATATATATATATATATATATATGATAAAATAAAGAACAAACAGGAAAGGTTTATCAATCTTATATTTTTCATTTTTATTAATATTGGGACCAAGGAAGAACAACACGAATACAAAAGTAGAAATAACAAAGATATATTAAGCAGAATAATAATACAAGAAGATGAAGGTGTTAGTATGACTGTCAGTCTGGTTTGGAGTGAACTACTGTTGGCTCGACTCGATTCCGTCTCGACTCGTTCCAATTCCTACATCTCTCTTGAGGGGCGCAGTCTTTATAGTGTCAGGAAGAAATCATTATGTCGTTACAGGTAAGATCCCATAACACCCCCTCCCAAATCTTTTGCCTCGCAGGAGTCTTTAATATTTTTTTTTCTCTTTGGATTTATCAACAAAGGCTCTGTAAATGTTCTTTTCCTGTTCGATTTTCGCGGTTTTGACATTGCGTGAGGCTTTTGCATATCGAATGTCGAATATTTATTGTGTCCATCCTTTCTTCCGCTTCCTGAGGTGGACCGTTAGAATCTTCTAACAGTCTCTTTCTTATTTGATTTAAATGCCTTCGGACCCTGAATTATGTAAACGACGTTCCCGTTTCGTTTTTCTATTGTACCTTGCTCCCAGTAGGATGTATTGTTTTTGTACACTTTGAAAAAATGTTCTCCCCTGGGTTAAATTTTCTTTTCGGTACGAACGACGTTGGTGATTGCTTTGTCTGTTTTGGTTGTAATTTGTCAAATACCGATCGAATCTTTCGGGCGAACATCCCATTCGCGGGTGATAATGCCGATGGCGTAGTACTGTTTGGTGTAATTCTATATACTTGTAAGAACTGCTGTAAAGCCTTTTCTGTTGGTACGTCATAAGCTTTCCTTAGTGCTCTTTTTAGTGCATCTACAAATCTCCCCGCTTGCCCGTTTGATCTTGGGTGATATGGCGGGGCTTTGATATGTTTCACTTGAAAAGTTAAACAACATTCTTGAAAATCCGCAGATGTGAATTGTGTCACACTATCGGTGACTAGACAATCAACCACTCCGATACGAGCAAACAGCTCGTGAAGGCAATTTATGGTAGTCTCAGAATTAGGTTTTCTGCAAAGATATACTTCTGGCCATTTGCTGTAACTGTCTACTACAATCAAATAGTAGAAACCATCTAATGGACCTGTAAAATCTACATGTATTCTCGACCACGGTCGATCTGTCTCCGGCCATGGCTTATGGATGATCGGCGGTGCTTTGGCTGCTAAGGAACAACCCTTGCATTTTTCCACCATATATGTGATCTCTTGATCCATTTTTGGCCAATATACGTAACTTCGCATTAACGATTTCATTTTTTTCTTTCCTGAATGGTCCATGTGGAATTCCTTGAGGATTCGCCTTCGTAGCGTTTTCGGGATTACTACCCTTTCATTATATAGTAGAACATTATCACACAAGGAAAAAGTGTCTGATATGTGCTTATTTTTTTCCTGCAAATCTGTTTTCGTTTCCTCAATAAATTCGTCATTCACTGCTTCATTTCTTATTTCCTGTAATGTGACGGAGAGGTTTCGAATTGTGCTACATAATGTTGTTCTAATATCTTCCTCATGTCGTAGAGCTGCAATTACGGAATCTTCTAATGGCTCCGTTTTATTTGGTATTAGTCTCGAAAGACCATCTGCTCACCCGATTTTGTTTGATGGAAGATACTCGATTTAAAATGCTAGTTCAATAATACACCCCATCGTAGCAATCAATTCGCAATGTAGAGAGGTAGACCTTTCTGTGATGCAAATATTGTTAATATCGGCTTGTAGTCCGTTTGTAAGGTAAAACATCTAACGTAAATACATCTGTGGAATCTTGTAACCGCAAAAATATTCCCCAGCCTTTCTTTTTAGATTTGCGAGTAATTTTGTTCGGATGGTACCAAAGTTCTTGAAGCATGTGCGATGGGCTTTGTCCCATCCGGCATTTTATGAAGTATACATGCCCCAACACCATAGGCACTCGCGTCACTCGCGACTATTATTTTCAATTTTGGGTCATAATGCCCTAAATAAATCTGCTGTTATCGTCTTAATGATTTTGTCGAATGTTTTCTGACATTCATCGGTCCACTCCCAAACATTTTCCTTCTTCAACAGTTCGTTTAGGGGTGCGCGTAATTTGTGCATGTTTGGAATAAATTCTTGGTAATAATTTACTAAGCCCAAGAAGCTTTGTAATTCTGCTAAAATTTTTAGACCCGGCATTTTTTTTATTGCCGTTGCCCTTTCTGGGTCTGGTTTTCTTCCTTCTTCGTCAATAATATGGCCCAGATATATTATTTCCTTCATAAAGAAATCACATTTATTTTCTTTTACTTTAAACCCGTAGTTTTGTATTCGCCTGAAAATATCTTGAACGTGTTCCCAGTGTTGTTCAACATTTTTGCTATTTATCAGTATGTCATCAAGGTATGCGATCGTGAAATCCAGTCCGCCTAGCATAGAATCCATTATTTGCTGAAATATTGCCGGCGCGACCTTGATCCCAAATGGTAATCTTTGGAACTTATATAACCCTTTACGTTTGTTTATGCACAACAACTTTTAGCTTTCCTCATCGACTGGTACTTGTAGGTATGTTTCGCTCAACTCTCTCTTTCAGAAAAGTTTTACTCCGTTCAATTTTGTGAAAACTTCCTCTGGACTAGGGCGAGGATAGTGATAATCCTTAATCGCTGCATTCAATCCCGTCGAGAAATCAGTGCATACTCGTATCTCCCCAGTTTTCACGTAAACCGTAGGTGCGGCCCATTGACTATATTCTACCTTTGTCAATATACCGGTTTTCACGATTCTATCAAACTATTGGCCTATTTTTTCTAATGATACAAAAAGTACATTCCTTTTTTTCTTGAAAATGGGTTGTACATTTTCTTTTAGTTGTATTTTTGCTGCCATTTTTTTACACCTCCCGAGGCCGGCTGAAAATACTTCAGGGAAACTTTCTTTTAATTTTTCCTTTAATGTATCTGCCTTGGTCGATAAAATTTAAACTTTTTGGAAGAACGTACTTATCGGTAAATCCCAGAGGTCAAATTTCTGCATCCAGTCAGTTCCATATAAATTTTCCATATTTTTTAAGACGTAAATTTTTAATTTTTCGGTCGTTCCGTTGATTGTCATTTGTAATAACTTCTCTCTCAAATTTTATTTTTCTTCCAGTTACAGACCTGGCTATTTTCTCGGTTCTTAACATGGTCGGTTTGTTTAATTTCTTCCGCCTCTGTAATTAAAAATTGTTAAATCTGATCCGAAATCCAATTGTAGTCTGACTTTTTTGTTTAACATTTCTACTTGTACGTATTTTCGTATATTTGTCTCGTCCGCTTGGCCAGTTCTAGTGACTCTTTCTCGGCTTCTACTTTCTTTCCGAGTCCAATGCCCCACTTCATTGCACGACAGACAAGTCTTAAAGTGGTATGGACAATCTTCGTACCAATGCAAAGTCCCACAGCGATAGCATGGACTGGGTGGTAGTTTTTTTCTGATATTTCATTTAATTTTTTGAAGTACAATAATTTGTTTGTCTTTTTTTGAAATAGAATAATTGTTTTGGTTTGTTTTTGAGGAGGGACAAAAACATGTTTGTCGTTGTACTTTTCGTATGTGAGCGATGCCAGACTCTTCTATATCTTTCGAGTCCTTTTGTACGCTTATACATCTCTGACAGTCTTCAGTCAATTGTTGTAGCGTCAATTTTGGTTCACTCTCCTGTGTTGTTAGAATTTTCCGTCTGATCTCCGCATCTTTAGTCAAAGCCAGAACTTGGACGAATATTAAACATTTACAAATGTCCGGGCTGAGTTCAGATAACTTAAAGTGTTTGTTTACTATGGAAGCGAATGTTATATAGTCTTCGCTATCCTTTTTTGTTAGATTTAAACATTTCCACCTTTTGTGGAATAGTGAAGTGTTCGGACTAAATAATTCCGTTAAAAGTTTCACGGCTTCCTTGAAAGTCAACTCATTCGTTTTCCTCGGTAGGATGTAGTCTACGAATTCAGTGTATTCATTTGACCCTAGTTTCCTCAGTACTAGATGTATTTTTTTCGCGTCTGACCAATTCCCGCAATCAAACTCATATAAATCTTCATATCTTCTGAAGTAAGCCGCGAAGAATTTTTTCTTCGTCCGGTGCATAAGTGAAGTCTTTGATAGATCTCCATATAACATATTGCGAGAATGCTGTTTCAATTTCGGAATTTTGCTCTTTATTTGTTACTGGCCGTAGTAGTAATTCTTGTAGTTCAAGATGCGTTTTTCTGTTGCTGCTCAAATTGCATTTTCATAAGTTCCAATATGGTTGCCTTAAAGTCTCCCATGTTAATACCGTAATTATGTGTAAGTATTTTTCCTTTATTGTAGACTTCAGGTCTTTGCAGACTGTTGTTCTGGAACCTTTGTACGAAAAACATTTCCTGTGTAGAATTTGTGTCTTTGTTACCACTGTAAAGTTGGTGTCCAAAAAGAAAATTTTCACTTTTTTTAATGCTCGCGTCGAAATTTTTTTTTTTTCAATATTCGCGTAGTACTTGTTTTTTCAATATAGACCGCGTAGAGTTTGTTTCTTCAGTATAATTTTGGGGGGACTCTCCGCATAGAATTCGTTTCTTCAGTCCTCGTCGCCACTGTTATGGTCCAATATACTCGCACTACTGTTATGGTCCAAGGTTAGGACCAAAAAAGAACAACTCGAACACAAGAGTAGAAATAACAAAGATATATTAAACAGAATAATAATACAAGAAGTTGAAGGTGTTAGTATGACTGTCAGTCTGGTTTGGAGAGAATTACTATTGCCTCGACTCGATTCCGTCTCGACTCGTTCCTTTTCCTACGTTTCTCTTGAGAGGCGCAGTCTTTATAGTGTCAGGAAGAGTTCATTATGTCGTTACAGGTAAGATCCCATAAGAATTAAAGACTCCACAGAGACAATAAAAAATATTATAAAATAATGAAATTCAAACGTTTGATTATATTTATATATTATATACATATTTCCTATTTTTCCTGCATCTTATCATTCTGTCGGATCCCGATCTCCCGTCGATTTCGGCTTATGAGTATCAAGCAACTGAGTTCCTAAAAACCGACAGCCAGACTACCCGTACAAATCATTTGATCTGATCAGTGATGAAAGCTTGTTCAGAACCAACCACATTTTCGGGAAGGGTTGAATAAAGAGAACTGCACAATATACCACGAGGTCCCCAATCAACCCGCCGCAGGTTTTCAATTTAGAGTTGGCCCTCTCCTAGACTGAATGCCATCCAAATCCATAGAACACAGTGTATCCTACTATTTACCAATAGTTGGAGTAGAGAAGATGACATATGAGTATGATCGTTTTGATAACCAGAAGTTTTCTTAAATGAATGTCTTGCTGCCTGTTTTTACTCTTCAATCATACATTCTGGTAGTTGTAAAATCCCAAGAACGACTACAAAACATCAAGTAAATAATCTTTAAGATTCCAAATAAAAACTGACCGAATATATGGATTAGGAACCCATTGTGATTTTTGCTTATTTTTAATAATTAATCATGGTGCAGTTACAGGAGAGAAAAAGTTTACCTGTCGAAAACTGACAAATAAGAGAGAAGGGGGCAGCTGAATGATAATATTTACATGTTTGATACTTCATTACAAAGAAATGTCCGCCAAAACAAACAAAGAAAAAAAACACTGAACATCTGGACTGTCGGCACCGATGCATCTAAACCCTCTGTTCACATTTGGAATAACAAACGGTAATAGCAAAGACTTTACAGCAAGAGATAAGCCATGTTGACACAATTTTATTTGTCTCTCGTAATTTTAGCGTGTAGCGTATAATTCTGTTACGAATCTCGTAGCTCGGATTCCTTTCAGCGCGTAAAATACCAAATTATGTCTGTTAATCCACATTAAACAGTTATTTGTATTCACGGCGGCGAGTTGCATTTCTCTAATTTCCGATTTTCTAACCTTGCCTCCGAGAAGAATGAAATATTTAAACCTGTTTGAGTTTGTTGAGGATGTGCTTTTTAGCGTACGAAATAATGTTAGAAAATTTGGATCTAACCCGCTTTCCGAAATTTCGCTAAACGGAACTTAACATTTACAAAAGCTTCACATTAATACAGGTACTCTCCATATAGAAAACGGCTTATATCGAATAATCAATCGCCATTATTGTATATGCGGGGTAATATAAACATTTTTTCCACTCAAAATAATCTGACTGGTCACATTGAATGCCAAGAAAAACCAAACTGATAATCACGGATTGGACCCTGAATTTTCGTCCCTCGCCATGAACAGGGCGTTCCCTCAAAGAGGACCCTTACCTCGAATGTCTATTGAGACTTAAGCTCAGCACAAACGCCAAGTGGGACCCCCGTACATCTGATGCATCCCTGAAGATTCTGGTAAAATAGTTGGTTCGCTGTAGCGCTCCATTAAGTAACTGATTCCGCCTCTTGTCCGCTACCGTTACAAGAGACAGATCTGGCCGGTTATGGTGTTATATATGGGTAGGGGATGCACAGTCGTCACTTTCTAGCCTTGATAGAATCCAAAAGCGCTAAAGTAGCCTTATGGGTGATGTATTTTTACCCCCACCCTTTACATGCCTTCCCCCACAGACGAAACATTACTAAATTTGGCTAATCTATATCTATTTATATGGAAAGAGTTCAGACAAACTATGTTCCTTATTTCTAGCGTTTCTAATCATTACATATAATGTCACGTCCATTTTAGCAAACCATTCCCGTTTCCATTGTATTCTACTGGGGAAATCTTAAGTTCTACTCGAAGAGATTTTTCTCACAAACAGTTATTTTGTAGAATCGACCCCCACCCCAAGAGTATGCGTACTATGTCACTATAATCTGAATTAGTTCAACTCTAAGTTAAACCGTTACCTTGCCCACAAATCTTCATAAATTGTGCCTCTTAGCTTTTACTCTGTAATCATCTTGCTTAGGTGGCACTTGGCCATTGTACAGGGTGAACATCATTGTTAAAATATCTGTAGGTACTGGAGAAAAAAAACTCAAAACTCACCTAAATTCCCGTGCCTTTACAAATGATTATCGAGGCAATATAATAGTTCTGTTTGTCTGTTATTTCTTACTTATTTGATGAATTTATCGAGAGATTTAATATTGATAACTAGAAATCTTTTTAACAGAGGACGGGAAATGCGATACCGAAACACAGAGGCACATTGAGAAAGCGAAAGATGTTTTCCAAAAACTAACTATTAAAAAGCAGGAAACAAAGAAATGAGTACTGAAATGTTGTGTCATATCAGCCTTCCGAGAAGTCTGGAAACATTTTGGGATTTGTTCCCACGTATGCGTTTGATCGTCACATTAAAAAGTTTCCATGCCCATATAGTTCGGTGATCGAATAAAAATATTCGCTTCTCGACCTAGGAAGGACAGAGAATCTGACTTTTAAATAAACTATCAATGAGTCCGTCTTCCCAGTCAATACCTAGTCTCATGGCACCTGAAAAATCTCCAGAATAAACCTAGGAAGTAGGATAATTTTTGACCCGAGTCTCATGTGCTCGTGTGATTCCCAAGTTAAATATTCGCAATGAAGGGTAATTTTATATCTCATCCTTCATCTGGCAACAGGCAAACAATTGACTATTAAATCCAATCCTACGATGCCAGAATTTCCTTTGTACGTAGGCTAGGGTTAATCACGAGGCTGAAGAGATTCCAAAATGTAAAATGTTTGGAGTTTTGTACATGTGAAATACCAACTTGAAACTAGGCCTTGCACCGTGTTTAATCGATGTTGGTTCGTTCTAAGCCTTTTGAGTTTGAGGCAATAATAAACTAATCCAGTCTAGTAGGTCCGCTCCATAAATATTCGTAACAATTTGATAGGGATCTAAACACAATTATTAGTGGCTGTGGCAACTCCTGAAGAAATAGATTTGAGTGGGTGGGTATATTTGTTTATGTTTGTTATGTACCATGAGACCACCTAGGGATCACTATTTAATCTTGGTCAGGTGTTATATTTCATTCAAGTGAGTGTTAGGATTATTAACTTAGTTTCGAATAATACGCTGGGTTGTGAAATCCAGTAACTGGATCGGTTTAGTACTGGAAGATATGTGTTTCTCCAAGCAGTGCTTAGATAGGCATAGAATTAGGCGCTGGCGTCTTCGGCATCTCCAAGGTGTTCAGTGTCAATAGAAACTGAACTATTGTGGTCTTTAGTTCCATTTCGTGTAAAATCACCACTTTAACCTCAGTATTGTGCCACACTCCGTTCGAGTTAGCGTTTGAATAAACATATTTATTGTGTTTACTTGAAACAAAGAAGCCAAAGAATAAATGTCATTTTCGCAGCTGGCTCACATCCGCTCTAATGCGAGGCTTCAAATTAGAATCAAAATGATACATTAAAGATAATCTATAGATAAAAAAAATATCGCTTTCAATATAGTCCGAGAATACTGAACACAAAACACATGTCATGTGTTAGCAGGAATCAGGAATTTCTTACCTCTACCACAATAGCGCTATTCCTGCAACAAGATATGAATTAAAATATCTCAAGACAAAAGCAACATAGTAAATGGTATCATGAGATATACACTTTTTATTTTATTTTTTAAGCTTATTCCCCCAAGCAAGACTGGAATCCACTAGCACGAAAGGGGTTACAGAAGGTTTGGAGGAAGAGCAGATAGGAGTGGTAAATGAAAGGATGTGGAGAAAGATAGTGGATCGATCAAGGCAAGGGGGTTACAGAAGATTTGGAGCGAGAGCAGATAGGAATGAAAGGTGAAAGGATGTGGAGAAGGGAAGTGGATAGATCAAGGCAGTTGGAGATGTCGATTGACGTTACACTTTGGCGTTAGTTTAAAGTAACGTATAACTTTTCCATATATTGTGACCATCTCGTATTTTGAATGATTTCGTATTTTTGATTGCATATTTCAGTCACATTTTCCATCTACAAAATTAGAGTCTATAAGTTTACAAGGAGAGATATGGAAGAAAAAGCGCTTAATATGATCAAAGCAATCTCGCCCTGTATTCAAAATGGAGTCACCGATTGCACAGTCACTGATGGCCACAACAGCACAACCAGAAAAATATTTATAATTATTTTTCATCATTACACTCTAAGCAATATTACAAAGTCGTTAATCCGCAATGACTTAAATAGAATTAAACAAACCAACAAAAAGGTTATTGATGAGGGAGAAAGTGAATTTTTGTGATGGTAGAGTGACTGAAGTCGATGCCAGGTCAGGACTGATAAAACTACTGATTCTTCTTTGGATTCTGTCACGAATCCATAGGTTGCTGACAGAAACACCAAACTAAATCGTGTTGCAAATTTCGGCATATTGAACCAACCCGCCTAGCAGGAGATCTTCCAAGTTTTATATAAAATCGCCCCACTTGATGTCAGTGGAAAACATTAGGCGAAGTTTCTCCTGCAGTTTCGCATCCGTCTTCTGATGGAAGATAAAACATTTTAGCTAACTCAATTATACTGAATTCGTAACAAAAAAAATGAAAATGCAAAATGTTAACTCCTTTTGCTCGATATGTCTATCACAAGGCCGATAACAGAGACACCTTGAACACATTTAAAATAATTGACTGCAAGAGGAATTTGTATAGTATTAATCTCCCTCAGTATATATTGAAAGTATAACGGTTTTCTATTCATACGTTGGTAAGAAAAAAAAACATTACAACAAATTTACTTATATTTCTATTCATATTTTCTTTTATTTACTTATTTATTTTTTGCCTTTCATAACCTTCAACTTTCAAGCATGAAAGTCGTCTCTTTTTTGGGTCTCTATTTAAATGTATCTCTTATTCGGCTCCCCGCCTTTTTTATACTTTTATTCGGCTTTTTTTTAATATTTGTCTTTCTTTGTTACTCAATTAAGACTTAATACGGTGCGATGTTAAATAGATGGAAACTAGACAGGAAAATAGAGCACAGTACAGCACGATGTTAAAAAAATGGGAGATGGGTAGGAAGATAGTGTTGCGTCAAAATCTCACCAGGAATGAATTACTAAGCTTTTTAAAAAATGCAATCTTTAATTTGGCATGGCTTCTAAAAACAATTATCTGCTACAGGTGGGTAACTGTCTCAAGCACAGCGCAGAATGGACATCATGTTAAGTTATTTCTAGCTTAGTATTGATTATAATAATTTATGGTATTGGGCTACATATATACTAGTATTGTTTAAAATTTGCTATATTTTCGGTGACATAGACTATGCAAATACACCCGTCATCGTGCTGTATTTGTTTATATTATCTCCCCCTATTTCTATCACCTTTAATACAATTTAGTATTTTCATTTATCTTTTTACCTAAATATTTATCAATCTATAATGTATATTTTGCTTCTCTCGATTTATATCAAACTTTTGTATCTATCAATATCAGTTTTTTAGGATTATTTATGTATCTATAACAATATATTTATATTGATCCCCAACGCTGCTTATCTATCTATCTATCTATCTATCTATCTATCTATCTATCTATCTATCTACCTATCTATCTATCTATCTATCTACCATTCACTCACTCCCTCACTCGGCGGAATTGGGTAGCAAAACTGCCATGTAAACATTATGCTTATCTATCTATCTATCTATCTATCTATCTATCTATCTATCTATCTATCTATCTATCTATCTATCTAGCATATTTGCGTCGTAAACGGAGAAGGAATCTTCAGTCTGATTATATTGTGTCGGAACTAAAGATGGGGCCTTTTTTCAACTGAATTTTAAAAACAATAATTATTTTGCATACTATCGTTTGCCCAATAGAAGGCCTCACTCGCTCGGCGGAATTGGGTAGCAAAACTGCCATGTAAATATTATGCTTATGTATCTATCTATCTATCTATCTATCTATCTATCTATCTATCTATCTATCTATCTATCTATCTATCTATCTATCTATCATATTTGCTTCGTAAACGGAGAAAGAATCTTCAGTCCGATTATATTGTGTCGGAAGTAAAGATGGTGTCTTTTATAAACTGAATTTTAAAAACAATATTTACATTCTATCTACTAAAGTTCGCTAAATAGAAGGCCTAAGAGCCACTCAAGCTGAATACTGACGTAATGGTGAGGTATGAGAGTAAGAGAAGGCAATAAGTGCAGTTTAAGTGTTTATATAGGAAAGATAACGGATATTACTAGACTTGAATAGGTTAAGATTTTCGTGATCGTGTAAACATTCTGCCGGGAATTTCTTCCCCAACGCAACAGCTCTTCGGAAAAAAGATGTTAGAACGGGAGTTACATGCTTCTAGATAGACTTAGTCAACCATATATGTACCTTCTTGTTTCACTACATTTTGCTATCTTTGCGGCAAATTCATCCTCCCAGAATTTGGAATAATTCTGTATAATGAACTGCTCTAAGTTTGTTTTTTTTTTCAGATTTCCAGAGAATTGTAGTTCTTACCATAAAGAACATACTTTTGGGATTGAAATAATTATTAAACCGAAGTTACAAGGACAGAAGAGCATGGCGGTAGCATTAAGGAATCAAAGGTAATCTGAACATAAATCTGCAGCTCAGATGTTTTTCTTTCAAATACCCCCATTCCTGAAAGAATTCATCGTTTTCTATACTAACATTTATGACTATAAAACTGTTAAAATTTAAAAGAAAATGTTAAATTAATAACCGTCTATTATCTAAAATATATAATATATAAATACAAATATTGAGCCGGGGTTCGTCGCCCGAGACTTATAGATAAAAAAAAAAAATAGCTAAATATTCTTCTCTTGCGGATAGATTTGTTTTTACTCCTGTGACAGTGGAGACTTCAGGGGTTATTGGCGCTCGTTCGATGACGTTCCTTCTGAGGATTGGCGCGATTGGCTCTCGATTAAGGAACGAGCCTCTCGAAACGGAGTGGCTCTTGCAGCGTGTCTCACTGGAGACGGTTCGAGGTAATGCTATCTCCATCATAGCGGCTGGCAGAGGATAGAAAAATTGTTTATAGTTACGTTGTTCTGGAATTGTCATCATTGGTCGACTGAACTTGCTTTGTTTCAATGACTTTTGTTTTGTTATTATTAGTTACTTTGTTCAATAAATATATTCTTATATAATATATATATAAAATATAATTTCCATACTCAATACTCATCGAATTCACTCTCGCGTGGTCATGTGTGACGTCATGAGCTGTGGTGCGATTTTCGCTTTCAGCGTCTTATATGCACGTGTTTATCGTTGCTTGGAAATCATCCATGTAAACAGAAACAGACTATCATCAATTTCTTGTTCGTGTATTGCTTAATATATTGTGTAATTGTCATATTTGATAATGGCTTATGTAATCCGAAAGCTTAGATTTGATTAAAAATATGTATCAATATTGTGATTTTCTTTCTTCGTTTAATGGTAATGTTATTAAGCTTATCAGACGATATGAAAAGAATTTACATAAAATAAATAGACAACACTTGTCTATATTATTTAATGAAACATGCATGAATATATATATATATATATATATATATATATATATATATATATATATATATATATATATATATAATATAATATAATATAATATAATATAATATAATATAAAATATATTATATAAAATATATAATAACTTGATCCCAAAATTAAAATGTGATTATTAATTAAATTGTTAAAAATAAACAGAAAAACAACATCATTTAATCACTATTGTTTGTTAGACATTATATTAGGTCATTTATCATCTTCTGGTATTGTCTTGATGGGAAATGATACGCATTCGAAGCTTTTTATTTGTTCCTGTTTTTTTTTAAAAAACCTGATTGAAAAATTACATAGCTGAATGTATAATTTTAATCTTTTACAGCGAGGATATATGTCATAAATTTCAATCGCATGAGAAAGGAATACGTGTTGTCAAAAACTGGTATGAACTTCTTTCTAACCCAGTATTCAAAGATTATGTCATGTTACACTCACTCCTCTTTTTTCCCTTTAAAAATCCGGTTAAGGAGTTACAAACGAAGTTTTGTCAGTAAACGAAAAAAGGCAACTATCTCAATACCAATGGTTTTATACGTAAAGTTCCTTTTTAAAAGAAAACAAGCGACATGTGAATCCATTTTTAAAACATTTGATTATTTATAGATAGTTGTGAGAATCTGTATTTGTGTTTATCTACAAGGCTGTGATTTCTAACTAAATACGATGGTTGTTTCTTTATTATGTAACACAGGAAAAAGATGGCACATACAGCGAAAAAGGAATGAAGATATTTCAAATAAAAGGTCGATTTTCTTCGAAAATCTTCATTCGAAAATTTTAATTTTGCTTTCAGACTGTGGTGGGAATCTAACATCTCCCTGACTGAAGAGAGAGAAAGAAAGATCGTGAGATTTATATATGTATTTTCGTTTCGTCACAAAAAATATGGTAAAATGAATTATGGGCATTTAGAATGTGTGGGGATACCTGTCTAATCGATGAATGGTCTAAATGCCCTGAAAATCAGTATCCAAAATGATGGCATTTAGGTGTGCGGGAAACACAGACTTTAAGCGATGTTTATAGTTACGTAATTAACTCAGCCTGACATACTTTTAAAAAAGAAAGCCCACACAGATGCCAATTAAACATTACTCTTTATAATTACAGGTAGATTGGTATATGTCTGCTATTTGGCTACACATGCTGGCCTATGAGACTAACAATTACATTCATATTGCATTACTTTTATTTTCCTTCTTTCTCATTCCTCTTTATAACTATATCTATGTATCTCTCTCTCTCTCTCTCTCTCTCTCTCTATATATATATATATATATATATATATATATATAAATACGTGTGTACGCGATACAATGGTGCATTATGTGGCATTCATTCTTTTTTGTTTTCGGTGAGGCTTCTAGTTTAGTTAGTTTACTCACGTTTGTTTAAATTATTCTTTCTTGTTTTCCCTGTGTAGGCGGTCTATTGATTTTATTAATCTTCGTCTGTGAACATTTCTTCAAAACAGTATGTGACGTGGGTGTTCATTTTATTAAATTGGGTGCGCTTTCTTTAAAGGCGTATGTATTCTCTATCTAAATCGTATAAATATATTTGAGAAACAGGCAAACTCAAAAATTGCATTTATTGATTGATAGATCGATTTGTTTTCTACAGCTTATCAACCTTTTGCAGGTTATTTATAGCCAAAAGAAAACATTTTAGAATGTAACATTTCTTTTAGAGATAAAAATCCTTTTACTGATACACGTCTTACTAATGGCTGGTGGGAGAAGAAGAGGAATTAATACATTTCCCAAAGGTATTTAAGCGTAAGTGAACACAACACGCCTGATTAGAATTGGAACTCAGCTGTTCGAATTACAAATTTCGATCCATTATGCATTACACCACGAGGACAGTCAAGCTTACTGCACTAAATATTCCTAATCATTCATGTAGGTACTGACCAGGTTTGATGTTGCCTAACTTCGGGGATGGTTTGAGAACCGGTGTTTCAACATGATACTGCCGTAAGTCCGGAAATAGTTTCAATTAATCTAGTGAGATGTCGATGTGTAATATAAGGAGCATTTAAAAATGTGTTCTGAGAGTGGACTGAATCAATTCATATTGAGTTAGTTATAAAGACATTATCATTGCTAAATTATAAAATATAATGTTCACAGCATTTGCCTCCTATTTATATAGATTATAAAACCTTTCGATTCTAATTGGATACATGTTGCAAGATACTGTATGCACTACTATGGAGTAAAGGACCACACCCTTGCATAACAAGTACTACTTGTATGATTTTTGAAAAGGTTTTACATGGCAGTTTTGCTATCCAAATACACAGAGTGAGTGAGTGAGTGAGTGAATGATAGATAGATAGATAGATAGATAAGCATAATGTTCACATGGCAGTGTTGCTACCCATTTCCGCCGAGCGAGTGAGGACTTTTATTGGCCGAACGATAGTATACAAAATGTAAATATTGTTTTTAAAATTCAGTTGAAAAAATACACCATCTTTAGTTCCGACACAATATAATCAGACTGAAGATTCCTTCTTCTTTTACGAAGCAAATATGCTAGATAGATAGATAGATACTGCACGTTGACGGGTGTATTTGCATAGTCTATGTCACCGAAAATATAGCAAAATTTAAAAAAATACTAGTATATATGTAGCCCAACAACATAGACTATTATAATCAATACTATGTTAGAAATAACTTAAAATGCAGCGTCTGTCAAAGAGTCTAAAAAACCGCTTCGGTCTCACCTGTCACTTGAAACCACACCGAATCGACAGCCATCATTTTATATGTACGTTAATGCTTATTCATAAGGATATTCATACTCAATAACACTGGGAATACAACGTCTGGAAATACGTTCACTTTTGTGTTGTTGTAATGAAGTTTAGATCTGATGGCATTTTATCTAGGGATTGACGAAATTTAATTAATTTTATTAGGGCTTTAAGACGGACATTTAAAAATATTTAAAGCAATGTAGAAGGAAAAAGCAAAGATATGAAAATACGATATACGCATTGTAATGTGTAGGTTCAAAACCTATAACAAACAATTCTACACCTCGACCATATTTGTTTAGTGCTTTATAATTACAAATATCTGTACCCTCATTATAATATTGGTAGAACCAGTCAACCGTTGGAGTCTAGGACCGACAAGTATATACCACTTGATGTCTGTAAAGTGTAGCATAAAAATTTACACATGCGTGTCATTAGTTCCGGTTCTGCAATTGCAGAATACTTAATATTTAATCCTACTTTTACATCGAGATTCTTTCACAGTATTCGACAAAGCAGAATTGCGTTCCCATCTGAAAGTCTTTGGAATCATTTATATTATGTTTAGACAGTTTTCTCTCAGTACGCAGACATAAGGAATGTTTGTTGTGTCTAAATTTCACCTAGCTTTAAATTATACGTCCGATTGTCGGGTAATACGAGAATTTCCTCCTCTTTTTTCCGCGTGCTCATAGTTATGTTTTTGTCCTTACTTGACTTTGAAGACCGAGGAGTGATAACCTGTTAGCACCTTTTCTGCTGTTTCTGTTTGCTGTTATATTTTGCGATTCACCAATTTACGGTGATTTCTTCCCTGTACTTCTTATCCGACTCCTCTTTGCATATTTACTTTAAACATATCCATTTCTAAAAGCCCTAATGATATTTTAGAGACAACTCTATGGTTATTCTGAGTGCAAGATAAAATCCCATTCAGTCTGATTGCTTTCAATTACACTTACCTAATCTCCCATATGTACATAAACACGAAAGCATGTTTTTGTATTGTTTATAATAAGAGTTTGTGCATGTGCTCATGGGTATTTTTATAGATAAAAATAGAAGAACACAGAGCGTAAATATAGAAGTAATTAATGAATACCAGAGAAGTGTCCCCAAAGATAGATAGATAGATAGATAGATAGATAGATAGATAGACAGATAGATAGACACACAGACAGACCGACAGAGAAGATACATAGATAAATAGATAGACAGACAGACAGACAGATAGATAGATAGATAGATAGATAGATAGATAGATAGATAGATAGATAGATAGATAGATAGATATTTGTTAGTACATAAAGGATGTAAATCATTAAAATATGGAACAGGTTAATGTAATTAACCGGGAAGGGTTGAAATGATTGATTGATATTTTACGGTTTATCAAGCCATTATCCTTTTTTTTAAATTCCAAAACATCTTTTTTATTATGACAATATGCTCTTCTTTTGCGAGTGGATATAACATTAAACGTTTTTGGAGAGAGCAATGATTGTCTTCCTATAGCTGGACCATATAGCTGGAGGTGAAGTGATGGATTCATACCTTTGCAAAAGGTATTTGCTCGTAAGTGAATGTAACACTCTCGGCTGAAATACGAACTCACAATTTCTCATTCCGAGCCGCTATTCGTTACACCGCCAGAACATCTGAGAAGGAATTGAAATGGTGACCTATAGTTAACTGTACAAATGACTGGTAATGCTAGAAGAATAGATACAAAGACAAAAAACATACTACAAATTCGTTAAAGAAGTAAAATCATGTGAATGGGGAAGTTAATACAAATCGTCGCATGTCTGGAGACGATAAACTGTCATGAAATCATCTGATATATTATAGAAGACCACGGGTGAGATAAAGAATAAATAACTAAGAATAGCTAAGCTTTGTAGGATGATTTTAAAAAATATCTCAACTTTGTAAGTCAACTGAAAAATATACAGATATATTGAGATAACTGTACAAAATATATTTTGTTACGTTATGGAAAATATATATAGATTTTGACAGATAAAATAAAATATGTATGGATATTATCAGGTAAGTACAAATCATATCTTAACATCAAATAAAAACATATGTAGACCTTTGCAACAAATAAGTGTCACGATTTTGTTACAAAATGGAAATCATAAAGGTAAGTCCTCAATTTATTCTTCCGTCAATCAATTTGAAATTCCATCATTTTCGTCCAATAAACAAGAATGCTTTGCCCGAACATTTTCCTTCAATACCACTCCCGAAACATCAAATGTAAATTTGCTTGATTTTCTACTTTGTACTGGTTCTATATTACGTGATATGCATATAACTCCATACGTGGTTTCCACTATCGTTTCTAAACTTGGTCATCCCAAAATATGTCCTTAAGAAATCTTACATCTGCTCACACAATGGCCACTTTTCTCTCTAACCTCGCCAGAAGATGATTTGATACTTCTCGCTTGCCTGATTGTTGTAAACTCTCTTCTGTAGATCCTGTTTTTAGGAATTCTAGTGAACTGTCTGATCCTTCTATCTACCTATTTATCTTCTACATTTATAGGAAAATTACTAAATGCACGAATCAACTCCGAATTGGTTAAGCATTTCAGTTCGCAAGGTTATCATTCAAACAAAAAATATGACTTTCACTTCCCTAGATCAACCGATGATGATGTTTTGCTGATAGTCTGCCGATCTTTAAATAAGAACAGCGGAGATCCATTAATTGCATTATATATTTTGAAGGCCTTTGACATGCTGGTCTTCTTCAAAGTCCGATGGGTCATTATATTCCTGCCCGTTTCCTTGATTTGATTCATTCCCTCTTATCAAACCCCAAAATGAAATTGTCTTGAACAACCAGTCTTCTAGATCATTTTACATTAAAGTGGACGTCCGGCAGAGCAATATTCTTGGACCTACCCGATTCTTTATTTTCAAGGACGACCTTCCTGATGTCATCAATCCGAAATACTTATCTCTGCTTATGACACAACTGTTTCCTCTTGTCATACTGGTAAGTCTCATCATTCGAGAAACTCAAATTAGCAGCTGATCTCGAAAATTTCGTACAATCTGTTGTGAACTGGAGCGAGAAGTGGCTTGTCTATTTTGACGCCCCTAAAAGGAAATAGTTCTCTATTAATCGTCTTCTAGAAAATGTTTTGCATTTCGTCAGCATGGCAGATGTTAACCTCGACTGAGCCTTCTTGGTTTTACATTCTCCGCTAACATGAAATGAAATGATAATATTGAATCAATTGCTAAGTCTTCTCCTGTGAACGTCATTTAATTAAGTCGTCTCAGATAATATTTCGTGTCAGAATGTGTCTTGCCATTCGTCCGAGTGTCTTTAGCTGTTTTTCTAGATATACATGTATATATTCAAGTGGATTCGGCAAAGTTATCGATCCTCAGCAGGCAGTAATGTTTGAGTAATTTCGCTACAACCGCATTGTCACGTCACTTCGACTCTTCTATAAATATTTTCATGGAAATTGTTCTGAGGTGTGTCCCTCTGTTGTATCTCGACTTCACGAATTTAAGAGCAGTACTAAATTGGCAGCTTGGTCTCATCATTTTAAAGTTGAAATTGCTAGTTGTAACCATAGGTGATATGTTGACAGTTCCTTCTCAGACATTTCTCGCTTGTGGAATTCTCTTCCGGCTTCATTCTTTCCTGTTGACTACGAACTTCTCAAATTTAAAAGTAATGTAAATCCTCATTTTCTGTCACCTGAAATCCTTTTCTCCTTTTGTTATTGTCCTCTTTGCGTCTTTCACACTATGTAACCCGACAGATTATAGTGTCATTTATTTACTTTCAGGTGCGAAAACAATTAAAAAATAAATAAAATATATTGATAATACCATCCAAATTAAAAGATAATATCTGAAATTCATCAGACATATGAAAAAAATATGTAAATTTCCTCTGATTTATGATTTACCTAGATTACATGTGGCAAGTTCAGCAAGTTTGCTAACCATTACGCCACGTCAAAGCGCCAACGCTTCACTAAGCGTAGCTTAGTTGTGGCACCTTGCCGAAAATTTGGAGAACTCAGTATGGAACTAACTATTCGCTCGTACTTGATCTATCGCGACAATCTTACGCCGACCTTGTCAGATAATTGAGGAAAATACATACGGTATACATACGGTCTGTTAGGTTATTGAAAAAATGTATGGAGACTTTGTCAGATAACACATATCAAAATTTGAAAATTAAAACAAAAAATATAAACATTCTAAGGTAAGCGAAAGACGCATTTACATTTGTCTCACAACTGAAAAAAAAAATCAAATAATTAACAATATATCTCGACTTTCTCTCATATCCCTTAGGTGAAACATTTATTAAACATTATATCTAAATTTGTCACATAAAAGAAAAAAAAATATAGACATTTTCAGAAAACTGAGAAATGTACATCTAGAAGAGATTTTAGAATAGCTGAGAATTATATAAAAAATGAAAAAAAAAGTATCTTGTTTTATTCTATTGCCGCTTTCCTTCAAGGCATGGCCGCTCATGACGCTCAAAATGTTCCCATGACTTGTTGCGTTTAGCTCTGTTTCTTACTTTGACAAGACTCTTGTCCATTTTTCTCCCATCCTTTCCCATACGCTTGTCAAGTACATATCTCACTACTCCCCCTATCTCCTTTGCAATATAAATGTTCGCTGAGATTTAAGATTTCCAAGCCGCTCTTCTTTATTATTTGTTCAATAAATTCCAAGTCTCTTTCAATTATGAGCATATGCTTTGCTATTTTCTTTAAATATTTCGTCCATGGATCTCTCAGTATTTTTCTGACATATAATCTGCATAGTAATCCAGCACTCTTGTTTTGATTGCAACGACTTTTTCCGATTGTCAGATTACTGTAAAAATAATGAAATTGTCCAGAACAACGGGTCCTGTAGATCATTTTACATTAAAACGCATTTCCATCAGGATTCTATTCTTGGACCTACTCTGTTCATTTTATTTTCAACAACAACAACTCTGATGTCATCAGTTCCCAACTAGTTACGTCTGCTCGTGAAACAACTGTTTATTCCGTCTTAATGGTAAGTCTAATCGATTCGATAAACTCAAATTTGCAGCTGATCTCGAAAATGTCGTACAATCTGTTGTGGACTGGAGCGAGAAGTGGCTTGTTAATTTCAACGCTTTTAAAATGAAACATCTCTTTGTTAATCGTCTTGCAGAACATTTTATTTTTATATACGTTTCTTTAACGATATATAATTTTGTATATCAACACTATTTAGAAAAATATGACAAACTGGAAAAGGTTTTGTGGGGAGGGAAGCATTTAATCCATTAGGATTTTATCGTACTGAAATTGAGACCAGTCAGATGAGATCCTAACGTATGAAACACGTCACAAAAAAAAAAAAAAAACATTTCCAGTTTGTTATATTTCTAAATACGTTGCCTTGTATTACATTTTAGTCTTTCGTGATATGGAGGTTACAGATTTAATCTTACCAAATTGGTAGTGTCACTATCAGGACCGGTTAAGTTGTATTCGAGTTCAAATCTCTTCAAAGGCATATTCGTTATTTCCCTCCCCCACAAAAAAAATTACAATATTAAAATCAAATATAAAATTGAATAAAAAGAGTGCAGCCACTCGTATAAGAGTCTGTTAGGATGGTTAGATAATCCACGAGTCATTTGTGTTTGTTCAACAACCACAGAGATCACTGGTAGTTTATACGGCAACTGAACAGACATTAGTTATAGATAAAGGCGTTAGTTAGATGCAGTGACAGGACCCAAAGAGTGTGAGTTCAATTCCCGGCTAAGGCAGTGCAGAACTTTTAGAGGGAAATTAACAGGAGATAACGGATAACTGACATCCATTAAACATGGCACGTGGAACTAGAACAGTCTACCCCAGTGAGCGAAATAAAGGGTTCAGTTCGACATTTCAACCACCTGAAGAAGGCCGGGGCGTACAAAGGCGGAAATGTTGTAATAAATATGGCGACAAAGATGAAAACAATAGTCCGAATAAATAAATAATGTACATTTTCCTGTTTTGTTTATACTTTACAAAATATTATCAGGCAAATGAAAGCTTGTCGTAGTCATGTTCATACTTGCTTTGATTTTCAAATTACCTTTAATACTTCAGATTCATCTTGAAGAAGATCGACACGTGGATGGTAAAATAAATATATAAAGATAATATAAATAAAATAAAGAGACAATTCGAAGAGACACTTCAATAAATTGCTGTAAATTTAATAAAAGAATCCTCAGCGATTAATCCCACTGGGTGTTTAATACAATATAGAATCGGACACAGTCATGCGTAATTTTCTTTTTCTTTACGAATGAATCTGGCGGGATAGAAGAATTTGTTCCTGATTTTATATTTGTTAGTGAAAGTTATTAAAAACGCATTAGATGCAGATCGAAATGAATATGCCTATTAGCATGCAGTAGGCATTATTAAAGAGTAGAACCGAAATAAAAAGTAAAAGTGTTTTTCACATAAAAAAGTATGTATGTATGAATGCGTGTAAAATGAAAGCATGTAAAAAGATTTAGTCTAAGGAATTCAAGAGATCTAAAAATAAATCCGTCAAAGAACTTAGGCTGAAAATGAATTGTATCAGATTTTAAATATAGTTTACCGAAAGAAAATTTCGGTTGAATGTTTAAACAGAATTCTGCATTTTATGGCAGATTTCCTTAAATTAAATATAATAAAAGAAACTCCAAATTTACCAATCTTCTTAAACGGCAATACCGAGTTACATCCATCCAAACTATGCCAGTAGAGATTCAGAGATCCCGCTTTTCAAAATAATATTATCTTTTAATCACTCTTTGATACATTATCGCATGTCCTTAATATTTGATGGTGCTACCCATTCAAAGGTAATTTCAGTGGTTATACAAGCCAGATGTGGCAAGAAGACCACTTTGAACAGTATGCGACGGGGTAGCTAGGATTGACTTTATTGCTGTGGTTGTTTGCCAATAGATACATGAAGCATTAAGAATTTGCTGAATCAATATATTATATATATATATATATATATATATATATATATATATATATATATATATATATATATATATATATATATATATATATAATAAAAAGACTTAAACACTAATATTCCATGGTCATAATTTATTCCATTGGAATCGCAAAAACGACCCAATTCATCAGACCTACAGATTCAAAATGAAAACGGAAAAACGACTCCGGGAGAAATTGGTGAGAGTATGTGTGAGAGTGTGGGGGGACCCGTGATCTAAATAGAGGGGTAATAGACGAGAGAGACGGGGCGGACTTTAGGCGGAGAGGGCACTAAAATTTAACTGAGGGAAGATTTAAAAAGGGATTTCAGTGATAAAAGGGTGCGTATTTTCAAAGATATACCGGAAGAGTGTACATTTCTTGGTGACACTCACACCCCTTAGGCGATACAATCTTATGCCCCCGCCCAGACCCCAACAACGCATACGTACACACACTAATAAGATAAAGGGAGAGTTTAGATAATCTAACCTTAGAAGGGTTTTTAGAATTCCCTAAAGTTAAGTAGGGACGGCGTTCTGAAACGCATTGTCTAGCCGTTTCAAGTCATAAACTAGCAATCTCTGCCTCCATAAATTTATCGGACTGGGCAAATGATTCTCGGGCGGCCTGTTTTCATCCCGCCCCCATCCCAAACGAGACCGTTTGACCAACACAAGCAATTTTGGGGAAATCCCGCTGACAAGATAAGGGCAGATGAAAACTTGTAGACAAAATTCCATTTTCTCTCTTCGTACCTACGGTTGATTATACATACCTGCGTACATTTACACCCATATACAGCTATATGTCTACATATATATAGAGATATCCCGAAATATGCACACACACACATAAATACATCTGCATATATATCTCTCTACCTACGTATCAACACGTTCATACATGTAGGTGTACACACGCACACACACACGCACACACACACACACACATATATTCATGTACTTACCTACATACACCCATATATACATATATCCATGCGTATGCCTTTATATACACGTCTGCACACACAGATGCGTACACCCACATGAACGCACATATCCATTTCTATATTTAACCCGAATCAAAGGTCAATTAAAACATATATAAAATTTTAAAACCGCTGGGTGAGTAGCGTGTATTTATCTCTAATGTTAGAATGTATACCTAGGTGTCTAACTATTATAATTCTATCTGATTTTGCAAATCAGTTATTAGGGGAACGTTTACCCACCCAACCCCTCACACATGTATCACCACGTGAATAAAGAAAAGCCAAAATTAGAAGTACATGTCGCATCACATAAACATACACAATGATACATATACGTAATGGTCATTGCATGGATGAAGCATTAAAAAAATAAAAATTAAAATATAACAAAATAAATAAATAAATAAATAAATAAATTAAGAATTGGAATACCTGGTGTCTCACATAACCATACACAATAATACATACAAGTAATATTCAATACACAGAAAGTCATGCCCGATGTTATTGGGCTAAGGTGGAAGTGTCACATCCGGCCACGTGCTACAAAACGGTGTTTATGTTTTGAACCGTTTTATATGCCTACATTTGGAGACGATCTCACTCCGAAGGTTTAACAGTTCATCCTGATTTTTATCTCTGATGATAAAGATCTTTTCGGCGATGCACAGATTACACCTATCACGTAAGTTATTAGGTGTACTAGCTCTTGACAAGTATCTCCTTTCGAAAAGTGGGGTTAGACCCCTATCCACCAGATCCCAGTAGTGTTTGGATAGGGCCGTTTGGTTTCTGAGGTATCTGTGTTTAAAGGAGTGCCTATGGCCGTATAGACGTTGCTTCTAATCACCAGCGGATATACCTATGTATCTTTTTTTCTCGTTTCTGTTTTCTCTGGGGAAGATAGTTGCCTCGTACACTACGTTTTTATACATGCACTTACCCCCGATTGGGCAGAGATCTTTATTCCTACAATTGCAGTTGGGGTCATTCGTCTGAGGTTCGCTACTGTGGTGGTTTTTAAGTATTCTACAATTATGGGAAGATATGATTTTCTCTATATTATTCACGCACGATTAACTAATTTCCAGTGTTTTCCTATTAAAAATTTTATGTAATGGGTGCTTGCTGTGAAAGTGTTTATCTACTAATCTAAGGAAGGAACAACCTATATCAATTTTAGAGAGCTTGATATATGGTGGGTTAAGCCATATTACTTTCCTCTTTCTGTGTTTAGTTCTATTCTCCATATTTTGATTTGTTGGTTCTCTGTTAAATTTTAATTCTTGTTTAAAACCACTATTCCTGAGGGCCTGGTTGTATGTAAATTTATTCTCTTATATCCTTACTCTGTCCTGGACATCGAGTTCTACCTGTATCATATCCTCTTGGAATTATTTTTATACACATATGTGTATGTGCATATATAATTGCATATGTATGTGTATATTCACCACTAATATTGTCTCTCTCTCCTCTCTCTCTCTCTCTCTCTCTCTCTCTCTATATATATATATATATATATATATATATATATATATATATATATATATATATTAATTATATATATATATATAAATTATATATATATATATTATATATATATATATCTTATATATATATAAATTATATATAATTTGCTGGATCAATATATATATATATATATATATACATATATATATATATATATATATATATATATATATATATATATATATATATATATATATAATATATATATATATTAGTATATATATATATATATATATATATATATATATATATAAGATATATATATATATAATATATATATATATAATTTATATATATATATATAATTAATATATATATATATATATATATATATATATATATATATATATATATATTATGAAATGTACAAAGTCCGACAATTAATTGATGATATCTTTTTATAGATACAAATATTTAAGTAAAAATGTCTTAAAATAATTGTCGGATTTGTCCATTTCATAATGAGTGACGGCATTTTTTTTACATTTGAATACGCTTTGAGCATATATGAAGGTACGTGAGAGATTCATAGAAGATTGAAGTTTAAAAACAGTAAAATCGACCTTGCCGATCGAACGATTCTACGTGGCGCGATCGATTAAGGCATATCAGGCTAAATGACGGTATAGTATACAGGTTCGATTCCTGTCGGAGAACGAATACATTCTATGAAAATTTCTCGGACATAAAAGGCTGGTAATTGTTGTATATATATATATATATATATATATATATATATATATATATATATCGCAGAGGTGTTTCTCCAGGAGAAATGGCTAGATATTTTCCAACGTTTCTTCGTTATAGACTTCCTCGTGGACTTCGTATTCTGTCCAAGGCAATGTCTCTCTTTACATGTCTCTTCCGTTAGAATTCATTGTGTTATACAAGGATTGATATTACCTAGAAGTTCAGCATTGTTGTCTGTGTTTTTAACTAATTTTCATTGTTTTTTAATATTTACTTTAGCTTCCGCAAGACCTCATTCCATATAACCAATTCGACTCCAGATTGTGTGTTTACATTTTCTGTTGTATGTTGTAACACTTCACAGGCTGAAATAGTAAGAACTCCCAGAGTTTCCATAAATTCTACTCTCCATTAAAAATGGTATTATTATATTCTACCAGCATTTCTTAAACACCATTTTTTCTACAAGATTAAGTATACTTTAAAAGTGCTTTACAATTATTTTCCGCCAGTTAAGAATGCTACTTTGTGTTGTTAACTATAACAGAAAATACCTACACCGTACAAATTTTATTTTAGATGATATCTACATAGTAATACATATTGTAATATATATAAAACATAAAGAAAATGAAATATTAGAACGTGAATTATCTAAGGTTGTTTTTCGCAATTAGTAAGAATATTAGATGATTTTATGTATCTAATTGCACCGCTTGTTGTTGTCACTTAACTGGCATTTAAAGATGCTTGAAGAAAAGCAGGAATGCATCATTTGGTGAATCACGTTCTGATATTTAATTTTCTGTCTTGTTTTTGTTTTTTTTTAGTCAGAAAATTTGACAGATGGCAACCTTTTTTCCATTTTATAAAAAAATGAAATTCATAGTTTTAAATTCTTTTAAATATCAATTATCATTTTTCAAAACTTATTTTAAGAAAATCAGAACTTATAGTGTTCATATAAAATATTTTGAACCAAGCTTAACTTAGCTTCTGCGTCGAAAATATGTAATTTGAAAATAAACCAAAACAGGTCATAAACTTTCGCGTCACTTGACAGGTGATGAATGACATATTGACGGATTCCGCGAGGATAATTTGTTCTACGGAAGGAGAAAAGAGAAATTATTTACATTTAAGTGAACAAATTATTTACCTCGTTATGTTTAAGAAAAACATTCAGCGCTCTAATATTTTTTTACTTAGCTTCCACTTTTTACGATGCTTTATGGAAAATATATTATAAAGAAATTAAAATTAGACTGTTAAGAGTTAGATTAAATTTCATAAGAAAGGTATCTAATTAATTTATAGATACCATTCTTATGAAATTTTATCAGAAGTGTGTATAAAATATTATAATTTTATGTACATTTACTACATTTTACTGTGTTATCTGTATTTCCATTCATTTTATTATTAATTTTGATATTTCATTTATGGAAAAATGCCATAACTGAGATTAATATAAAAATAAGATCATATAAATTTCATAAGATGATACTGATACTTTTAGGTACACTTCTCAGTTGAAATTGAAAAATCAAATAAACTTCTGCACACGTGTTTCGCAAAAGTAAAGGCCTTAACAACGGAGAACAATGCTTAACGCAAATAACGCAACTTAATTGTATTCTGTTTGCTTTCCGTACCTCATAATTAGAGCCCGATTATAAACACACAATTACATTTCTTAATTCATGCGGGTCTTCTGATTAGTCAAAACGATACAATTTACAACGCACTAAAATAAGATCTATCTCATAAGGACACTTACGAAAGTGGATGCGGCTTTTAACTAATTTTATATCTTAACAACGTAAATGTAAAAATCTATTATCATTAATAAATAACAAATAACTATTAAAAATTCATTTTCCATCGAAAATGTTTTTTGCTTTCAGAAAATATTGTCCATATTCATAAAAACAACTAAAAGCAAATAAAATAATTTGAAATTAAATAATATTTTTGTTTTATTGAGTTTTGTATATTACAATTCAGAGCTGATTTCCATGTCGGTGGGTCCAATTAAAAACCCCAAAAAATGATTTGCATCCCGCAAAGCCTTGTGTTTTTAACTATTGTAATTACTAAAGTGGACTCGTTGAATTTCTAGTTTCCATATAGTTTGTTATGGGGGGTAATAAATATGAAAAAATATTTCTGCCATGACTTTAATAAAAGAAAACATATTTATAATAATTTCGATCATCTGTGAATAGTTTCTGAACGTTTCATTAACATCCGACAATTATTTTTATTTTTGCCAGTTTTTCAAAATTAATGTGTGTCATACAAAAACAAAAATCGTGCTAAAAATTGTATGTTATTTTACTAGTTCCGGTAATACAAAGAGAAACAAGGATTTCTATATGAAAATTCAGATTGTTCTAAAAAAAAAAAAGGAAATTTTTCTAAAAAAAACATTTAGACGATAAAATTTTGTTTTCGTCAAGTTTGTCGTTTTTTTCATCAAGCTATGCTCTTTATTTTAGCGATCTCCTGGAGGTACCAACACACACACACACACACACACACACACACACACACACACACACACACACACACACACAGGGTGACCCCAAAAACGGGAGTTTTTGAAGTGCGTATTGCCAGACATGAGCAAGTGGCAACACTGCGAGACAGTGGCCTTGAGCAAGTAAACATTTCGCCATTTTAGTAACGAGAATGAAATTCACAGTATCCCAGCTGAGATGTTGCAGCAGTCAAGGAGGAATCTCAACAGCAGATTTCAAGAATGCATTCGTACAGGAGGACGCCATCTACAGGACGTCATTTTTAAAAAATGAAAATTCCATCATTGTTTCTTAAATGGCATGTTTTAAGGTTTCAATTACTATGAATTAAATATTTTTCTTCCATCACTCTTGGTTTTATTGAATTGCTAAAAAGTTCCCGTATTTTGGGGCCACCCTGTATATATATATATATATATATATATATATATATATATATATATATATACCGAAAGATTATACAATGTTCCGTCTACGAAAGTCTGAACTGAAGTTGCTGAATATAATATCAATCAACACTTATGTAAATGATAAATTTTATTTGTATTAATCCTATATATATATATATATATATATATATATATATGTGTGTGTGTGTGTGTGTGTGTGTGTGTGTGTGTGTGTGTGTGTGCAAAAACCAAACATGTTGGGTGTGTACAAATCTAACGCATCAGAACAAACGTACTTTAACATATGTTCAAAGGACAGTAGAAGCCTGACATTTTGGAAATGTTTGCTCAACAATATTCTCTTCATTCCTGTGCTGTTAGTAACAAATAATCTCTATTATTTTGTAGCTACTATACAAATATATTGGAATGATTGTTATCAGCTTCTCTTTGACTTCAGTTCTGTTTCGTGAAAAGTTGCTTGTCATTTTCTCTTTGCTACAGATTAGAGACTATTGCTTGCTCTTGGCACACGCATTGGTTACGAAAGTTTTAAAACAAACTGGGAAATATTCGTCAAATTCATATGTTCCTTCTTATTTCTTTTCTATCTCTCCACATGTGCCTGGTTGTAAGTGCTACAGCAATAGTTTAGTAGAAATATTTTCATGAATATGTTATAGACATGATGCTGATAAAGCACGTGGGGCTGCAGTCATTTTATTCAAAATAAAGCCGACTGTGTATGTGTTACAAAAAAGCACTTCAAGTGATGTGTTTGTCGGTTATACTTCATATATTTTTGGAATCATATTATGAGAGTCATGCAGTACACATTATAAAATGGCTTACAGCAACATCATGCTGAGACAACGGTACCCGCATGATCACCGAATTTAAGCAACGTGGAGCCCATTAAATGCCTATATGGGTGACCTCTTGCGACTACCAGGTGCTTTATGAATGGATATGCGTGTGATGCAAAGGATAATGGCTCGGAATTCTTTATCAGTGTGCCTATTTCTAATTCCAGTTGGGTTCCTTATAGTCACTTAAACATAAATAACCGTGGGAAATATTCCTTTTCTCCCTGACTATATGTTAAACTTGTATCACTGTAACCATTTTCATCTCAAAAAATAAAGTTGATTTCAAAATATTTAAATTTTACCATTAAATAACCTATAGAGGCTGATTCGCCGCTAAGTAGAAACAACTAACGATAAGATATATCCAATATAACTATTTGATACAATGTCATCGTTTTATCTAATGTTTTGAGATGAAAACGATTCGGTATTTCTAGACTTTATTCTGACTTACACACATTGTAAACCAAATAATGCATACACTAAAAGTAATATATGTCCCTTTAAAATAGAGAAAAATGACCCAAGGACATCTTTTTTTTTCTTTTGTGACTTTAATACTTTAGCTTATATATTCCGGTAACTACTGCGGGAAAAAAAACTACCTCGTCAGTCGAAATATACATAAACAACTAAGCGTGTTTCCCGCATAGCACATAACTGACTGATACTTTTCGATTCATGCTGGAATGACAGGAAACGTATAAAATATCAAATTGCATGTTTGGTGGTTGAGCTAGAGATTTAGATTTCGGGTTCCAAGCTGAAACTTTCCTGTCCAAACTGAAGTGAAATAAGATCTTTATTACGGAATTAAACATTAGCTGGAACAAACAAATACTGATTTTACTATCTGTTCGTATACAAAAAATTATATTATTATATTATCAAAACACTATATTATAAAATGTTTTATTAAGAATATAATATTATGATTACTACGCCATATTGAAGATTGATAGAGAATTTTTTACGTTAAGGCATACATTCGAGTATAGAATAAAGTGTATTATTAGAGATGGTATATATTTAAGAGTGATGGGGAACATTATTTCATTCTTTATACATACATATATATATATATATATATATATATATATATATATATATATATATATATATATATATATATATATATATAAGAATCCTCAAATAAGTGTGGTAACTATAACAAAAACAATTTTAATTACTATGGTTAAACTTAAGAATTTTTTTAACGGACGACTCTAGTATTATGTATGAACTAATAGGATTTTGGTATATAAAATTTTTACCACCCTAATTGAATATAATATATATATATATATATGTGTGTGTGTGTGTGTGTGTGTGTGTGTGTGTGTGTGTGTGTGTGTGTGTGTGTGTGTGTGTTATACATAAAAGGTTAACATTTATAGTAGAATCAGACCAGGGTACAGTGGTATTAAAAAGTGCTCAATACACGCGTGAAAACGTTAAAATAACATGCTGAGATTTTTAAGTTAGAAATCAGGAGATGAGTTGAATCCGCTACCTTGTTCTCAACCTTTCAGTACCCTCAAGTGATTTTTTTCAATTGACCGCCGAAGTCTTCATATATATATATATATATATATATATATATATATATATATATATATATATATATATATATATATATATATATATTTATATATTGTCATTTACGAAAAATGCAATGAACTTTAATTTAAACGATTTTGACTTAACAGGCAGGCACTTTTTGATTTCACATTTAGAATATGTTGGTTTAATCAGCGAAAAATATTTCATATTTTTATAACAATTTTTACTTTTTTCTGAATGTTTTGATACTTATTAAATGTTCTCTAGATCGAAATAATTGAAAAACTTCAGTTGTTGTATCTTGTGAGTAGGGATCATTTGGAAGTACGGAGTATTTTTTCTTTAGTCTGTTTTGCACATTCTATCGTTGCATTCTTATGCTTAAGAATGACATCTTTTCAGCGAACCAAAGCAGGGCATTTTCCCTATAATGCTTTTCTTAACCGATCAAGATACTGGCAATTAAAACCTGCAGTGATACTGGCAATTGATGGCCCAATTCACATTCTAACAGTAAAAATCAACGGCTTCTGCCCATAGATTTTTGATTTGGGCATTGGACCCGGTTTGTAATTTTGTAATAACTACAGATGATTTTCGTTTTTTGCTAACAATCGGAACCATTTTTTATCACATGGTAGGAGGAATGATTTTACATGGGACCATATTATATATCCTAACTTATATTATCTCACTTCGTAATCGCTAATAAATTAATTCTTTATTAAACTAGGAGAATGTAAATGTATTTACCTCCAACTGCATCTCTACTTTAGATGAAGATTTTCAAACTATACCTGACTCAAAATATATCTTCTTCCCCAATGAGTCAGCTATCAATCTCCACAAAAAGAATAAAACAGATTTGTGTTTATGAAATGGACAAGACCGAAAATTATTTTAAGACATTTTTACGTTTATACATTATTTTTATAGATACAACTATTTCAGTAAACGCTCTGTTTATAATAAACCGTATTAATAGCATTTACCGGCCCGAATGTTATGAATACTGTTTATTATAAACAGAGCATTTACTTAAATATTTGAATCGAAAAAAAAATGTATAAACATAAAAATGTCTTAAAAATAATTGTCGGACTTTGTGCATTTCATGATGTGTGACGTCATTTGTTTACATTTGGAAATGCATTGAGCAGATATGAATGTACGTCAGAAAATCATGGAAGATTGTAGTTTAAAACAGTAAAATAAACCTTGCTAACCGAACGATCCTCTGTGGCTCAATCGGTAAAAACACGTCAGGCTATATGATGGCTTCTGTATAGGATACAGGTTCGATTCCTGTTGGAGGACGAATATTTTCTATGAAAATTTATCGGCCATTCAGTACGGTTAATATTGTTTATTATAAACAGAGCATTTACTTAAATTTTTGTATCTATAGAAAGAATGTATAAACATAAAAATGTCTTAAAATATTTATGTTTTTATACGTCTAAACCTCAACAAGATCTATGACGACAATGTGCATATTTTGTTAATCCCGATATATTCCAACAAGGATAATATACACTAGCGTTTCCATTTTGATATTCAGTTTCAAATAATTCGTTTGATTAATGGACAGTCCTTCGATACTATTTTGGACAGTTACAAGTGCCTCTTTAGAATAATTTAGTAAGCGTAGCTTAGATGTAGCACAAGGCCGAGCGTATGGAGCACTCGGTGAGGATCGAACTCACTAGTCAGTCGTAATTGATTCATCAAGACTTTCTTATCATTACACCTTCCTAGCCATTACACGACACTTCGTCGATGTGACCCAACTGCTTCTTTAGATATGGCAATACATGAAGATAAAAATACATACAGATATATAGCTACGTAGACAGTAGGTTTCAAGCTGAATTTGATCGAATGTTTGTAGATATACTGCACGGGGATTTAAATAGTCCCTTGTCAAACGAGATGCATTTTTCAGTATTTAGCTTCTGACCTATTTGCGAACGAGGTAGTCTTGACTGGTAGAAAAAGTACTTGGATATAAATTCTAATCTAAGACTTAAATGATGCATGCAATAAAACAGGCCAAAATGAAACTTGTCAATTGATGTTGGTCGTCGATATATATAAATCGTCTCATCCATGTGTTTAAGCCAAGTTCTTGACCGAATGTTAACCTTTGAAGAAAAGAGATTCCCATATTTTAAGCTGAAAAGGAAATGACTAATGTATTAGCTGTCAAGGAAGTCCGAACACTTTCCAGTAACCAAAATAGAATCAACTAACATTTACATTCATCGCCCGATGACCGTATGCTGATCTCTAAACGTTATGACCTATTTTAGCTATTTAACAGTTCGGAAAAGAAAACTTTATACTTTGTAGGGAGCAAAAGTTCGTTATAACTATTCACAGTTAGTTCAAATATATTTTTAAGAAAATGATATTATTTTATACCTGATAGATATTTTAGAGCAACAGCAACTGCATGTATTCAGTCTGAGTTACGAGATGCGCCACCAGGTAAATTCTTTGATATTTTGCGTAACTCATAACATTTTTAAATGATTTTAAAATTTAACTCTTAAGCTAAATGATGCTATTCAATATTATGAAAATTTTGGAAAATTACACAATATAGGAATTTCTCAATTTAGTCAAAGTTTATCATGCCTTGCCGCCAGGTATTTCATCCATTTCCCGAAATCACTCAACAAGTAATTACAAACCTCACTTTAATTAATATCCAATTTATTTAAAGAAGCAAATTATCATTTTAAGTTTCCATTTCCTATTTATATAAAAATCTATATGGGAAACACATTCAATGAATATTATAGAATATCTAACAGAAGACATTTATTTTTAAATGAATATTCCTGTTAACGTAAAGATGTGGATACACATTTTCATCTTTGCCTTCGTCTTAATTGCTTTTTGTCTGAAATCTAATTAATTAATTGATTTTCCGCCCTATTGCAGCTGCTTTTTGTCCCAAGTTTCTTTAATTGAATTGTTGACCCTATTTTAATGGCTTTTCGTCCAAAATTTAATGAAATGATATATTTCTCACCATTTGATTTGCTAATATTGTTGAGAAATATAGCCACTTTCATTACAAATGTTTGTTTAAATGTACATATAAACTACGCACGTAACAGTTTGGCAACGGTCATGGCATTGAACTGTACGTTCCTTCAAAATGTATTTTTCCAGATTGTCCTCTAAACCGCCCAAGAGAAAATAGATCCTTAATAAAAGACATTCCGAGAATCATGTTCCCTAAAAATCCTGAAATTTCTAGAGAATATAATAAGAGGCTTGGAAAACACATGTCAGATTGAAAGCAGGGTTGACAGAGGAAAGCAAGGATTAACCTACGTATTGAGCTTGAATAAGTGGATAGTTGAATAGGGGTTAGGAGAAATAACAAATAGACAAATTTTATTAAGAGCAACAAAGAACAAGAAATTGTGGAGATCCATGATCGCCTACGTCCTGAGGGGACACGGCACAAAAAGAACAAGTGTGAATTTAAAGATAATGTTACGATTCGTGATTTGAAATGGTAGGCAAATTTAAAGGAGATCAATCAGTAACCTTTGCTTAGCCGATACCCCAGTCTGGGTCAGGATAGCAAAGAAGAGTTTATTGAATCACAGAAGTTCTCTTAAAAATTATAATTGATCAGATAAATAAATCTCTATAATCTTTCCTTGGGTTTTGACTTCTTATTTAATTGTTTTAAAAGCAGCAATAGAAAATAAAAATGCAATAACCTAACAAAAAAATAATCACTCAGTGTATGGCGGAACGGTGTAGAGCTAAACGGATGCAAAAACAGTGGAGTGGGATCTGATTCACCCGGGTCGGTTGCAGTTAGTAATCCATGTTTTCAGTAAGAATGTGTGAATTTAGACCTAAAGTTACAATTTGTGATTTGAGATTTTCAGCGACTTGAAATTAAGCAGTATAATGAACCGTGAGGTCACGGGAAAAAGTTATATGTAGATCAACATTGTCTCCTGGCAACAAATACTTTCAGACCTAGTTCGTCAATGTGCATGATATAAATATGCATGTGTCGGTCTGACGTGTCTACTTAAGAACACGAATCGAGTTTTTAGTTATACTTGCTTTTGTGACTATTTGCTGTCTTGTGTGAAAGTACCCCTAACATTCCCCATCATATGGTCCATTTCCTCATCCTATATACTAAATTTATTATACCCTTTACATACACCGCAGCATTCGAAATGTTTAATTATTTACCCATGAATCCCAACTGAGACGGGATGTGACATGAGGAAGCCGAGCGCTTACACCAGGGCCAAGGACAAAAATTAACCAACCCAAGCAACCGCCTGTTGTGCTGCCGTCGGTATGACCACGGATCTACCACTGTAGTTCAATGGGTGTAGCCACGGGCAGTTGTTCCCCGGGACTTTGTTTCTCGCAGTATTTATTTTCTTCAGCTGCATCTCTCTCCACGGACAGAGCCACAATTAAATCGCACTCTGCACAAAAACAGAAACGCAAATGAGAGATGATTAAACCTACTCGGCACGTGTCAGGTAAGTGCTTACTATGCATTTAAATTGTTTAATATGTATTACTTCTTCATATCGGCGTCACCTTTCTCTGTCCTCTCTTAATTTGTTATACTGATAATTAAATATCTGTATCTGCTGGATTTTCATGTTACAAATCCATCCTTCATAATGTAAGTTTGTGTTTGCTATCGCTGGTTATTATGCATGCTCTTTTCTTTAATTAAATAGTCCATTCTTCTTGCTTTCCTTTACGACCTCTCTTGTTGTTCCATTGTTTCTTCTTTGACATTATCTTAGTATCTTCTACGTATTTTATGCTGATAAGATACTCTGATAACTAGGGAATTTTATTACAACGACCTTTAAGCGATAGGAACCCATTATTTACTGTTTTGTGCCAAAATAGTCAATGCTTAGTAATTATCTATAATTTTAATCGATTTAACTTATTTTTCTTTTACTCCGGTAGGTAAGATTTTCACTCACACACACACACACACATATATATATATATATATATATATATATATATATATATATATATATATATATATATATATATATATATATATATATATCCTATGAGATGAGAACGAAAGTAATATATAAATTCTAACGTTCGCAGCGTTAATTCAAAAAAGAGCTCGATACAGGTAGTAGAGCGATAATTAATTATTAATTATAATTTTATCATATAGACAAAACCATTTTATTCACAACAAAGATGCAACTTGGTTTCAGTGCATTTTAACTGCACATGCACTGAAACCAAGTTGCATCTTTGTTGTGAGTAAAATGGCTTTGTCTATATGATAAAATTATAATAAATAAATAATATATATATATATATATATGGAGAGAGAAAGAGAGAGAGAGTCTGTATATTATTTATATTATTCTCGTTTCTTTCAACGCTTCTTACAGAAATTAAAAAAACAAGAAAGAAAAAATCATCCTTAAAGAAGCCTTCGTGCATCAATTGTCTGTGACGTCAGTCAAAACTATCATCCATGCCACAAAGACAGACTTAGAATCTGCTTCATTTTTTTCCGGGCTCCATGGCAACAGACATCATTAATAACGGCAATGATTCTACTGTTCCCTCTCCCTTCATCTTTGTCTAAATCGTTCCAAAGATCATTGCTCACATAGCCACGAATTATGTACGTTCTTTTTTTTTTTTTTCAATTTTAACAACAATTTCCCTTCAAGATATAGATAACGCAAGTTCTCCACTGCTTCCTTCCGTTTAATATCTGTTAATTGTTATAACTTCTTTGCAGGGCCGGCGAGTCTTAACCCCTTTAGGACCCTTTTGTGGTCGCTGTCATTTTTTTCAGCACTTTTTTATGGCTATTTGCTACTTTTTAAAATTAATTTTAAACTGACGTTATATTGTCAGTCATCAACTAATAATATACATCGTGTATTTACAATGCCTACTACTCAGGAACGGAACCCCCGACGAGTTGGAGTCCCAAAAGAAATAGTTTCAGCTTTATTTCTTTTTTTTACCCAAGCTATATCATCAAATATAATAGTCGACAGAGTCGGTGCTTACAACTCAGAACCTCTCAATGGAGTGGGGGGGCACCAATGCTACTGGGGAGCGAGCAGAAATGCTAATTTCAGTAGCACCTATTTTTTTTAATTGTAATTTTCTTTCTGAACAGTTCTGAATAGTAATACTAGCCAGAAGTCCGCGGTTAGTAATTAAAATTCATATCGCTATTTAGTACATTTTTAGGAAGGTAAACCAAGAAAATGATCGCTTAAAAAATAAAAAAGTTTAAAGATTTAAAAACATGAATAATTTTCCCGAAAACTGAAATGCTATTTTTAAAACAACTTTTATGTAAATCCCGTTTGTGTTGTGTTGGAATTTTTGTAACAATTTTCTGCCAGCGGAGATACGTCGTCGATTAATCAATGATATCAGAAAGAGCGATACAGATGTAGAAGGACGTGTACCTATGTTTCATAGACTACGCAAAACACTTCGACTAATTATGCCACAGAGATCTGATGGAAATGTTCAGCAACCTCGATATATTTGGGAAAGTTTTCAGAATAGTCAAGAACCTTTACTGGCAGGAAACATCATGCATGCGCATAGAGGAACGAATTCAGTGAATATACAAAAATAGAAAGGGGCATAAGGCAAGGATGTGTTTACTCACCCGAACTATTCAACCTATACAGCGAGGCAATTCTGAGAGATTTGGAAACCCGACCGGGATTTAGCATTGGCAACAACAATCTTAACAACATAAGATACGGAGAGGACACAATACAGATAGCAGACACGGAGGTGAAATTAAAAAAAATCTCCTACAGAAGTTAACAACGGAGAGCGAGAAGAAGGGACTAAGCCTAAACTACAAGAAGACGGAATGCATGGTCGTCAGTAAGAGGATGAGCCCGAAATGCGATCTGAAGCTTCGTGAACACTAGAATCAAGCAGACACGGAAGTTGAAATACCTGGGAAGCGTCTTGACAGAGGACGGTAAGTGCCACAATCTGTAAACGCTTTGGGATGGCCAAGGATACAACCCAAAATTTGTAAGACAGGAGGATATCTTTGGTAACAAAGAAAAGAATACTGAACAGTTACGTGATATCTGTCCTTGACGGCGGTGAATGTTGTTCGAGTAAAATTTAGTCATGAAAATATTGGAGGTTATTACAAAATGAATAACATTTTTTTCAGATTTAAAAAAATAAAAAGCCTATTTATTATAAAAGAAAATAATTTAAACAAAAATGTCTGTACATATTCATTTATGTAGAGAAATTTTCGTTTAAATTAGATAATTCCCTGAATTTTTGGTAAGTTAAAAAAAAGCGCTACCCAAATTTACTTCAAGGGTTTGGGAAGACCAGGTTGAGAAAATTTGAAATCGACATGTAGTAAAGAGGGTGGGGGCGTCGTATCAAAGCGTTTATCGTGCAGCTGAGAACCCAGTGTCGGTCCTACTTTGGAAAGATAAAGAATTGATTTCACGATGCCTACCCTACAGTTTTTAATGAATATTTCTAACATGACTGCCACCTAAGACCAAAGTCTTAACATTTAACCCAGAGTCCAGGAGAGTAGCGACGGATGTTTGCCTTCTCCAGTGGCATTAATGGGAAATTAGTAGGAAGAAAAACCGTAAGAAACAAAAAAATGGTGAAATTGAAGTCGTAATATTTTAGGATTATTACAGACTAGAATGATAGCAGCAGAGATATGTCGATGGCAAGATAGCCTTACGGAAACCACCCCGCTTCCGTCTGGTGTTTAATAAAGACTGACTGCAACCTCAAGGCAAGAGAACCTAGTCAGTCCTGCTATGGAAAAAATGTCAATGTGAACGCCAATTTTAATTTAAGCGCAGATATATCTCTTCCTCTCTCTCTCTCTCTCTCTCTCTCTCTCTCTCTCTCTCTCTCTCTCTCTCTCTCTCTCACACACACACACACACACACACACACACACACACACACACACACACACACATATATATATATATATATAGTTTAAATATCAGGAGTTCAATTAAACTTAAAAGCTCTACGTGTTTTTTTTTTACATATATATATATATATATATATGTGTGTGTGTGTGTACTTAGGCAGCATCCTTTCTTTTAAACACGTTGTATTAAACGCCAAAGACAACTTAGTCCTGCTGATTTTCTTTTGTATTTTCTCGCATTTTCGAATGAGACTTTTATTTCAAAATTATATTGATATATGTATATTTTCCAAAAGACAACCGAGTACTTTCGAACGTCATCGTTCATCATCAGGGTCATTTTTTTAACTTTATCCAATTGCCTTGAAGCGGAATCGTATTGCTACATTTATAAGAACCAAATAAACGTTACGAATTATTTTGAATTCAAGAGACGCGTTAATGTCCATAACGTGCAGGCAAAACCATGTGATCGTATGAAGGGGTGAAAAAGATTTTTTTTCGATTACAGACTATCCGGGTATTCACTGGTAGTAGTATATATATATATATCATGGGTGAGTCCATTTGTGTAAAAAGGGGAGACCCCACAATACCCCTTCCTTAAATCCATTTTGGGGGGAGTTAGTATTTTTCCTCCTATGGTCGATAATCAGAGGTTCGGTAAATGTTCTCTTCCTGTTTGACCTTCTAGTTTCTGTGTCTTCCTGTGGTCTATGAATCTCAAAAGCTTCAAAGATTGCATCCATTGAATCGCCATTTTCTGTAGGTGACGAGCTTGCCTCTTCAACCCGTCTTTTTTGTATTTGGTCAATATGTCTTCTGTGGGTAAACTTTTCGCCTTGTACTGTGTACATCACATTTCCTAGTCTTTTAATTATTGTACCAGGTTCGAATGATCTCTTGAGTACTATAGGTGTATGCCGGTTTTTGTTCTTCTTCTGCAATAACTTATCATACACACAACGTATTCTGTGGGCAAACCGCACGACTCGATTCTTTTTTACTGCTGGTTTGACATTTTCTTTTAATTCAGTTCTAGCGGCAAGCTTGTTACCTCGTCCCAAACCACTCGAAAATACTTTTGGGAATTGATTATGTAACTCTTCCTTTAACTGTGTCGCTTCTGATGGTTTGTACTTTATCTTCTTACAAAAAGAACTGATAGGTAAATCCCATACGTCGAACTTTTGTATCCAGTCTGTGCCCACCAGATTTTCTGTATTTTTCAATACGAATATGAGTTTTTATTTTTTCCGTGGAATTTCACATTTAAGCTTACTTCTCCTTCGACTTTTATACGCTTCCCTGTAACTGATTTAGCAATTTTCTGCGTATGTATCATGCCCGATCTATTAAGCTTTCTTCATGTCTGTAGGTTAATTATCGTTAAATCCGAACCTGTGTCTAGTTGTAATTTAATCTTTTTATTTAAAATTTCAAGTTCCACGTATTTTCTTCTGTGAATATTGTCTTCGTCGTGCATTCAAGTAGCTCTTATCTTACTAGTAAATTTTCTGTTCCTACATTAGGATGCCTTGTGACCCATTTTTCCACAGGCTAGACATGTGTTTATATTTAAAACAATAATACTTATTCCAGTGTAGTCCTCCACATCGATAACATAGCGATGGGAATAGCTTATATTTGCTTTGATTTTTGTCATTATTTGCCCTATATGTTGTACTTTTTCCATTATTATAGAATTTTTGTTTTCTTCCCAGGGAGGGTGAAAATCTGTTTTTATTATTATAGAATTTTTTTGTCTTTCCGGGGAGTGTGAAAAACGTACACTTTTGTTCAACTTACGTATATGTGCTACTCCTGACTCCTCGATATCCTTCGAGTCTTTCTTTATACTCAGTCATTTTTGGCAGTCTTCTGATAATTTTTGTAGTGTAAATCCAGACCTCATTTTTCAGTTTTCAAATCATTCTTTTGCGCATTTTGCTATCCTTAGCTGAGACTAACCCTTGTACAAAAATAAGACACTTGAAATTGTCCGGAGTTAATTCTGCCAACTTGAAGTCGTCGCAATGTTTGTTGACGATTGCGGCGAACGTGGAATAGTTCTGATTTTCCTCCTTTACATTTCCACCTTTTGTGAAATATTGACGTCTTTGGACCGAAAAGCTCTGTAAGGCATGTAACTGCTTCGTCAAATGTTAACTCATTTGTCTTTTTTGGCAAAATTTAATCCACAAATTTTGTGTATTCCTCAGTTCCTAATTTTCTGAGTAACTGACGTACCTTCTTTGCTTCTGTACAGTTTTGACAATCGATGTTGAAGATGTCTTCATAACGTCTGAAGTAGTCCCCGAAATTTGTATCCTCTTCTAGGGAGTAATTGATGGTTTCCATCGTATTCCACACTGCGTCTTGGGAAAAAGTCGCCTTTTTTTCGATATTTTGTTGTTTGTTTTGGTATTTTACAAGTTCTACTAAAATACTTCATGATAAGAGTCTTACGAAAAACTCGATTTTCCGTATTTTAATCCTCGTAAATCTTTGACGCCAAGTTGTTGGGGATACTGGCAAAAAACGGCATTTTTTTTCTTTTGTGTCTCCAAGAAGTGCAAAATCTTGTCGCCCAAGCTGTTGGGGCGAGAAGAGAGAAATTTTCTCTTTCCGTGTAGGTCCCAATTTCTCGTCACCAAGTTGTTGTGGTCGGCAAGGGAGAATTTTTCTTTTTTTCTTTTTCCTTTTCCATGTGAGTTCAAATTCCTCGTTGCCAAGTTGTTGTGGACAACGAGGGGGAATTTTGTTTCATTTTCCTTCCGTGTGAGTTCGAATACCTCGTCTCCAATTTGTTGGATGAAATCCGGTATCAAATAATAACAAACGCCAACAATGAATATAGGAAATAAATATAGGAAATAAATGTATTAACGTAATAATACAAACTCGTAATACAGGTTAGTAGTTCCAGGAATGCGGGGTTAGTTGACATATATATATATAAAGTCTTTGGTATCGACGTATCGCTGTATGACTTCTTACTGAGTCTAAGTGCTCGTGACTGTGACTCTTGTGCTACCCTCCTCTAATACAGACTGTCCGGGTATTCACTGGTAGTAGTATATGTATACCTCGGGTGAGTCCATTTGTGTAAAAAGGGATACCCCTCAATAGATAGATAGATAGATAGATAGATAGATAGATAGATAGATAGTTATGATATGAGATATAAACAGGTTATTATTGTATATAGCGGTTAGAATTCACCAGAAAGAAAATATAGTCAATTTACATATTACTGTTGATCTTCGGAATCTATCGCGTTTTCTCGGAAATCACTGCAGGAATATAGAGAATAATGAATTGGTAATCTCGATTTATATTTAGTAGTATCTCTGTAAACCTCAGAAATGATATAGACCATATTTTCGCTTCCCAAGTTTTCTGCCTAATGGCTGCGTGTTCTTTGAAATGTTACACTACAAACGTATGGATACGCATTGAGATTAATATGTGTGGATTATACATTATAACTACAGTAGAGTTTGCAAGGGAACGCAGCAGTCATGAAAATGTGTACATTTCCACTTAGGATAAATGAATATTTTGATTGAACAACCAAAAGAAAACGAAAAGAGTCCTTTTAATTTTATTATTGAAAAATGTCTGTTGTCAGCTTTCATTGGATAATTCCATTGAAAGAATGAAATCGATCTAAGCTATTCATCTAATTACTATTTCTCTAGCAGAAAACGTGTGTCTGTATGTGAGTGTTTCACCGTGTATGAGTGTATGTGTGAGCTCGTCCGTGTGTGTTTGTGTGTGTAGGTGCGTGTCGGGCATTGAGAGTTCAGAATTGCAATAATCCTTCTCTGGTTTAGGTAATTGTGTCTGAAAAGTAATCGATTCTTTGAATATGTGTCTATTGGTTATTTTCAACAATTATCATTTTGGCCAGTCCATTTACTTGATTTGGGTTTGTGTTTCGTGAAACAAAACTGAAACAACTTTAAATAATTTTATACAAAATACTTCGATTAATATCTTGTCAAATCTCATATTAGATTATACACATCATACATGTATAACGTTAATGTTAATCCCGAATAAATTGACCGAAGCTTACAAACCGCTTGCTGAAAGAAACTTGACTATAACAAAAATATTCAAGGCTGCCGAATAACATGAGACGTAATCTATTAAATCAACAATTTTATATAATTTATTTCAAAGTTATCGAAGGAAGAAACATACGTAAGCTTGGTTTAATAAAAAAAAAATACCGGTTATGATGGGCTAGCAATTTTCTGTTTCTCCAATTTTCTTAGCTGACTTTGAAAAATATCAGTATTTCTAAATTTATCTGTGATCAAAGAGCTACCAGTTTAAAGTAGGAAAGACGCAGTTACTCAAGTAATCAATGAGAGTTATATCTCTTAGAGACGGTCATGGCTACAATCAACAAACCTCAATGGATATCGAAATAACATGGTGGAAAGGCTCTATCCTAACAACTAACCATCGTTCCTCTGTGCTTCACGTTACTAATAAATATACATATGCATAACATAGGGGGTTACGCCTAATATCGCAGTTGGCCGCTTGCGACTACCAGGTGCTGTAATCTTGGATGTGCGGGTGGAGTAATTAATAATTGCTCAAAAATCTTTATCGGAAAGCAGTGTTCCAATTCCCGTTGTGTTCGTTATATTCACTTATGCGCAAATATCCTAGGAAAAGGCATGAATCCACCTTTTCTACCCACGGATCTTGGTTAACTAGCAAGAGACCATTTATCTAAAGAAAATTCTTACAATCTAAAACAAAATATTTTCTGGTCTTAAATAGCCTTCACAGTTTTGATAAGGCGTAGAAAACGTATCAATCAATCATAACAAACGGCAAGACAGATCCCAACTCGAGTGGAAGTTATTTATATTTTGAAGTGAAATAAACAAAAAAATCTTTATATAGAAATAGAAAACATACGAGTTTTTGTTTTTTTAAAGGCGGCGCGGCATATTAATAAACTTTGCGGCAATATAGATGCATGCATTTATTACAACACTTTTCCAACTTCTGCAGAAAACGCGTCCCGAGTATGACGATAAACTACATCCGGCAGCAAGGCCTCTTATCGGTATGTTTTGGGGAGCGTGGAACCACCTCTAATTGCTGTTTGTCCAACCTGACCCGCATTGGTAGCACCTGTTAAGGCCTTCGCTATGAGCAAATACCTAACCTTCAAACAGAGGTCAAAACACTATGAAATTCTCAAAATATATTTCTGTTCTAGAAATACCATCGAAATATTTTGGAAAGAAATATTACCAGTAATAAATTTTGAAAAAGAAATGTTACCAGGTATACATTTAACTATCGACAAAAGACCGCTTTACAAAAGTACGTCAATGAAACATGATACAGACTGATTTCTTACAATGAATACATGTTATATTCATACGAATCTAGTCTATTCTAAAAGTCTCGTCGGCATTAAATAATCCATTGACGTTGATATGCTCTAAAACAAAATAAACCAAGCCAAAGGCATCAGTAGATATTCTGTACACATAAACTGAGGAGGAAATCAATTAGGTTAGCCCTTAAGGAAGAATTGTTTCAGGTGCTTGCTTCAGATTTGCAACAACAAGCATATTGAGCAGATCTCAGCCCAATTCTCTCGGTCGAAAACGTCAATAGAGTATAATTTTCTGTGAGATCTTTTGACCAAACCATTATCAATCAAATACTAATTATTCGCTATCTTCAATTAATGAGAAATGATTACCCTCTACTTTATCTAGGCTTGAACCTCAGAATAATTACACAGTAAATGATTCATTGACACAGTCTCATTAACAGAGGACATTTATGCTTTCGTTTTAGATTTGTAAGTTTATAATATATATTGACTCTGTATTTGAAAAGTATATATCTTCCTCATCATAAATGAAATGAGAGACAACGGCAAAGAGTTAAATTATATTAATAATGATGATAATACATTGGGATAAGAAAATCGTGATATCGTCGCCGGCTAAAATACAGAGGTGCCAAGACCTGACAGGGAAAATCAGTGAATTCTAACAAGCATCAGTTAATGATGTCCATATTGTGGTTGTCGCACTTCAGAATATTTGCAGGAATATTTCTGATTCAAAGGGCGCTATCAAGAATACCGGACATCATTAAGAGTGAGTAGATAACAGCGCTGCTTATGTGTTGTGAAAAATGTTGTCTAAGCTCTGGGTATGACCAAGGATACGATCATCAACCCCCGGCCGAAGGATCTAAGAGTCTGAGACGATATCAATAATAATAATAATAATAATAATAATAATAATAATAATAATAATAATAATAATAGCTACAAACTGAAATTTTTCTGTATCTTTCAGTGTATATTCCAAAGGTTGCATGCGCTATAATTATGTGTATATCTGCGTATAACTTCTAAATTAAAAGAAATTATCCAATGCAATATAAAACATCCAAAATGTGTAACATATCAGCGGGTTACAATGTATTTACGAGTTCATGGACGAGTGTTTAGAACGTTTGCTTTCTGACCATGAGACCCTGGTTCGAATCTCACCATAGCCGAATAGTTAGGAAGCTAATGTTAATAACCACGAGAGGCGATTGCAGCGTACGAAACCTTTGGAAAGTGTCTGAAAACTATACCACGGATTGGCCCTTGTGAGTGAAATTGGGTTGACAGTACTGTTTTGGACCTTTTGATGGATGTACTAGTACGAAGTCACAAGTCATCGTGTCTGAGAGTTTGATCGTACTGGCCTTGCTTAGACTGTTGATCACGCCACACAATGCGCTCTCTCCCAGAAACCGTAACTAAGGTCTGCTCATCATATATGCGGGATAAACTACAGGTGAGACCTGTGGGTGTTGAACAAACTTAAATGTATCTAAGCAGGCGACTGCAATAAATAATAGTCTCCAACGAGCAGCCCTAGTAGACAGATATACTCGGATAGAGGGGCCAGCCATTACACTGTATTAAGTCCACCACGTGTAGTGATTTTCCTGGTAAGGACAGTTGCAAACACATTATATGCATACATTTTCTCAGCATTTACCATTTAATCAAAACCAAGGCTCTATGTGTAGAAAACAGAGACTTATGCTGACTGAGTTGCATAATAGCATCGAAATATATGCGTATTTCTTCTCCGCACAAATGTGCCATCTCTTGCAGTCAAAGGTAATTGTTTCAAGTCTTAGAAGTGGTAATGCTGTGTCCTCTTTGATTTGGTCTTTCAGTCCCTGAGGTAGGCTACAACATGGCATTTTGCTAGGAATGTTATCTCGTAGTGTTTATACATACAATTTATTTTCATATTCTATGTCAAACCAGTAGACCTTCCTTTTTCTAATCAGTGTAATGTCATGGTAGATATTTTGAGTCCCTCTTTTTTTTCCAGCGATGTATCTGCGGCAACTTTTACGAAAACATAAATATTTTATATGTCCTCTTTTCCCAGTGTTTCGATTTGAAAAGTATACATTGTTATGGGTATTATAAGAGCATTGTAGAAACTGGTTTTGATGTGCTATAATATTTATTGTCAGTACCAAAATATGGCGCTTCCCATCACTTTGTAGCGAGGAGCTCAATAACATAAAGCAAATCCTCGTCGGAATTTTTATTGTCATAAACACGTTACCAAGCAAATCCTGGTTTCTAAATTATCCTACTGTTTAAATATAACTTTTTTTTATTTTAATCATAATGACGATTGAAAGAACGAAGCTCAGTCCATTCATCGTTTCCCAGCACCCCCATAAAAATTGTATTCCAATGTACATTCTATAATATAAAAGCACAACATAAGTACATATGTAAACTTGTCATAGATTTTGGCAATTTCACTTTAATCGTAACATAAATTAATACTCGGAATCTGTCTATATTTCTGAGATGAGGTATTATGTACATTATTTACATTATTCGGACTAATGTCCTCATCTTTGTCGCCATATTTATCACAACGTCTCGGCCCTTCAGTATCTGTCTATATTTCTGAGTTGAGGTATTATGTACACTATTTACATGATTCGGACTAATGTCCTCATCTTTGTCGCCATATTTATTACAAAGTTCCGGCCCTTCAGTATCTGTCTATATTTATGAGATGAGGTATTATGTACACTATTTACATTATTCGGACTAATGTCCTCATCTTTGTCGCCATATTTATTACAACGTTTCGGCCCTTCAGTATCTGTCTATATTTCTGAGTTGAGGTATTATGTACACTATTTACATTATTCGGACTAATGTCCTCATCTTTGTCGCCATATTTATTACAAAGTTCCGGCCCTTCAGTATCTGTCTATATTTATGAGATGAGGTATTATGTACACTATTTACATGATTCGGACTAATGTCCTCATCTTTGTCGCCATATTTATTACAACGTTTCGGCCCTTCAGTATCTGTCTATATTTCTGAGTTGAGGTATTATGTACACTATTTACATGATTCGGACTATTGTCCTCATCTTTGTCGTCATATTTATTACAACGTTTCGGCCCTTCAGTATCTGTCTATATTTCTGAGTTGAGGTATTATGTACATTATTTACATTATTCGGACTACTGTCCTCATCTTTGTCGCCATATTTATTACAACGTTTCGGCCCTTCAGTATCTGTCTATATTTCTGAGTTGAGGTATTATGTACACTATTTACATGATTCGGACTATTGTCCTCATCTTTGTCGTCATATTTATTACAACGTTTCGGCCCTTCAGTATCTGTCTATATTTCTGAGTTGAGGTATTATGTACACTATTTACATGATTCGGACTATTGTCCTCATCTTTGTCGCCATATTTATTACAACGTTTCGGCCCTTCAGTATCTGTCTATATTTCTGAGTTGAGGTATTATGTACACTATTTACATTATTCGGACTATTGTCCTCATCTTTGTCGCCATATTTATTACAAAGTTCCGGCCCTTCAGTATCTGTCTATATTTATGAGATGAGGTATTATGTACACTATTTACATTATTCGGACTAATGTCCTCATCTTTGTCGCCATATTTATTACAACGTTTCGGCCCTTCAGTATCTGTCTATATTTCTGAGTTGAGGTATTATGTACACTATTTACATGATTCGGACTATTGTCCTCATCTTTGTCGCCATATTTATTACAAAGTTCCGGCCCTTCAGTATCTGTCTATATTTATGAGATGAGGTATTATGTACACTATTTACATTATTCGGACTAATGTCCTCATCTTTGTCGCCATATTTATTACAACGTTTCGGCCCTTCAGTATCTGTCTATATTTCTGAGTTGAGGTATTATGTACACTATTTACATGATTCGGACTATTGTCCTCATCTTTGTCGCCATATTTATTACAAAGTTCCGGCCCTTCAGTATCTGTCTATATTTATGAGATGAGGTATTATGTACACTATTTACATTATTCGGACTAATGTCCTCATCTTTGTCGCCATATTTATTACAACGTTTCGGCCCTTCAGTATCTGTCTATATTTCTGAGTTGAGGTATTATGTACACTATTTACATGATTCGGACTATTGTCCTCATCTTTGTCGCCATATTTATTACAAAGTTCCGGCCCTTCAGTATCTGTCTATATTTATGAGATGAGGTATTATGTACACTATTTACATTATTCGGACTAATGTCCACATCTTTGTCGCCATATTTATTACAACGTTTCGGCCCTTCAGTATCTGTCTATATTTCTGAGTTGAGGTATTATGTACACTATTTACATGATTCGGACTATTGTCCTCATCTTTGTCGCCATATTTATTACAAAGTTCCGGCCCTTCAGTATCTGTCTATATTTATGAGATGAGGTATTATGTACACTATTTACATTATTCGGACTAATGTCCTCATCTTTGTCGCCATATTTATTACAACGTTTCGGCCCTTCAGTATCTGTCTATATTTCTGAGTTGAGGTATTATATACACTATTTACATGATTCGGACTATTATCCTCATCTTTGTCGTCATATTTATTACAACGTCTCGGCCCTTCAGTATCTGTCTATATTTCTGAGATGAGGCATTATGTACACTATTTACATGATTCGGACTATTGTCCTCATCTTTGTCGCCATATTTATTACAAAGTTCCGGCCCTTCAGTATCTGTCTATATTTCTGAGATGAGGTATTATGTACACTATTTACATTATTCGGACTACTGTCCTCATCTTTGTCGCCATATTTATTACAACGTTTCGGCCCTTCAGTATCTGTCTATATTTCTGAGTTGAGGTATTATGTACACTATTTACATGATTCGGACTATTGTCCTCATCTTTGTCGCCATATTTATTACAAAGTTCCGGCCCTTCAGTATCTGTCTATATTTATGAGATGAGGTATTATGTACACTATTTACATTATTCGGACTAATGTCCTCATCTTTGTCGCCATATTTATTACAACGTTTCGGCCCTTCAGTATCTGTCTATATTTCTGAGTTGAGGTATTATGTACACTATTTACATGATTCGGACTATTGTCCTCATCTTTGTCGTCATATTTATTACAACGTCTCGGCCCTTCAGTATCTGTCTATATTTCTGAGATGAGGTATTATGTACACTATTTACATGATTCGGACTATTGTCCTCATCTTTGTCGTCATATTTATTACAACGTCTCGGCCCTTCAGTATGTGTCTATATTTCTGAGATGAGGTATTATGTACAGTATTTACATGATTCGGACTATTGTCCTCATCTTTGTCGACATATTTATTACAACGTCTCGGCCCTTCAGTATCTGTCTATATTTCTGATATGAGGGATTATGTACACTATTTAAATTATTCGGACTAATGTCCTCATCTTTGTCGCCATATTTATTACAACGTTTCGGCCCTTCAGTATCTGTCTATATTTCTGAGATGAGGCATTATGTACAGTATTTACATGATTCGGACTATTGTCCTCATCTTTGTCTACATATTTATTACAACGTCTCGGCCCTTCAGTATCTGTCTATATTTCTGATATGAGGTATTATGTACACTATTTACATTATTCGGACTAATGTCCTCATCTTTGTCGCCATATTTATT
>OZ038481.1:125317268-125322268 GCA_964036315.1 Acanthosepion esculentum
TTTGTTTTGGAGTAATTACTGTTTTAAAATATGTAGGATTATTGTATAATCTTCCGCTTAATGTTGATGTGCAAGTGATGTCATTTGATACGAAAATGGACGCATTGTAAGTTTCCTCAAACGAGAGAGTAAGAATGAACATACAAACAATAAAATAATTAACAATATATTTTCTGATATTATCAAACTAAATAGAATGAAGATAAAACAGGTGAACATGTTCTGTATATAGAGAGTTTCTTTATCGTACATATTAGAGAAGAATTCTTTCTGTTGACATGGCAGAATTATTTTATATGCCTATGCATAGGAACATTACGATTTCAAAAGATATTACATATTTCGCGAAGAGACCAATACAGAAGCATTTCCCACCTCATCAGAAGTACTACAGTGAGGAAATGATAGCACCAGTTTATTTAATCTTTTCATAGATTATGCACTGCATTTGCAAACACACATGTAAAGGGATGCACATTGATCATTTATTCATTCCATACTACGTGCCAAACGAATCTATCACTAGAAAACACTGATCATGCCTCCCCTATCGCGGCTAATTTATTGGGGGTCAGAGAGGTTACGCCGATGATTTACGTATTCATATTTGGGATACAAATGATCTTAAACATAAAATCAAAAGTGTCTACCATATATTCCAAGAAATAGAACTCAAGACAAATGTTTCCAAAACAGTAACTTTGATATGAAATTTAAACGAAAGTAGGTATGATACTGTTATGGTCCAGGCTTCTTTCTACCACGGTGATGGTCCAAGGTAGAACCAATGAAGAATAACGCGAACACAGGTATGGAATAACACAGATATATTACAAACAGAATATGTACAAAAGAAGTAGAAGTGTTAGTAATAACAATCAGGTTAGGTTAGAGAGAACTATGTTGTCTCGAAGTATCACTATTCCAATGTCTTACAGTAATCGTCTGATGCGACTCTCACTGACTGACTCAAACGATGTTCGACCGTCTAACCGAGTCGTCCAAAAAAGACTGACTCTGAACGATGTTCATTAACATGCCCATCTGTGTCAAATGTGGCACAAGGCCGGTTTAATGTGGGCATTCCGAGCCCGTAGGCTCGGGCAAAAATTGCCCGTAGAAACCATATAAACGGGATCGGGCTGGTCAACCTCCCCGAACGAGGCGCTGCCCTTCGGCGGAGCCTCGTCCGAGTTCCTCCCTGCCCAGAGGCAGAGAGTTCCTCTCTGCCTCAGAGGCAGAGGGTTTGACCGTCCAGCCGAGTCGTCCAAAAAGGACTGACTCTGAAGTATTTAGTGTCCTCCCCACGAGGAACAGATTTGGCACAAGGCCGGGTTTAAAGTGGGGTACCCGAGCCCGTAGGCTCGGCCAAAAAATAGCCCGTAGATCCCGCATAAACGGGATCGGGCTGGTCAACCTCCCCGAACGAGGTTCTGCCCTTCGGCGGAACCTCGTCCGGGTTCCTCTCTGCCCAAAGGCAGAGAGTTCCCCTCTGCCTCAGAGGCAGAGAGTTCGACCGTCTAGCCGAGTCGTCCAAAAAGGACTGACTCTGAATTACTGCTTCCTCTCGAGGCGCAGTATTTATGGTGTACGGGGTAGTCCATTACTATTATGGGTAAGTTCCCATAACAGATACCTAACATGAATAAGCCATAAACAATCAGGAAGAGGATTTTGTAAATACTAAACATTTCAAATATGCTGGTGTATGGTTTGTAATAAGAAAGTTATTATACGAAATAAGGAAATTGAATATAACACCGACAATTACTAAAATAACAGAAAATTTACCTGAAAACTCGTGTCATGTTCTTAAATCGAGCCTGTTATATGGATACCGTTCATTGCGCCATACTCGATCAAAAATATCTAAACTGTCAGCTGTATACAACAGCTTTCTAAGATCGATGATTGAAATGGCATTGAGCGAGTGAAGCATATGTGTCCTGGAGTCGACCACACTTCTTCGGACATTGATGACTGGCGCTACAGAATAGCAAACAAAGAACTAAATTAAGCAAAAGAAATCACATCACTTGAGGACTTTCAAAAGCAGCAATTGCTAAAATGGGTATAATATGTAAATAAAAGAGAAAATAATTACATAATCAAAATAATGACATTCCACACTGTTTCATACAAAAAAATTATGACGGAGTGTCTCTTCCACACTGCAAAGAGTGATAACAGCTACTGGACTTGAGAAATCTATTTTCCTAAAAAATGTTTTAAGAGAAAGATTTTAGAAATTCCAGTCGACATTATTGCAAGCTGCTCGGTCAATGAATTCCGAATATTTCCGAAAAGATAAACACCTGATCTTAGCGGTATAATTATCATAATCATGCAAGCGTAGGATATGGTATATTGTGTCTTATTCGGTTGAATACGACATATGTTTCGTTTGGGATTACAATTCTCAAGTTGCAAACGAGTCATGTTTTATCTCAAGGTATCTTCTGGGTAAAAAGAAAGAAAGAAAAAAATGAGAAAACTTGCAGCCTATTCTGCTATATTATGTTGGATACGACATGTAGGAGTCGTTACCTGTGGGTTAATTCCATATTAATATATTTCTTCTGTCTTTTGTTAATATTTTATTTGCAGTTATTATGTGCTACCTCTTTTAGTTGTTGCTGCTGTTAAGGTATACTAACGTAATGGTCTTTCTGTTATTTGGTAGAGGTTTTTGTTTGCGATTCTGTATCGTAACTCCACGAGACATGCAGGGTTCATTCGCTTGAAGATTCTTTTAGTCATACATCTAAGAAAATGACTGTCGACAGCGGACAGTTTTAAAATTTCAGAATGATTTGCAGGCCATGTATGATCTCCATACAAATGTCTAGATATGACGAGGCTATATCTCATGTGCTTAGGTTTCAGTTTTGTAGAATATTGCGGTATAGATAAATCTAAGCCTCGAACAGCCGAATTATTGTCCAGTTCCTTTGTCTATTACACTGAATTTGTTATAAAAGATCCTTACTCCGAAATGTTTTGAGAATTTTTCCTATTATTGCAAAAACGGTAAAAGCGATCTAAACAATATATATAGAGAAAGAGGAATATATATATATATATATATATATATATATATATATATATAAATATATATATATATATATATATATATATATATATATATATATATATATATATATATATATATATATATATATACACACATACACATACATATATATATATATTTATCCCTCTGTCTCTCTCTCTCTCACACTCTCTCTCTCTCTCTCTCTCTCTCTATATATATATATATATATATATATATATATATATATATATATATATATATATATATATATATATATATACATAAAGAGAAAGAGGTTTGAACAGAATATGGGAGCACAAGGCACTTTAACTGAAATTTATCTCTAGCATCACGGTAAAAAAGGACACCTTCTTCCCGACTTACCCCTCTCACGTTAATACTTCTAGTACATACCGGAAAGTTCCACGTCTAATCACCAATCTTAGCAGAATTGTTCAACCGCTGCCGAAAGATGAAATCCTTCCCAACTCTATGGGAATTGTCAAGTGTATGCCAAGATTTCAAGAAAGTGATGGATTATCACCCATCTTCATATCGGCCCATCAACCTCCTCAGTGTGTTTAACAAATTCTCTCAGGCTATAATCAAGAAAAAAGATGTCAAGAACGTCAACAGTGGTAACCTCTTGAGCGACATATTCATAAGGATTTCGATCTGATTGACCCTTCCTACCAGGTAAGGCAATAAAATTAGCTGTCCACGGCCATTTCTCCTAGGCCCATGTGGTCAATGCACAGGGGTCTCTTCTCACTTCAACCCTCTTCCTGCGTTATATCAATTATATAATTAAGATTATAAACCCGACCTCTTGTAAATATCTATACTGATGATACAAGGTATATGGGTGTACCACCAAAAGTCCTGTTGATCAGAGCTTGGCAGCTTCTCTCAGGTCAAAACTATCTTCAATTTCCACGTGGTCACATTCAATCTCTCAAAAACTATACTTGTAAGGTTCCATCTCCACCGAGCAGACCTGAATTTCCGTCTATCACAATGAGAAGTTATTCTCTCAAGAGAGCCTTTGACTTAACCCTAGAACCCTAACCATCAATGAAAGTTACACCACTACTAACTATGGGTATATCATACCCGATTTTAAAAATATCAAAAATAATATTAAATATAAATCTTTAGTTGAAATATTTTACATGCACGCACTTCAAACATTGTACTTTGAGCTAACATTAATAGAAACTGAAAAATATATCATTTAGGTAAGAAAATCAGGTACTGAAAATTGTAATTAAAAATAGTCAAATTTGCGCTGGGTACTATGTGCCATGGTTAGTGTTTTAGGGTTAAACGCTTATTGGTACAGGTTCACTCAAGACCTCAAGTGGAACTCGTGCATACGATCCATAGATAAAGATACTGGGAAAATGCTTGGTGACTTTAGCGCTTCAGTAAGTACATAGTTTTACTGATATGCCATACTTTGACAAAAGACAGATCAGGCCGAAAATGGAGTACTAATTCCATAGCAGGGTTGGTTCTACCCAATCTTGACTTTCACGTATTTATAAAGTCCAAAATCGCCTATGAGGCATGGTGAGGCGATCAATTTTTGCCCCATTTTCCTACAGGTGAAAAGTTGTAAGCCTGTCAATAATCTACTGCTATTTCGTTGGAACATGATCGAAAAGCTAGATTACTTAATCTAAATTTTCCAGGTAAGACCAACCACACCACCATATTGAGGCGAAAGGCCCCAATTCTCCCCATTAATTTTGTAAGGAGTACATTACTCTCGGATAAAATCATAACAAAAATTGTTACTTCGCCAAGTAGATTATCAGGAGGTTGTTTCCTGACCACTACAGTCTTAACCTCTGCAAGTTTGGGGTTAATAGTTATCTTTCGTACGTATTGGCATAAGCCCCTTACTCTTACCGCTCATACAACAACCGCCTTCCATAAACCT
>OZ038481.1:125327268-125337268 GCA_964036315.1 Acanthosepion esculentum
GATTAACCCATTAACTGACAATGTTTTTAATGCGCATTTGTGGCCCATATAGGTGTTTTAGGAGTTTATTTATTCCTTATGTTCAATTTCAGTAGTTACAATGGTCGCTTTTATAGAAACTAAAACATTAAATATATATGTGTATAAAACATCAAAAAAGTATATTGATTAGAAATAATTAAAAAAATACTTTTCAAAATAGACATTATTTATCTACTCGCGAAATGTAAATTTACGACAGAAAGTTTCTTCTTACGGCTAGTAATAAAACTTTAACGGCCAAGTGTTGTAAATATACCTGTGCAAATGCAATGTATGTAACCAATCCAATGTAAATACAAGGAATAACATGTAGTGAGCTTAAGACAAGTGGGAACTAGTAAAATCTGTTGTAACCTGAATGAAACGACCGCACGTAATAGCTTATGCATGTATTCATTATTATCCATACCTTTTTAGAATATATCTTTATGTGGATGCATAATGCCTTTCAGAATCCGACGGGAGTTAGAAACCAATGCAATATTTGATTCTAAATAATTGCCTTCTACTTATTAAATCTTTCTATTTGCGTCTTCCCTGGTGCGCGTAAGGGTTAAGATCACTGAACAAAGCCACACCTGAAATTGCACCTAAGTTAAAATGACTTAGGTAAATGATTTGTCTCGTATCTTTTAAGTTACTATGGCAGCGATCATTCACTCCTTGCATTCCACAAAATTGCCAACAAATGCGCTACTCTTTTTCTCCTGCAGAAATTTTATTTCTGACACTGAAGAATAAACTGTGTAATTCTATAATAATCAAAACTACGGCTACAGTTTCGATATCAGCATCCCAATATATATGGTGACTTTAAAATTCAATACATATTCAATAGGCCAGAAGAATAATTAATGCCATTTTTAACAATGCATTCACATAGTAATTTTGGTATAATATTCAGAGTATTTATATGAGGAACATATCATATATATGAATTTCAGCTTAAATAAACTATCCTTACTGAAAATATTGATAACAATTAGTTCCTAGGATGGCAGATCTTATTACGCATGCAAGGTTAATCGAACATGAATTTTATCTTTAAATGATGACATATATTTACTTAATATATGCCATATGCATAAATTATTATTTTAGTATTTATAAACAAAAGCATGCTATATAATTCATCAATAATTGATGCATCGATGCATTGATGTTATAAGATTTTATAATGTTTCCAATTTAATATTATTTACAGCAATTCTATAGCTTCCCAGAGATTTTATTTGTTTTCTATGCTGTTTCCTAGTCTTATATACAATTCTTTCAATGAAAGGCTTCACGTTTGCTCTGAGATATTAATCGGGACAACTTTTGATTATTTTGAAATTTTTAATCCTTTTAGGAGAGCATGAGAAATAGACAAATTTATCCACAAGGAATTAACTTTTTTCTAGGGATATGTAGATGGCTTAAGGTTTTTAAAAGAATATTTTATTTAGTGAGTAATTAAGTTTCGATTATTAACTTAGTTTTTGAGAATCTGTTGTAAATTTAAAATATTCTCAACATCAAAAGTACAATCTTAATAAAATATTTCATTTTTTCAATTTTAAAAATTAATTTGAATCATATATAATTACTTTTTTTAATCGAATTTATTCTTAGAAGAATAAATACAATTAAATTTTATTCCATTGTATAATGACCATTTTTGCAATGATATAGTGATATTTGCAGGCAGCTATTTTGAGAAGAATTTCGCAGATCTTATTGTTTCGATGTTTGAAGTGGTGAACAGTTCGTGAAAATGGCTTTCTTTCCAGATTATATCGATTTTCATCTGACATGACTGATAGGGTAGAACTTATAACCAACTTCTAAATTTTTGTTTGTCTTAATCCTTGCCTTCCCATGGCCAAGAATATATAGTTTCCTTTGATCCGCTGTATTTATTATCACTCCAAAAACTAAGACGCGATAAAGTACTCAAAATTGTTTTCTTGTCTTTAACGTATGATTAGTAGTTCGGATAATTTTTACGTCCCCAATGAGGAAAATTTCTTATTATTTATGACCTGACGTGATAATTTCTTTTTAATTACAATGTAAGAACAGGTTGGCAGTGAAACTGGCGATGACGCAAATATGGCTGGGAACATCCGGTCTAAACAACAGCATATTGTTGAATTCTAATTCCTTTACCATGAACTGTTTCATTTTTATTTCGGAACAGAGATAGTTAACTAATATCACTGATGTTAGCGCTGATTCTCACACGATTTTTTTTTATTTAACTATGAAGATTGATCGACTGAGCATCTCAGGTAATTCGCCAATGTTGTATATTTCATTTACTGCTTGAAAAACGTGCCTGAAAAGTTTTTCACGATTTCAGCCAGCTCTATTGCATTTTCAACTGGAATTATTCATTTCTACCAGATCTGGCCTAACTTCAGAGTTAAAACTTTACATATTTTTATCTACTGTAGAGTTTTCTACTCAGTTTTTTTTGGAATGGCATTTCAATGTATTTAATCTCTTTATGTATTCATTTTTCATTTTCTATAACGATGATGTACTTATTAGCTTTTTCATATCCGGCTAAGGAAACGTTTCTGATTTTAATTTTTTTACGTATTTGTTAAATCTGTGCAGTGAAGATGCTCCATGTTTGTTTTCTTGTTTTTCTTTGTGGAGGTTTCTTTTTAACATTATTTATTCTGCGTCATTTTCGGCGGGATTTAATGTCTCTCCTTCATTAAGTTTTGCATTTCATCAAATATCAATTTCTTTTTTCTTGTTGTTTCTATCACATGATGACGTCATTTGCTACTGTAACAAACGCTGCTAATGAGGTTTTAAAGTTTGATTCCGTGACATATGTGATGTTGAAATTCATACACAGATTAATGATTCTTCTATTTTTAAGATGTTTATAATTTTACCGTAACTTTGCTCATGAGTGGGCGCTGATACTTCATACGGTCAGCGTTCGGCTATGTTTTAGATTGAAAAACTACATGTCTGCTGCGTTTGTTTAAGGTCTATGTCATTTATGCCTCTGTCTAGATTCTCCACGCCGAGAAGTGATTTAAGTGTTCGTCTGAAAAGCTTTTTATACTAATATTCACTCAAATCAGGGCATAAGAGCCACTCAAGGTAGAGGATTATTGGATGGTGCTGTATGAGCGTAAGAAAAGGCAAGAAGTGTAGTTGATGAGGTTATACAGAAAGATAACGGTAGTCCTAAACATGAAAATGCTAAGATTGTTGTGATCGGGAAAATATCCTGTTGGGAATCTGATTCACTAACCAACAAGTTTTGTGAATCATCTGTCCTATTAGAATTTAGTTCTTATTAAAGAAATACGAAGAGAACAGGCACGATTCCTTAATTCGTGGTATAGCGTATCCCAACTTTAAAAAAATCAAGGTGTGCCATGGAGTAGAACGAGACTTGCGACATTTCGTTTGATGGGATATGGTTTCGAGCGTTGGAATAAGTAATCAACAACAAGGTTGCACAGGTGCATTTGTTCTTTATCAAAACAGGCAAGTGAGGAAAGAATGGCTATAGTTCGTTTATGGCAGTAATATTCCATCTTTTGATCTGATTTGGGTTTCATAATAGTAAAATATAGAAATGGGGGGGAGTCAGATATTTAATTTAGCCGTACATAAACGAGGATCATCATCTTGGGAGTTTGTACCATAATACAATAATTTTGGGGAAGAGGTTGTCTGCATGAAACTTACTCATCTCCAATAGAATATTGAGAGAATGCGGATGTGTTGAATCGGTTTACGTAGCATGGAGTTTCCTAGATCTGATGATCTGAATTGTTGGAAGTAAGGTTTGTAGTTTACTCGAATATATGTCTTGAAAATTAGTGAGAGACTTGCAACATTTCACTTGTGGGAAGAAGACTGTAGGGTGGAAAACTATCCATCATTCACAAGGTAGCATGGAGTCTTTTGAACTCTATCAGGTCAGTCAAGGGAGGACTAGGCAGTCCCAAATGAAATATAGTAGCTGTACTCTATTTTCGGTCTGATTCAGGCGTTTATAAAGATAAAGAATAACAAAAGAGTTAGATATTTACAATAAACTGACCATTTTTGCCAATCTTTAACAATAGATCTTCTACATGACTTCTACATTTGTTTCTTAATTGATCATTCCCTGGGCATCAATGATCCCAAATTTTCAGCATTTCTTGCTGTATCCAAGTCCATATTTAATGATAATTTCAAAACTTTATCCCTTTTTTATATTTGAATTTTCATCCGCCATAATAATAATAATAATAATAATAATAATAATAATAATAATAATTTGCCACTCCTACGGGAAGGAAACTGAAAGAAACTAGTACAAACACCACCCAGACCCGGTTACGGAGATAGGACCTGTTACAATTCTATGGGACTACACAATACACACTGACAGAACAATCAAAGCCAACCGCCCAAACATTTTTATTAAAGACCACAAACAAAATAAGTGCCTCCTTATTGATATGGCAGTCGCTGCAGGCTGCAATGTATCTTTGAAGATATTCGAAAGGCTGTCAAAATACAAGGACCATGAAATAGAAATCTCAAAATTGTGGCACATGGGAACATCAACAATCCCTGTTGTAGTTTGTGCCCTTGAACTGGTTGGAAAAGGTTCCAGTAGACTAATTGAAGTGATCCCTGGAAGTCCATGCCTCAAAGAGATAAAAATAAATGTTCTGACAAGTACAGCCCACACTTTACGAAGGGCTTTATCTATGTGTTTTTTTTTTGCAGTGGAAAGTGTCATGATAGCATTTCTAAGCTTAGGTCCCTGGGCAGGACCAGGAAAGAAATGTGTAAACGCCAGATATCAAAGAAAATAATAATAATAATAATAATAATAATAATAATAATAATAATAATAATAATTGTTACCTCTGATTTCTTATTCTACTTGCCAGTTTGTTCTAAAGCTTAAATTTTTTTGCGTGCTTTCTGACGTGGGTGTTTATAAGCCACTCTGTCATCTATATCTTCCCATATAGAAGAAGCCTGTGTGATCGTTGCCAATAGCCTAAAATAACAATCTAATATACTATTTACCTTATATACATGCGGCTAATATTTCACGTTATCATTATTTCTGCATATGCAAACCGTTACATTTATGTTATAAAAGCCATACTGGTTTTAAAACTCGTTTTAGTTACTCCGATAAAATCCATATTAAGATTTTCTAATTATACGCGTATATAAAGCATTCTAATAACTATGCCCTAATTATGATAGAATTTTGGACGATAGACCAAACATTCGCTCGATGGCTGTTATCAGATATATATATATATATATATATATATATATATATATATATATATATACATATATATATATATATATATATACATATATATATATATATATATATATATATATATATATATATATATATATATATATATATATGTATGTATAAGAGTGGATGTATGTCTGCCTGTCAGTCTGTCTGTGTGATACCTTTTCACTCGAGATCCATCCAACCGATTTTGATCAAACTTGGCACATATATTGTAGAATGGAAAAGATAGGTTCTTAGCTTAAGAATCGATAATTTAAAAAAATCAATAATCGATAAATCTGATCAAAAATTGCTAAATTCATAGGTTTTTCTCCGATTTCGTACAAACTCGTTATGTGGGTTACTTACATCATAACGAGTGCAGTGATATCCCATTTGTATTTCTACGCCACTGTGTTTAGCGAAAAACCAAAAAATCAATTTCATCACAAATTTTAAACTAAAATGTCCCTAAGTTTTCAAGCAATCTAATACAAACTTCACGCAATTGTAGCCAACAATAAGTTGATTTATAAGTAATTTAACTTGATAATTGAGTCCACCCATATTGTGAAAACTCGCTTAAAAAGCGAAAAAGGGCGATTTTGACTGATTTCTTTCTTATTTTTCGTTGAACTTTCAACCAATTTTCAACAAACTTAACAGTTGATTTATAAATGTATCCTCTTTTACATCTCTGGTAGCACACTGACAAATTGAATTTCAAAACCTGCAAAATAATTGTGGTCTGAAGTGGGTCTTCATGTTGCCCGTTTTACCCTTTCATGGACTCGGCTAACTTCCATTGAATAATAGACCCCTTCTGTAGTAACTGCATTAATTCAAAAGGATTGTAATAAAACTAATTTAAAGTAATTGAAGAAGATAAACGCTAAACATGATGATGTTTTTGCCCCATTCTAATTGAACGCTTCTTCTAATCGTCCAGCCGGGTATGGCTGCTAGTAATTAAATATGGAATCTGTAAAATAGAGGCATACGCGATTACTAACAACATATCCTCTCTTCTATGAATTAAATCTCCTGCGCTCTAGCAAATGTGAAAATATACGATTAATTATGATTTCAATTGGGATTAAATTTTAGTTATGCAAGCGTTAATCATCTTAAGGATGCTGGCCACAACAGATACTTTATTGGTTCATATATGTGAGAAAAGGGTTTTAAGACTTAATTAATTGTGAAATAATTATACAAGTTTGTATCTAATATTTTGAGAAGAGTCATCTTCATTTCTTGAATATCGTAGACGTCTTCAGTGCTGATTTATATTGTTTTCTCTCCGTGTGCATATGGTCCCACTCTTTCCTTACGCATACTTTCCGCGTAGCAATATATGAAAATAGTAGGTAACAATAGCTTCTTAAAAATATACGGGAATTTGAACATCGCACAAGAACAGGATCGTCCTGCGTTAGACGATAGACTACTGGGTAAGACGATAAAATATATCCGGCAGCAATGGCTCAGATAAGGTTTTGAGGAGCGTTGAACCACCTCTTAATTGCTGGTGTTCCAAACTCCAACCTGAGCCGGGGTGTTACCACCTGTTAGGATCCCAGTTATGGGCAGATAGTTAAACCTAAACTGGAGTCAAAACGCTATGAAAGTAGAAAAATAGGTTATAATAACAGCAATATATTTTTGAAGAAAAAAAAATTACCAACAATGAATTTTTGAAGAAAAATATATTACCAACAATGAATTTTTGAAGAAAAAATATTACCAGCAATGAATTTTTGAAGAAAAAATATTACCAACAATGAATTTTTGAAGAAAAATATTACCAACAATGAATTTTTGAAGAAAAAATATTACCAGCAATGAATTTTTGAAGAAAAAATATTACCAACAATGAATTTTTGAAGAAAAAATATTACCAACAATGAATTTTTGAAGAAAAAATATTACCAGCAATGAATTTTTGAAGAAAAAATATTACCAACAATGAATTTTTGAAGAAAAAAAATTACCAACAATGAATTTTTGAAGAAAAATATATTACCAACAATGAATTTTAGAAGAAAAAAATATTACCAACAATGAATTTTTGAAGAAAAAATATTACCAACAATGAATTTTTGAAGAAAAAAATATTACCAACAATGAATTTTTGAAGAAAAAATATTACCAACAATGAATTTTTGAAGAAAAAAATATTACCAGCAAAACATTTTTGTAAAAAAAATATTACCAGCAATATATATTTAAAAGATATCTCCAGCAACACATATTTGAAAAAAAATATTACCAGCAATACATTTTTGAACAAAAATATTAGCAGCTATAAAAATATTGTCGGCATTAAATAACCCACTGAGGTTGGTATGAATAAAACAAAACAAAACCAAATTATTTACATGTAGATTATTGTATTATCAGAACTTCCCGTCTATTGCCCCCACCCGCGGTTTAAAGATGGTTTTTGATCTGGATGATATTCAGGGAATTTGAAGTAAGTCCTTTATTCAGTCTAAGGGATTGATTGATCTCATTCCACTGATCATGACTAGGGATTTCTTATTTAGATAATATTCAGCTAATATGTTTGTGAGTCTGTTCAAAATTCATGTTTTAGAATAATTTCAATAATATATTCGGAAATGCTTTATTCACTTCTGGTTATTATTATTTTTTATCATATATTTACAATTTTTAATAGGTTGTCGCAAATCCAGATAATATCGGTCTGAATATCTGGCATTAGCGTTTAACATACCCTACACTATATACAGCTGTCCTGTTTAAGTCGATAAACTAAATCCAAGAGCAATTCCTTTGATCAGGAGGTTTTGATGAGCATGGAGCCACTTCTCCATGTGTAAATTGTTAACACCACCCAAACTGGGGGCAAGACACCATAAAAGAGTAAAAATAGGTTTTAATAACAACAAAATATTTTTGTAAAAATTATTGCCAGCAATGAATGTTTTAAGAAAATAATATTAGCATCAATACATTTTTGAAGACAAAATATTTACCAGAATTAAAACTCTTGTCGGCATTAAATAATCCATTGAGACGGATATGCCGTAAATCAAATCTTTCCAACCCCAAACCAGGATCTGTAAAATAACTTCTCTTTTAAATATTAGATAAAAATGTAACTACATCTAGATATTAATTTTAATTTAATTTTTTTTTTTCGAGGATTCCTTAAGATTAACCTAGCGACGAGAAAACGCCGTCTTTTTCTTTTTCATATATATATATATATATATATATATATATATATATATATATATATATATATATATATATATATATATATATATATATATATAGTGACACGCATAAGTATTGGATACATGTTATTTTCTGTTATAACTCTAGTTTATTTTCGACATTTTGCCTGATATTTGGTAAATAATATCTCGTAAAGTTGTTTTAGTTGTATATGGAAGGAAAATTAAAAACTCATGGTTGAATCCATTATTTTATCAAAGTTTAAAATTACCCTATGCAAAACTATTGGATACATGACACTTTTTTCAAATTTCAAATCGAAACTTTGTATTTTAAAAGACTTTAACTATTCAAATATTCGATAGTATTGGAATGTTATCTCTGACCAATCAGAGATCCACACAATTGTTTACAGGATAGTTCTACTAATCAACTGACTCTTTGATGTGTATTCTGCAATTCAAGGATTAAAAATGGCAAAAACTAAAGAATTATCCAGAGATATGCGAGATAGAATCATTGAACGTCACAAAGGAGGACAAGGTTACCGAAAAATTAGCAAAGAAAGGAATCTAGCACTAAGTACAGTAGGAAATATCATCAGAAAGTATAAGAAGTATGGTAACGGTACAGTAAACCTTCCAAGAAATGGAAGCCCGAGAAAAATAAATGAAAGTAGTTCAAGGTGGATCAGCAGAAATATGAAAAAAACCCTTCATTACTCGTTCTGAAATTAAAACTGATCTTGAGGGTGCTGGAAGTAATGTAAGTAAGGATACCATTAGCAGAGCTCTATATCGCACAGGCTTCCATTCAAGATCACCAAGAAAAGTGCCTTTACTGAAAACCAAAAATGTCAAAGACCGATTAAATTTTGACGAAACTTATGAAAAGAAAGGTATGCAGGTAATCTGGTCGGATGAAACGAAAGTTGAACTATTCCGAAGGAAAATAGCGACAAGTGTTTGGCGAATAAATGGCACTGCCTTCAACAAGCACAATACCATCCCCACAGTTAAGTTTGGGGTGTGGTTCCATTATGATATGGGGATGCTTTTCATCCAAGGGCACCGGTGAGTTACAAGTTATCCATGGTAGAATGAATGGTAGCATGTACAGGGAGATTCTAGAGAAGAACCTTCATAAATCTGCAACTTATTTAGGACATGGTCGGAAATTCGTGCTTCCACACGACAATGATCCGAAACATACCGCAACCTACAAAGGAATGGTTTGAAAATAATGGTATTAGTACTCTCAATTGGCCAAGTCAGTCTCCTGACTTGAATCCAATTGAGAATTTGTGGAATACTTTGAAGGTTAAAGTTCATAAGCGGAATCCACAAAATATCAAGCACTTAGAGGAATTATGCAAGAAAGAATGGGATAAAGTAACGGTGGATCAGTGTGCAAAACTTGTGGCCAATTATAGAAAGCGACTGGAAGCAGTGAAACAAAACCGAG
>OZ038481.1:125342268-125387268 GCA_964036315.1 Acanthosepion esculentum
CGTTCAATATGACTTTTTTCTTTAGTTTTTCCTTAATCTTCATTCAAATAATTTTCAGTAATCTTGATCCTCCTTCTTAATCTTTCAATTTCCTCATCCTTCCATTTGCTGTATCTTATCGTCTTATCTCGTATATATGTTTCCTTTTTTTTTTCATCAAAACAGTTAACTTCTACACAAAAACTTATGCCTTTCTCTTTAGACGTTCGTAGTATATACATTGTCACTATTTCTCTTTAAAACTCTATAAACTCCTATCATAAATTTTATTATCCTATCCAAAGTAGTGTTCCAACCTTATATCTTATTCATCTTTATCATTTCCTATCGTCATTTATCCTACAATGGATCAACACTAAATAGTTTCTTTCGCTTTATTTTCTTTCTTTGTATTTGTTATGGTCCAAGTCCCTTGTACCACGGTGATGGTCCAAGGTAGTACCAATGAAGAATAACTCGAACACAGATATGGAATAACACAGATATATTACAAACAGAATATGTACAAAAGAAGTAGAAGTGTTAGTAATAGCAATCAGGTTAGTTTAGAGAGAAATATGTTGTCTCGAAGTATCACTATTCCAATGTTTTACAGTAATCATCTGACGCGACTCTCACTCACTAACTCAAACTACTGCTTCCTCTCGAGGCGTAGTATTTATGGTGTACGGGATAGTCCATTACTATTATGGGTATATTGCCATAACAGTATTAAATCTACTTTAACGATTCTTTTGTGCTTAATCTCTCCAAATATGCTAATATTCCATCTCTCCCTTTATTTATAAATATCTATGCATTTCTTTTTGTCATTTCTCAGTGAGTGGGCTTCAAATGTTAAACAATTCCGATATGAAGGAATGGGTAAATTGATATTCACTGCACTAAAGTTAAGATTCGTGCAGACATGATGGAGACAATTTAAAATAATTAAAACTCTTGCGAATGTACATAAAGGTATTTTTTGTTTCTACTGAAAGGTATGCTTAGAAAATAATTGCAGAAGCTTTCACACTGAGCAGCAAACGAGAAGGGAATTGGATTTAAATTAATTGGTAGAGATTAATAAGTCTTCTGTTTTGGTATTTGATGAGAATCACGATTCGAAATCGATTTGGTGGACGTATGCATTAACATTAAAAACAAACTGTGAATCAACAGTGCTTGTCAATTTAAAAGGAATTGGAAAGGCTCTGGCTAGAAGACAGCAAACCTACATCGATTAGTTATGTTACGTTCTTTAATTAAACATCATATAAACGCATTATTTTATATCGTATCACAATGAATGAATACATAAGTAAAATTATGTTCTATTTACACCAAAGATTCTAAAAAATAGATACTTTACTCGTTTATACCCGAGTCTTCAAATACCCAGTTAAGGTCATTTTTCTTGCCAAGCATCTAACAGCAGTGCAGGGTATGAAGTCGAACTACAGGGTGGTCCGAAAGTCTGTTCACCCCATACCAAAAAGTAATGCAAACAATAGAAAAACAACTCTTCCAGTAATACACAGAACATATACTGAATTCGGTTAATTCACTTTTCACTTACAGAAGTTCTGTATGAACACAATCATTTTGTTTTAAGTGCTCATGTCAGCCATCGGAAGAAAAATATATTATGTCGGTTTGACAAGATTTTCGGACTGCCTTGTAAGTTAATTTCTATTGATTGAGCAAGATTTATACAAATATATTTAGTAAAAGCTAACTTTTTTCTGTGATATACTGCAGAGAAAAGTCGTCCCTACTTATAGTTTGAGGCGATATTTCCTATCATCTATGAGATGTTTATAGTAAGGAAACTAAAAAAAAAAAGCAGAAATTTACTGCTAAAATCCTGTGGATTTTTTTTGTGTGCATTTTTAATTGTGAACCATATGTTAATTTCAGAGAAGACTATGTTCTCTTTAGTGTATTTCGATAATTATATATATATACATGTAAGTAACTACTACAAAATTGTACACACCCACAAACACACACACACGGATATATATATATATATATATATATATATATATATATATAAATGGCCTGACGATTGCATCTAGCATGAAGCAGACTGCCGCCTCTAAGTGTTGAATTCTATGTTCACTTTTATATTTACACACGCTCTATCTCTGATATTGATCACTTTATCCCATAAATATAGCACATCTTAAGACTATATTTCTTTATATATGTATATATATATATATATATATATGTATATATATATACATATATGTAATTATATATATATATATATATATATATATATATATATATATATATATATATATATATATATATATATGTTCATTAAACTCATGCACAAATACTTCCTTGCATCAATCACTATACCGCATCTAGGACTCTCCAAAAGATATTCAACAAAAACACAGTAAAATCTGCATTAGAATCCATAATTATTCTCCCTCAATAGCCACTAGAATAACTGAAAACCTGACCGTTAACCATCACGAAAACAACCGCTACAATAATGCAACCGACTTCCAAGAATTCAATACATCTTATTACACACAATGAATCACTTACCTCTCTATATAAATTGTCGAGCAAAATCACAACCCCTATGGACTGATGATTGCGTTAAGCATAAAACATACTCTCGCCTCTGTGTGCTGACTTCAATGTCCAATTGTATATTTACATATTGTCTATCTCTGATACTGGGCAATTTAACACATAAACATAGCTTACCTTAAAGCTATAATTTATCATATATATATATATACCGAACCATCATTTCACGTGATGTGCCTTAACCTTTCGGCCACAGAGCAGCGTCTGGTTAGCAAGGTCGATTTTACTATCTTACGATTTTAATATATTTATTATATAAACAGAGCATTTGCTTAAATACTTGTATCTATAAAAAGAATGTTAAACATAATATATATAAATGTATTTAAATAAATTGTCGGACTATGTCCAATTCTAAAATATATGACGTCATTTGTTTACATTTGATACGCTAGAGCAGATATGAATAGAAGAGATTCATGGAAGATTTAAGTTTAAAGATAGTAAAATCGACCTTGCTAACCAGACGCTGCTCTGTGGCCGAAAGGTTAAGGCACATCACGCGAAATGATGGTTCCGTATAGGATACAGGTTCGATTCCTGTCGGAGAGGGAAAATTTTCTATGAAAATTTCTCGGACATTAAGGCCGGTAAATGTTATTTAATACTGTTTATTATGTAAACTGAGCATTTGCTTAAATACTTGTATCTATAAAAAGAACGTTAAACATAATATATATAAATGTCTTTAAATAAATTGTCGGACTATGTCCAATTCTAAAATATATATATATATATTATAAATTAATTGATTTAAAATATGTTTTTTCGCTACACAGTGATACCATGTTTCAGAAATGGAAGTTAAAGCCCCTGAATTTTTAGAATTTAGCTTCCATTTCTGAAACATGGTATCACTGTGTAGCGAAAAAATATTTTAAATCAATGAATTCATAATATTGATGCTCTGTAAATTTACATTGAGCACTATTGTGTAAAAATAAAAATATCTATAAGAACACCGGATTTTATATCTTAATGTTCTTTCTTTTTATTTATACACACACACACACACACACACACACACACACACACACACACACACACACACACACATATATACATATATATATATATATATATGTTAAAAAATAAATTTAATTAGGATGAATTAATTATAACAGACAACGAGGTCTGTGTATTAGATTTTTATTTTAGCTTTTTATGCATTATTTATGCAATTACGGATTAACATTGTAGACTGTCGATTTCATGTTTTTGTTTCATTTATTCAATTTCTGGCTGACTTTCAGCCATCTTGCTGATTATCAAAAACAAAATGTTGCTTATATCACAGACAAGTTTTGGTGGATAAATCGTTGCATGTAGAGACGGCCTTAAGATTGTGTTTAAACATGAAAGAGACATTCGTCGGTGGGTGTTGACCTCAATACCCACTTATATATTTGCATACGCTCTATTTGTCATACTGAGCATTTTAACCCATAAATATAGTATACGTTAAAACAATGTTTTCATCATATATATAGTATATATATAATATATGTGTCGCAATTTTCGACGGATTTGCACCAATATTTACATGCACATGCTCCAAGTTAGTGGCAAGGCCAAGGCATTTCCCAACTCCCATCGATAGTGGAAATAATCGATGTTTCATGCTTCTACGGCAGTTTTCATGTAGTTTGCGACCATTTTCTACTGGCCAGAGTGAGAGCCTATAGTTGGCTGCCACGAATATGCAGGAAGATTCTATTGGCCAGCGTGAGAGCCAACAGCTGACTGACACGAATATTAACTAGTATGCTGGCATGCAAAAAAAATCGATATCTGCATTCGTCACAAATGGGAAAATTTTTTAATCTGCATGGCACTTTACTCCAACTTCTTGTTTAAACTCAACGTTGATTCTGATTCAGGAGAACTGTTTTGGATGTGAAAAAGTATTTGTTGTTAACATTCTTTTTTTATTCGGTTTTTCCAGTTACGATTCCTTTTTTTAAAACTGATCGTTTTGTGTTCATTTTGTTTAGTTCATTTTTCGTAATATATTTAATGTTTAGTATAGAGCTTAGAAATAATTCGCAGTGTGAGATAGGCAAGAAGTAAGGAATGTAGCAACATGATCACGGCAATGGGCACTCCTTTAAAGGCAAGGAAGGGCAAAAATATTTTAAGTCAAGTGATAGCGATTGCTGTATGAATCGTACGATTTTTGAATCAAGCACGGGAAACGCCGGACCATGCTGTTAGTATTATATAAGTAATCCAAGTTATGTTTTGAATGTAAATAATCCAGAAAGTGCTGATACCCGCCACCCAACAAAAGAAAATACTATCACTAGCATCCTTTTCTCTTTTTTTGTATTTGTTCTTCATTCCGTCTTTCTTTCATATGATGCAACGTTTCTTTCTTTCACTGTCCTTCTTTTGAAAAGTTGCATTTTATCTTTCGATTTATTTTAACTCAATTTCGTCCACCTGCCCACTCCCGATCATCAGTCAGTTATGTGCCATACGTGATACATTCTTAGGCGATAACGTATATTTCGATACATGACTCACGAAGCAGATTTTTTTCCCGCAGTAGGTTGACATTTATTTCTGCTGTAGAACCCAGTCTGTCCTGCTATTTACCCTGTGGTAGAAGAAGGGGATTCATACCCTTTCCCATGGGTATTAACACGTGACTGGATGTAATGTATTCAACTGGAATTCGAACTCAGCTCTCCGATTCGTCAATCCGAACCGCTATCCATTACTCCACCGTATCTCGGTCATACTGAATTCATTCTCGGATGCTTGAGCTCTTACCACTCTTCTTCTTCTCTATATATGTTGGCTTGCGCATGCGTAACTTTCCTTCTTTTCATTGCGTCTCATTATCACTTTCTTTTTTCTTTCCTCCATATTGCTTTTCAGTTTTTCTATTTCCAAAACCTGTTCTCTTATTTCTATTCTGTGTCACTCACTCTCTTTCGTTGCTTTTTCTGTGACTCATTTTCTCTCTTCCTCTCACTTTCTCTCCGGCTATTTCCAGTTTTATCTTTTTATCTACTTGCATTTTCTTTTTAACTTTTCAATTGTTGCAGTTATTTGTAAGTTCATTGAAGAACATTTCAACAGAATATTTAATGCCATGTATAGGTCATATTATGTATTGTCGTTTAACATGCATCACTGTACTTCGGGCATCGTCAACTCTTTTTGAAAATGAAACGTTTGGAACATAGAAGAGAATAATGCAATGAGGAAAATCAAAAACTAAGAGCAGAAGAGGGATTAAAAATTGAATACATTAACATATAAAGAACAGAAAGGAATCTCGAAATTTATTTTATTCTCAGATATTGATTTTCAAATAGTTCTCATTTTCTTTGCATTTAACTCGGTCTTAACTTTTTTCTACATCTTTTTATTTGTTCTTCGTGTCAGTGTTTCGACTATTGGCCGAAATTGATCCTGTTTATATATAATTTGTTATAATCCGATTTGACTTAGAAAATACATCAACAAATAATTACAATATTTCAAATAATTATCTGTTCCAGAGAGCAGATTTTTTGGAAAATACATTCTTTGCAATTTTGTTTTAAAAAAGAAATAGTGGATGTCTTGGTGGTGTCATTTTTAGCGGCTCAATATCAAAAATCGGATCAGAAGTTCAAATTGTAACCGTGCGAGTTACATTGATTTACACACAAATACTCCTGGAAAAGATATGGATCCATGTACCCCTGGAAAAGATATTGATCCATGTACCCCTGGAAAAGATATTGATTCATGTACCCCTGGAAAAGATATTGATCCATGTACCCCTGGAAAATATATGGATCAATCTACTCTATGATTCAATAGTAACTTTTGTGTCTACAAAAAATTGATTATTGTCATAATTGCAAATAATGAATTATTATTAAGTCAGTTAAGTGTCATACGTGATATATATCTGGGTGATCAGGTCTCTTTCGACTCATGACTAGGCAAAAGATTCCCACGCAGTAGCTTTTCATGTCCTTCTTCGGTAGACTGGGTGGCAACCAGTCTAACGGGGTATAGAACCCAGTATCTCCTGCTATTTAACCCATAGGTTGAGGGAGATGAGATGGATTCAGGTTTACCACGGATATTAGAACCCAGACTCTCCTGCTATTTAACCCATAGCTAGAAGGAGAAATGTTTGATTCATAACTTTCCCTATGGTTATTGGTATCCAATCTAACCTGCTATTTAACCCATAGCTGGAGGGAGATGTATTCATGTTTTTCCTAGCCGATATCAATTGTACCACATCACACATCGCTATTATTACAATGCAAAATGTTTATCGACTTTAAGTAACCCTGAAATATTTTGTAACCTGTCAAAGTCAAATCAATCATTAAAATATTAAAAGATATATCAACTTCTGTCAGGTGATGCGCTTAAATCCCAAATTATCCCGTTTTTTTGGTGTGTTTTTTAAATTAAAATTGAATACACGGACGGAATTGTAAGAAGGCAGTCAGCTTTTACCAGATGGATGATAAGAACGGTATGGAACAAGGAAATGTCATGCCCGAACTAATGAAAATAAGGGAAAAGATTTACTGAAATTAAGGCATAATTGTCCATTTTATATCATCTGTATTTTTGCTGCAGCTTTGCTGTCCTTAAAAAGCGTTACGGTATCCTATTGTCGTTAGTGTTACTTTATCACAAAAGATTTCAATAAAGTACCTGCGTCAGGTCGTTCAGAAAAAACTTTAATTTGTGATAATCATATTATTTAGCAGAGAAAACAATATATATTTACAGAATCTTGTACACAAGTTCTTACATACCTGCAAAAAAAAAAGAAACTTTTCAATATTACAGTCTCGATACGGCTTCTGAAACGATTATATATTTTGAATAGGTGTTAATGTTGGCGTCCACGATCGCAGTATTCACTGAGTATGCGGTATCGTGGCCATGCTCGCTGATCTACCTCTCAAAGAAGTCGCGGGCGTAATAGTTCATAAGTTTTCAATCTGAAGAGAGATATTACTAAAAGTTAAAGGCAATATTAACGTGAAAGTGCTTGACATTGTCAAGTAAGCGCTTTGACCTGATCATAGGATTCTCCCGGGTACAACTTGACATGACCTTTTCCATCCGCATAATAGACATCGTTGATTTCCGGATGTTCTCGTTGATGATACTTTATTAGAGGAACTCGATATTCTTCTCATTGCTTGACCATCGATTTTGTTTTCTTTTAGTCACTGAAGACATTTTCTAGGCAAAGTCATGCAACACTTCTTTTTTTAAGCATTTCACTCCAAGCATGGTGGGAATGCCACTAGCTTGCAAGGGGTTACAGAGAGTAGGGTCAAGAGTAAAGAGGCGCCATAGAGGAAAGGGTGAAGAGAAGGACGGGGAATTACATCAAGGTATTTGAATATTTGAAGATTATAGCTATATGGGAAGCAAGTAACAGGAAGGGAGTTTCACAGACGGGAAGTGCAAGACAGGGACTAGAAAAGACAGCTACATTTAACAGTTTCGACAGTAAAAAGGGGGGACTGAGATGCTAACCTTGTAGCACGCTTAAATTTATGCAGTTTGGGAACCAGCGAAAGTAGCTCGTCGGAGCATTTACCCTGAAAGTATTTGTAGAAAAGACAGATGGAATCGACGGCATATTTGTAAGAAAGTGACTGTAGACGAGATGCCAGATCAGGAGCAATTGCATTGTATATAATTCTCTGGATTTTTCGAGGACCTTGAGACGAGCAGCGGCGGCTCCAGGCCATATATGGCTGCAGTATCCCATGCAAGGGTGCATGGTTGAATTATAGATTTGAAGAAAAATCTTCTGGCGCGACACATAGAACCAACTTTGCTTGTGGTAGATGAAGCTATTGACTTAATGTATTTGTTCTTATCTTAAATACGAAAAAAGTCTCCAATCTGCGAGTCTTTGAGTTTGGAGACTAAAGCCTTTTCATTCTTCTTCATTACAGTAGAAACTTCCATGATGGCGTCTGAGAAATGGAATCAGACTTTTTATTTAACTTTGTCACTTATGTTTTTTCCCCCTGAGCAAAAAGATAATGTCACTAACATTCAATGGGCTACTGGGAGTGAAAGATAATGAAAATACTTTAGAAGGAACCGAAACCAATCCTAAGCCGAAAACAAGGGATAAAATATCTACAACTTTACCCAAGCCAAGGGAGGTGTGTGAACCGGAGGATAGGCGGACGTATATGTTCCTATTCGATTTCTACATTTATGTTCTCAAATAGATGACGCACCGTGTACGAAAATATTGTAATATCTCTTTTGAATGTCTGTCTGAATTACTAAGTTTAAAGATCAGAATTTATCTACATGAATTTAATTATTTATTTTTCTTAATTACATTACGTGCCTCCACTTTCTTACTAAAAAATGCATATCATGATGCAAGAAAGACCCAGAATTGATAAAAATAAAATTTTAACATCAAAATGTTTATGTTATTATTTAGAGGAAAGACCAAATATTTTTATTATTATTTTATTATTTTTTTAGTCCTTTCGAAATCTTGGTTAAAATCGTCAGTGGGTACACCATGACTGATTATGCACAATTTTAGCGTCGTTTTTGCAGGGAAAAAACACTGATTAGTAATTGTTGGAAAAATCAAATAATTGTCGGATTTTAATGGAACTTTCACAAATGAATGAAACTATTTTTGAAATTATTACTTTTTGCAGAAAATCTTCGTAAAATATTTTTTAAAACTGTTACCCCACTTATATAATTCTCATCAAAAAATTTCTTTCATTAGTTAAAAGAAGGACTCCTTGAAAATAAAAATCTTCCTTTTTCAGATAATCTGCTCTGAATATTAAAATAAAAAATGCAATAAACTATGGCAGTATTTAATTAGATAAGCTTTTAATTGATTTTATAAATAATATATATTAAGGATATTATATACTTAAGAAAAGAATTCGATGAATTAAAAACATTTACAAGAATTGTTTTCAATTTAATTATAATAATAATAGGTATGAAACATTCTGCAAGACATTGACCGCAGTAGGTGAGATTTTTATTAAGTGCAAATTATATCTGCTAATCAAAAAATGAAAGGCATAATACAAATCATCACGCTTTAAGATTTTTAAAATAATTTTTTAATTTTTTATGTGTATCAACGTGTCCATTTTGAAAGTATGGGTGACCATATAGGAGATTATAAAAAATTGAGAGCTATGGTTTTATAGCAAATTTAAAGACAACATTCCTAAAATTAGATTACGGAGAATATTTTCCAAATTTTTTAAGATTACTGAATACTTAAAAATTATATATAAAATCACTCATCCGTCATTTTCTTAAATTATGTTTTAACAGATAGAGTTTTCGTAGAACAAAAATAAACGCGTCAACAGCTTATCAGTAATTATCATCACTCATCAATTACGAAAGCATCACTGCCCTCGGATAAAAATCATCGATATTGTTTGTTTTACAAATATATTTCTATGCTAATTTAAACTTAAAGAAATACTATTTGTTTCAAATTGGATTAATTATACTTACATCAGAAAATATTCCTCAAATGAATTTTAAGAAAAGTATATTTTATTTTTGGAAGAAATAATACTGAGAATTACATTGCGATGAAAGACGACTATAAAATAGCGTTAATCTACTATTTTAGAAAAAAAACATATCAATTCCAATCAATCTAATTTCAGTTTGTAATACACTACAAAGTATTTTGCTTACTGGAAAAAGAATTGATACAACGTTTCCTCAAACTTACTTAGAATTTGCAAAAAAGCTTTTTAGTTGAATCCCCATAAGGTACGAGAAATTTTAACATGTCACGTTGCAATTCATTTGCCGAGTAATTATAACGTTATATTAATTCAAGGAGGAAAACGTGCTCCCATAATCTAACTTCGTGATTATCAATTTAAAAAAATACGAAAATACAGTCCATATCATCTAAGTATATTTAAATGGAAAAACAGTGGGTGATGTTATTTTACCAGTTCGGATTTTTTCAGTTACAGCATTTTGCAAATTTACCATAATGTGAAAACGCTAGGGATGAGCAATCAGTTTGAGGTCAGCAATATAGATGATAGCACCGTTGCAGTAACTTCGTCACAACGTTATAAATACCCTAACCAAAATGCAGATCGTCTGCAATGTTGCAAGAACATTTCGTGTCAAGTGGCATCTTTGCGAGTGTCAGTCTAATTATTTTTTAAACAGATTCCCATTAAACAAGGCAGTAAAGCCACTAGGACACAAGAGGATACTGTGTGTTTAAGAAATATTACTGAGAAAAGTGAAGAGTAATCAAAATGGCAGTAAATTGCGATTGACATTGCATTTAACTATTTGAAGATTATAATCAGCCGGAAGTCATGGAACCAGTTCTACAATCGGGAGGTGCGAGAAAAGAGACTGTTAGCATAGAATTTACGGTTACATCTAGCCATACCAGTTGTAAAGTGATGAGATTTTTGTTACCAGTCTTGTACTGCGCTTAAAATCTTGGTAGCATATTGAAAATCTCATTCGATGAATTACCATGAAAGAATTTATAGAAAAGACACACACTGTTAGCCGGGGAGCCTAACGAAAAGACGACAATAACATTCCCTTATGTATACCTATATTTTTCTCCACTACATTGTTTTTTTTTTCTTTGTAATCACAAACGTTAATTTTGTTTTAATGAATTTTCATTATTAATTTTCAAACTTGTTAATATGTCACCTTGTTTGTTATCGTAACATATGAGGTAAGAGTTCAAATCTCGTCGGTAATCATCTAACATTTTTTTAGTTCTACTTAATTACGGATGCTATTGTGGTAATGGATAGGGACTCGGAATGAGAAATAGAAGAATACAGTTCATTGCATTTAATTAAGCGAAAATATCTTTGAAATATATCAGAATCTATCTCCACCCTCTGTTTTAATTAAATAGTAGGACTTGTAAGTGAAAACTTCTTGCAAAAGATAACAGATGTACATTACGCAGATGAACTTGCCTTGTTATCAGACACGTTTGATAAGGCTATCAAACTCTCTATCTCATCGAAGAAGCAACCAGTGACATTGGTCTACATAAATGCTGGCAAAAGAGAATTCATCAGCTACAACCAAGAAAGAGAAATTAATTTGAAAAACGACATCATCAAATGCGTCCAGGATTTTATTTACCTTGGCAACAACATCCATTCAACGGAGACAGACATCAAAATCCTCGGAAGCAAGGCCTGGAGAGTCCTTGCTGGTATAAGATCCATCTGGAAGTCCTCTCTCTTTGAAAATCTTAAGAGGGATTTCTTGAAGGCCACGGTATAATTTGTCTTGTGCTACGGCTCAACAACATGGACACTGACGAAACACCAAGAAGCATCACATGACAGAACATACGCAAGTCGCACTGGAAATCAGCTAGAAGAAACACCCAACAAAGAAACGCCTATATGGACACCTTCCACCTTTCTCATTTTCGTTTAGACAGAGAAGGATTTAGCTAGCTGGTTAATCCTGGAGAAATAATTCAGAACATGTTAGCGACGCCCTGGTATGGAATCCATTGCTTGGCAAAAGATCGGTTTGACAACCTCATCACAACTTGTAGACTAACTTGTAGATGACTCTAGATGCCATATGGAGGTCCTGCCGACAGCGATATCTGACAGAAATGGTTGAAAGTAACGAGTCAGGAGAATCCGTGAAGAATTCTCGACCTGATGATGATGTATCTGCAAAATAAATTTTAATCTCAAATAAAATACAATATTAATTAAGAAAAAAGAAGAAGGATTTATTCGTACAATCCAAAATTTATTCGGACTTTAAAACGTTGATAAGCGAATCAATCAATCAATCACACCATTAAGGTATGTATAACTATCTTCGTTTAATTGGTCGAATCCATAAGATAAAATGTCTCCCATCGGTTCAATAATTGGATATATGTGTATATATGGGCGCGTAAGCGTATACGTAATGAATTCAATAGTAACAAGATTTCCCGCTCTGAATGTTTAGGGAGTGACTTAATCAACTCACTCGCTGTCACGTGTTCCCGGAAGATAGAAATCTCTATCATTAGGAAGAAAATATGCCAATGGATGTTTTACATCGGTTTTCGTTTTTCGTGATTAGTAATTTTCATACGTTTTTTTTCATCTTGGGCGTCACTCTTATTTGGTAAGCATTCATTTTGTTAACGATAGTAATTAGAATCATTCTACAAGTTTGGATCAAACTCTGTTTGTTATCAAAATACAAAAGAGCCTAGAGTCATTATCATAAACATAATTGATATTTTCCTACGTCAAGACATCGTCAAATAAAAGGTTAGGCATCAATGTTCGGTATAGAAACTTTTCCTCCCTTCTTCTCTTAGGTCATGAATTGTTTAACTGTGTTTGGCCATTATTCTTTATTGATTTTATTGAATACCGTATTACTTTCTGTTCTGTTTTAAATTAAAAACTAAAATAAGTTATTCAAAATTAATTTAAATGAAGCTTTCTCTCCACTACATTCTGTTATTTCTCAAGCAACTTCCTAATTCTCTCCTCCCAGAACGTTTGATCTTCCTCAGCAAATAACAGATCTAGCAGAATTTTGAATATTTTAATGGAACTGAAAAAAACAATACAGGCATTTCTCTAAAGACTGTAATAAATGCTAATCTTAAATGGAAATAGCTAGAGAGCACGGCGAAGCCTATCCAATTAGGCTGTCACAGTTTTTTGCCCAGCCACTAAAGAAATATGAGATCGAACGCTACCTTGATGGAATTCTATGCAATCATCATTAACTAATGTCAGAAGGACACTTTACGTCAATTGCTGGTTACATTTAATTTAATTATGGTGTAATATTTTTTCGAAACCATCTTTTGTTTCTCTAGAACCAGCTAATAAGAGAAGACTCTCTTCCATTTTCACTATACACATACCATCATTTTTGGATGAAAAATAGCGTTTCGTACGGAGAATACGCATTGCATTGGCTTGCATCCGAAAATTCTGTCCAGTATGAACTGGTCATTCCCCTTAAAAGTTTGTTTATAAAATGAACATTTCAATAGGATCCATGTTTTTCGTTCTTAATTTTTGGTTAAATATTTTCAAGGAGTTCCTTTCTTTCTTACTTTCTTTCTGGTTAAATAAGATTCAGCCGTCTCTTTCTTTTATTTCTTTTCTTACTTTCATTTTGTTTGGTTAAATACAATACCGGAGTATTTGTTTTTCTTTTTGTCTACCTTATATGTATATCCCATATCAAAACCATAGATATGACCAGGGGGGTTGCAAATGATAATAAACTGTAGATTTTGACATACTGAGTACAATGCCTGTCTTTTGGACCATTTCACATTGATTATTCTCAAGGAATATTTTGGATGGATGGATACTAATCTCCTTTGCACACTATTCACATTATTCGGAATATTGTCGTCATCTTTGTCGCCATATATATTAACGTTTCGGCATTTTTTTTTGTCGAACTGAAACCTTTGTTTCGCTCAGTGGGTTGCCATGTTTTAATGGATTTCAATTATATGTTATCTTCTGTTAATTCCTCTCTCCACGTTCTCCAACGTCTTAACCAGGTATTGAACTCACATTCTTTGGGTCCTGTCACTGGATCTAAGTAACGCCTTTATCCACTGTGTCATGTATCCTGAGGACACATGGCACAGTGGATTGATACAGTGTGTATGCATTTCTGGGTTTTATAAACTGTTGAAACTTGACTAATGCATGGAATAATAATGCAACACAAAATGTACTTAGAACAAGAAAGTGTACACAATATTTACATATAGTCTTTTGTATATTCCTGGGAAGACCGTTCCTGGAGAATGTGTTGACTAAGTCGCAGTCGGGCAGAGTCTCTAGTTGGATCTCTTGATTCGCCTCCCTGTCTTCCCGGTACCAACCATATTTATATAGTCGGTACTCCACTATGAAAATTAGGTGGATCCTACCACACCATAAACGTAATGTCTTCAGCAATAATTTTTTTTCACTTCGACATTCCAAACACCTGAAGAAATGCGGAGCGTATAACAACCGAAACGTTGTGATAAATATGGCGACAAAGATGAGGATATTAGTCCGAATAATTTAAATAGTGTATATATTACCTCATCTCAAAAATATAGACAGGTACTAATCTCCTTTGATTTATCCCACCAGGGATTAAATTTTGGTGAGATAACTTCCAGCCTAACACTCTTTAAACTACTATTGATAGATTCGATCAAATTTTAAGTTCCTTCTTCATAAATATAATTCTTTTTCTAATTAAAGTTTAGAGTGTTATTTGCAGTTTTTTAAAGAAATTTATAAGAATACCTTTACCAATTTTTCAATTTTGCCAATTAAAAAAAGTAAACCGATATGTGTTATGGTCCAGGTTAGGACTAAGGAAGAACAACATGAACACAAGAGTAGAAATAACGAAGATATATTACACGGAATAATAATACAAGATGTGGAAGATGTTAGCATGACTGTCAGTCTGGTTTGGAGCAAACTACTATCGGTTCGACTCGATTCGTCCCTCTCTCTCTCTTGAGAGGCGTAGTATACATAGTGTTAGGAAGAGTTCATTCTGTAGTTATAGGTAAGGACCCATAACAATATGTAATACATCAGGAATAATAAAATTGTCATTCATTTGAATGAAATTGGCTGAACTGATTCAGTGGAGTCTAACAAGATAACAGGGTGCATATTTTGCTAACAAAATATATTAATTATTTCAGTATTTTACGTTTTCTTCATTGCCTGATCAGCTACACGTTTAACCATTAATCCTTGTTCACGCTTTGGTCATTACATGTTGATTTTTTCAATCCATATTCGCTGTTATCATTGAAGAATTTTATTATATAACCATTAACATTATAATTATTGTCATAATTAAGCCTATTTTCTCACAAGTATAGAACAATATCGTAGCATAACACAGTTAATGTATTAGAACTGTCCACTAGTCACTGGTCTGTGGTGCATTCAAAGGCGTCTACACGGTTTTGTTGGTGATTAATTATTTTCTAACCAACAATCTCTTTCACACAGACGAAACGTCTCTGGTCTCTCCCGGCTTTATCGCTATTCCCATTGCCTGTGTACTGACAAGCTGCAATCCTTGGTTCCACCATCCTAGAACATGCCATACCATGTAAAGAAGGGACATCGTCCCATTTCCTTTCGTTTTTTACTAGATGTTACATTCCGACAGCTTCTTCACAGGAACTGGAAATTTGTGGAACAAACTCTCGACAGGAAGTTTTCGCAGACACTACAATCCTGACCTTTTCATATCTAGGATTAATGGTTAACTGCCTTGTCCTTTCCTACGCTCATACAATACCACAGGATAACCTTCTAGCTTGGGTGGGTCTTGGGCCTTGTATCGAAGGAACATTGCTATAAAAAAGGTAGATTTTGAACTTAAATCTTCGGTTTAATGTTAAGCATTTGCTAAAATTAGAAAAGGGATATGGTAAACGTATATTTCGGGAAGCTTATTATGTTAAAAATAAATATTTGTTGTATAAATTATTGTATTTGCTGTGTGTATCTAAGATAGATAACAGCATCCGAAGTTAGTGTTGAAACGCCGAGACAAAATGAAGAAATAAGATAAATTAATTTATTTCCCTTTTTATCCTAACAAATTTCACACATTTTCTTTACACACAGTTTTGTCTTTCATGCAAACATGAAGAAACTGAACCCAAAATACGTTGGCGAAACGCATCGTTTATAAGCTTTTGGACTTTGTCTAACTATCTCTGCAACATCTTTTGTATAAATCATACCGTTTCATGTCATTAAGCTCTATATTTATTGGTTTACATCAATCAATATATCTGTAGCTTATTAACGTAAAAAGCCATTATATTCTCGTATTATTTCAAACTATGCTAGAATATTTTATATTCTTTTCCTTTTACAATCATTTACCTCTGTCTATATATAACACTTAATTAGTTGCCTCTTCCTTCATTTTTATTCATTTCACTACGTCTTGTCATTATTTTATATTATTTCATTTTGTTCTTATTCTCTCAGTGTCTCTAGTAAACGTTACTTGTGTAAAATATTCATTATAAAAGCTATGTGAGCTTTGCGTGTGTTTGCCCCGGAATTTTCTTAAAATTTAACTATATGCCGTTTGAATAGATTCGGTTACTGACGAAGATTTATGGAAGTATCTTTTTGCAACATACCCTGTCTTTTACTTGTTATAAACTGTCTCATTTCAACTGGTCTTGACATAACGTAGGCAAAATTATTGGAAAGTCTTTTTAAATAGTGTATTTAAACTTGGTGTTTATTTAAACAGAGATGTCACTAGTTGGATTTATTAAGTAAATGCATTAGACGTTGACTCAGGCAAACGATAACCTATTATATCATCAACCTTTAAGATAGGATGACTGCGAATTTTTTCAATATCTATTCCTATTGCACACACAGAATAATATATTTCATATCATGAGTAAGATCTAAAAAAGTGGAGATATATATATATATATATATATATATATATATATATATATATATATATATATATATATATATATATATATATATATATATATATATATATTTGTCATCCACAGACAGACTGTTTCGCAGCTCATCAGTGTGGCTAGGCGTCCAGTTGCCTATAGCTAGGATCGAAACCCGACTGAATTTGCGTCAGTCAGAACTTCTCCCACTAAGCTGTCAGCGCACGGTACGGGATGAAGGTGAATTTTTAGCCTTTTTATTTTTTAGATAAACACGCAGTGACTGACAGTGACTCAATTCTGCCGAACAGTCGTGAAATATTAGCTTAACTAGTCACTGTTTACATATTCACACCTCAAACTAGAGGGCTCAACCGAAATTATTTTATCAGGAGCTAATATTTTTGTCATCCACAGACAGACTCATCAGTGTGGCTAGACGTCCGGTTGCCCCTAGCTAGGATCGAAACCCGACTGAATTTGCGTCAGTCGGAACTTCTCCCACTAAGCCGTCAGCGTACGGTACTGGATGAAGGTGAATTTTTTAGCGTGTTTATTTTTAGATTTAGATGAACACACAGTGACTGACAGTGACTCAATTCTGCCGAAGAGTCGTGCAATATTATCTTAACTAGTCACTGTTTACATATTCACACCTCAAACCAGAAGGCTCAACCGAAATTAATAATATATATATATATATATATATATATATATATATATATATATATATATATATATATATATATATATATATATATAAGTGTAATTTCCTTCCTCGCCTACTCTTTTTCTCGCTCTCTCATTCTCTCATAAATTTCAGAATTTGGGAAATCATGTCATTCAGCAATTTCCTGTCGATTATTTATATTTTCACATTCGGAAGAGTGCCATCACCTTTGATGCTATTATCGCGATGTTTAGCCTGTTGCGACGGCCGTCCTTCATTCGGCGGTTGTCAATCTACACTGCGAGTTCTGAAATTTATTTTATCCTTGAGGACACATGGCACAGTGGATATAGACGTTAGTTAGATCCAGTGACAGGACCCAAAGAGTGTGAGTTCAATACATGGTTAAATCGGTGGAGAACATGGAGAGGGGAATTAACAGGAGATAACTGATAACTGACATCCATTAGACATGGCACGTGGAACTAGAACAGTTTACCTCTGTGAGCAAAATGAAGGGGTCAGTTCGACATTCCAACCAGCGAAAAAGACCGGAGCGTAAAACGGCCCAAACCTTGTGATAAATATGGCAATAAAAATGAGGATGATAGTCCGAGAAATGTAAATAGTGTACATAATATCTCATCTCAGAAAGATCGTTTATGTTAGTTAATTTTCTCACATGTCAAATCTATCGGATTATTTCCTGTCAGAACTTTTTGTATGAGGAAATTCGAACTTTCTACTCAATAGTAACGGCCGACCTGATTAGTTTCGTTTAGCCTCGTGCTATATCGAGGCGATTCACGCAATGGTGAAATTAGACTTTTCCTTACAAGAAACAGCCAGCATTCATTTACCGAACATTCAACGTTACTATTTTTTGAAAAGTATGAGACTTTTGCGTAAGAATATTAACCGTTATCACACTTTCTAGTATTCATGGTAATTTCCTACCTAACCTTTTGCTTAAGGTTGTATGGAAAGCAGCATCATGACATGAATTATTTTCCCCCTGTTTTCAATCTTAACGATAGTTCTCGTGGTAAAAATTTCAAAGGCTGGAATATCAGTTAGTTAACGCAGAAGATAATTGTTGAGTCGATCCCTGGCAGGCCAGACAGCCATAATTATAGTTCTGTCTAGATATTAGCAATCAAAGACATTATTTTAATTTAACTGTTCAATAGATAACATGTTGTTTTTGGGCAGAAATTACATTATTTTTTATTTATGACTTGCTGTAAAATGTATACAATTTAAATTATCCGAACTATTGCTCTCATCTTTTTCGCCACGTTTATTATAACGTTTCGACCGTTGTACGCTCCGGCCTTCTTCAGGTGGTTGAAATGTCGAACTGAACCCTTTATTTCGCTCACTGGGGTAGACTGTTCTAGTTCCACGGGCCATGTCTAATCTCTGAACTAAACTAAATATATCTGTCCAGCTATCTGTCTATCTGTCGATTTTTTCTCTTTCTTTCTTTCTTCCTTTCTTTCTATCTATCTATCTATCTGTCGGACTTTTTCTTTCCATCTATCTGTCGGACTTTTTCTTTCAATCTATCTATCGGTTTTTCTTTCTTTCTATTTATCTGTCGATCTTTTTCTTTCTATCCATCTATCTGTCGGACTTTTTTTCTATCTATCTATCTATCTATCTATCTATCTATCTATCTATCTATCTATCTATCTATCTATCTATCTATCTTTTTCTATCTATCTATCTAGCTAGCTAGCTTGCTATCTGTCGGTCTTTTTCTATCTATCTATCTATCTATCTATCTATCTATCTATGTCAGTCTGTCTATATTTATCTATCTATCTGTAAAAATGGTTTCGGAATAATGAAACCAAGTATTCGGGTGCCCTCTGTTATATATCAAAGACGCAGAAGCTTTTAACGGATTTATTGAATAACGATTCAGAAGAAAGAAACTAATTATTAATTCGTTCTTTCTTATGTATGAAGTAAACAGCAGTTTATAACGGATATGTTTAAAAAGTCGTCGAGTTAATGGAACTCTTTCAGTTTGAAATGTATTCCATCAAGATTTAAAACCTTTTCTCTCATATACACCACAGGAGTTCGGAAGAAAATTTATCAAACATGTAAAGCTACATTTCAAAAGCATCCGACATCATTCTTTGACACTGGGAACATTCTGTATTACCATCTACAATTTTCTTTTTTTACACCCTCCGTCTCGTTGAATGTACTGCATGTGAAACTCTCGATCCTCCATAAAACATTAGCAATCTTGGGGCTTCAGCTTCACTTCAATTCAATGAAAGAACAGGAGATGAACTAAATCTTCGTAACGGTAAATACAGGCTCGTCGGACACTGACAGAAATCACCCACTATTATCCATAAAAGGCTGCTTAATTTTCCATGGCACTGAAAAGTCCCCTTTTGTTTTGTGGAATAACGAGCCTCGTGACATTTTCTTTAGTCAGCGTCTTGAAATTTTGTTCCTTTGAAATGGGATTTGATTTATTGTTTAACTACCTTAACATAGTAAGTGACATCACACACACACACACACACACACACACACACACACACACACACACACACACACACACACACACACACACACATATATATATATATATATATACATATATATATGAAGAAATACAGTTCTTAATGTGTGCTATATTTATGGCATTAAGTTCTCAATATCAGAGATAGAGAGTGTGTAATTATAAAAGTGAACATTGATGTGAACACTTGGAGGCGACAGTCTGTTTTATGGCCTGACGATTGCGTCTAGCATGAAACAGACTGTCGCCTCTAAGTGTTGAGTTCAATGTTCACTTTTATATATATATATATATATATATATATATATATACATACATACATACATACATACATACACACATATATATATATATATAAACCTTCCTTGTGTAAACAACGTGAGTGTTTGTTGGGGCTCGCTGTCATTTGCCTCTAGCTCCTTTTGCTCATTTTTTTTTCCCTACACAATTCTTTTTAGTGTACATTTTCTGTTTTTTAAATTAAAATCTCACGTTGCAAGCCTGATGAGCGGGAGCGAAACCGGTTGCTTCGCGCGTTATAATATGTCTAGCAATATTAAGCTGAATACATTTATCGCCATAATAAAATTTTGTACCTATAAAAATATCTTCATATATATATATATATATATATATATATATATATATATATATATATATATATATATATATATATATATATATATATATATATATGTAGTGCGATGGATAAAATGAAAATAACACTGACATCTCATTTTAACAGATATATTGACCAAAATTACACAAACTAAATTATATTGAAATGATAAATACAAGATAAATTCAATACAATCAGCATTATCTTTAATCACGGCCTCTGGATGACTTCGCGATCTCCTGCAACATTCTTCTGGTGAGATTTCTTGTTTAATTTGGTGACAGCTACCATAATCCTTGCATTCAGTTCATCTTTGTCCTTACAAGGAGTTCTGTTGTTCTCTCACTCACATGCGCCCCACACATATTAATCAAGTCTGAAGAGTAAGGAGGCTGGATGGAAGATGTGATGTGGTCGAAAAATTGTCTGACAGCAATGACAGCAATGACTGGGTTCTCCTGCTTGTGCAGCGTGATGCGGATTCCTGTGGCCAGATATATGGTCTTCCAGGACCCACCATCTTTATTCAGAGCAACACTACCCCCTCAAAACACTTGATTTAGGGTTGTGTGTTAAGTTTGAGGTTCTGTGGGTAGTTGAATTAAGCCATAACGTCACCATCACTATTAGTCACTCGAAACACCTTCCTTATCACCATTAGATTCATCCAAATATTCCCGAATCATTTGCACACACACACACACACACACAAACATACATCCACGCGCACGCACGCACACACACACACACACACACACACACATATATATATATATATATATATATATATATATATAGTTAAATTGCCAGATTAATTCTAGGGACAAGACAGTTTAGTATAAAATGACAATTGGAAAAATCTTAGATTTTACCGGCGCGTTTCGTCTTCCGACTTTTTCAAAGGAAAAATGAAATCGAAATATCTCTGTTGTTATAGTTAGATTAAAAATCCAATTTTAAGAAGATAGACGCATCTGTCCAAGATATATATATATATATATATATATATATATATATATATATATATATATATATATATATATATAAAGATTACAAAATGAATAAAAAATAATATACTGCGTTACTTAAAAATCGAAAACCAAAAGGAGAAAATATACTGTGTAACAGATAAATAACAAGTAAAATAAATTGATCTAAATACATCGAAATCTAGAAATAAACAAACACCCGATACCGATAAACTAGCCGTTAAAAAAATAAAGATAATCAATCCAAATATATACATGTAGTAATAAACAAATTAAAAACCGTTCCCGACAAAATAATAGTTAGAACAATCTACAACAATCAACCACAAAATTGAACAAATAGCTTTAATTATATTCCCAAACAAAAACAAAACTATTAAATTAGCTATATCAATCAATTTTTACTATTTTAATAAAAACAGCGATCAAAATAAAAATTAAAAAGAAATAATTATATAAGATAAAAAATAAAAATAAAATATAAAAATAAATAAAAATAAGCAAAATAATTTAGCCCAAATGAATAAATAGACAAATAAACGACATCCGGTAAAATAACCGCCAAAATAGACTCCCACAATGCACGACTGACCCGTATCTATAAATAGCCGAGAGAAATAACAGCACTCGTGTCCTGACGATTGCGTCTAGCATGAAACACACTGTCGCCTCTAAGTGATGACTTCTATGTTCACTTTTATATATATATATATATATATATATATATATATATATATACAATTTTATACAATATTATTATTCCATGACAGCAAATATTCATCCGACATGGTGTGTTTGTTTCATTTTATATTATTCTTTTTCCAATTACGGAAAAGATGTTGGTTATTATGTAGAATTTGTGGATAAACTGTCCGATATTCATATTTTGTTATATTTGGTCACGTCAAAACAACCACACAGATACAACAACGGTTCTTGATCATGACTGGAAATTACTTGAATAAAAATCACAAAAGCTGAATTTAGGACAGTTTATGCACAACTTCGAGCACACGACTCAACACATTATCCGAAAATTGGAGAAAAACAATGATAAATTAAAAAGTTGTTTATATATATATATATATATATATATATATATATATATATATATATATATATATATATATATATATATATATGAAGAATTATAGTCTTAAAGTGTGCTATATTTATGGGATAAAGTGCTCAATATCAGAGATAGAGCATGTGTAAATATAAAAGTGAACATAGAATTCAACACTTAGAGGCGACAGTCTGTTTCATGCTAGATGCAATCCTCAGGCAACTCTGACGGTTGTATCTAGCAGGAAACAGACTGTCGCCTCTAAGTGTTGACTTCTATGTTCACTTTTATATTTATATTATATTACATATATATATAAATATATATATATATAAATATGTGTGTGTGTGTTTGTCTCTGTGTATGTGTTTGTGCCTGTTTGTGTGTTTGTTTCTGTGTGTGTGTATTTGTATAATACATACCTATATAATAAATGTATAATATTTTTATTATGTTATACATGGATGGGTGTTTGTGGAAACTTTTTTCACCAAAACAAACTTTACACAGAAAACTTTACGAAAAGAAATCTCTGGAAAATATTTTCGCTTCACTGAACAATGTATGATATATTTGCAATAATGTCGCTTGAAAAATCTAAATCGTGTCGAAGAAAAGGACAATTAAACGAATGGAATCTTTTTTCGTGCACTGTCTTAAATGCAGAATCACGTCTAACGACTTTTTCACTAAATACCGATTTGATAGACTCGTTAAAATGACACGAATTTTACTTGAAGGAAGGGGATTCTATAATGGAAAAGGAATATTTTGAAAATGGATTATTTGAAAGAACGATTTTAATAGAACACTTTGTTATTTACTAGTGTTAGTTGTTTTTTAAAACTAAACCACAAGTATGGGGCATCGCTAGATGCGCTCTTTAACCATTAACTTACCTTGAGTCACTAGATATGTAATTTATTTTCTCCTATGTGCCATGTCCCTTCAGAATTTGCAGGAACATGGCTCTCCTTATCTTCCTTCCCTTTGTAGCTCGTAATAAATTTCGCATTTTCTCTATGTCTCCTAAGCCCTCAGTATCTGTCTATTTTTCTGGGATGAGGTATTATGTACACTATTTACATTATTCGAACTATTGTACTCATATTTGTCACCATATTTATTACAACGTTTCGGCCGTTGTACGTTTCGGCCTTCTTCAGGTGGTTGGAATGTCGAACTGAACCATTTATTTCGCTCACTGGGGTAGACTGTTCTAGTTCCACGTGCCATGTTTAATGGATTTCACTTATTAGTTATCTCCTGTTAATTCCCCTCTCCAAGTTCTCCACTGCCATAACCGGGTATTGAACTCACATTCTTTGGCTCCTGACACTGGATCTAACTAACGCCTTTATCCAGTGTGCTATGTGTCCTTAAGTGAGCGAAATAAAGGGTTCAGTTCGACATTCCAACCAACTGAAGAAGGCCTGAGCGTACAACGAACGGACCGTTGTAATAAATATGGCGACAAAGATGAAGAAAATAGTCCGAATAATTTAAATAGTCTCCTAATCCCTGTTTTCCACTTCCCATTTTGCTATCATTATATACTGCAACTGTCAAATCCGTTACCTGAAAAATTGCAGTTATTTGCTGTTTCATTCTATATATAGTTCTACTTTGTTTCCATTTTCATTAAAACTTCGTCATTGCACACATAACACACACCATCCTTCTGCAGATCGCCATCGCTATTTTCTCATGTCTACTTCTTCATCTGGGAGGAGATTGTGAACCATTTATTGTCATATAGGTGGCGTAATATACCATCACATTTCATCTATATTTGCTTTGTTTCTCACGAAATTATCACCTTTCTTAATACTTTGATTATGTCTGTGATACCGTGCGTGCCCGTGTCGTGTCCGTCCGGCGATATAATGATTTAATTCAATATAAGGGAATAAGATTAAAAAATACGAGTTGTTTATAGAGTAAGTATCTTTTTATCTTACTAATATAAAGCCCCCTTCTCGATCACCTAGTAAAAAAAGTTTACTCACCCTGAGGTATTCTATTGATAATTATAATTTTGGATATAAATGACATTTAGGAAAAATCTCTGTGCCAAAAACCTGACTCACTCATCTCCTCTAACTATTAACCAATTGCAACATAACCGATCAGCTTTAATTAAAGAATAATAGAGTTTTAATTTCTTTATAATATTTAGTATAGTTTGAAATCTTTAATAATCTATAGGTCCTCTTTTATTTTGAAGAAACCTTTAAACCCTTTTAGTCATTGACTTGATTAGGTTCTTTATTCAATTTTAATTAAAATATTTATTAAGTTAAAGACAGACACAGCCAGCCGGCTTTGCTGTTTAACCAGTTTTTTGTAGAGTGATTATTTATATTTCCGCATTCTTTAAACGAAAAATATTTAAAAAAAAAATTTTTTTGCATATCCATAAAATACTTTCAAGTGAAAAATGATTTTAAAATATTTTCGGCATATTAAAAAATATATTTAAGTTAATCCGATTTAAAATTCAAGTTCTATTCCTATTAAATGTTGTAAACAATCTGTAAACTCATCTTGGGTAAGACGTTAAACTACATCCCTGTCCTGGGTAAGACGATAAACTATATTCAGCAGCAAGGCCTCTGATCAGGAGATTTTGAGGCGCGTGGGACCACCTCTTAATTGCTGGTGTTCCCAGGTCCACCCTGACCCAGGTTGGTGGCACCTGTTACGGACCCAGCTATAGGCAAATAGTTAACTATTACCAGCAATACTTTATTTGAAAAAAATATTGCCAGCAACAGAATTTTGAAGGAAATATATTACCAGAAACAGATGTTTGACAAAACAAAATATTACCATCAATAAAAATAATTTTCGGCATTAAATAACCCATTGAGGTTGATATGCCGTAAAACAAAATAAGCCAAACCAATCTAAACCAAAGAATACATATTCTATTCATACGAATCTATCATAAAAATGTCGTCGGCATTAAATGACCCATTGAGGTTGATATGCCGTAAAACAAAATAAACCAAACCAAAACCAATCAGTAAAACGTTAAACATGAACTTGTAAACGATACCAATGATGAGACGAACGAATTGAAATATTTAACTGACTCATATTAAAATTATGTTTCATTTCAATTGAATATTGAAATGAACTTCAATGTTTTATAAACTCTCCGTCAATGACATAACAGGTTACAAGTAATCTAGTAACATATAATGTTGGGGACAGTTATCTGCTTGTAAATTATGTTAATGCCTCATTCCAAAAATTCCATAATACATTTTCAATAGTTTCTTAATATCTTTTTTAACGAGATATGTTCCTTATTCCACAATATTTATTTTTTTACTAAATGTATAAATACAAGTTCTTTGGTAATTTTATAAGCCCAGCTTAGATGTGGAACAAAGCCTAAAATATGGGACCTTCAGCGAGGATAGAACTTACTACTCAATGACAATTGTTCCAGCAAGGTAAGCTTGCTAGGCATTGCACCACACCGAGGAGCCCAAATACTTATTCTATGATTCCGTTACCAGTGCTTAAAATGTCTTAAATTCATAGTAGATTAATTATCCATTATTATCGCTTTGGCTTTCAGATGGCATCAATGTCTATATTTGGTTCGAATATTTTCCAAAATTAAATAAGATTCAAAAACAGATGTTGATATCGAAAGAAAAATAGGAGGGGAAAAGATGAAAGCCCGTGTATCAAAAAATCGTTACATCGCCGTCTTGTCTGTTCCGTATGTTGTATATTGCTAAATAGAGATAGATGTTCTGCTCTCGAAAATGTCCGGTATGTGATACCAGAAGACGGACAGCTTAGTCTTTGTTTCATGCTGAAGAGAAAAGAAAGAGACCATGAGTTTCATATATCCCGCTGAGGTAGCAGAAAGACCCAGCTATTGAACAGTGTTGTGACCAAACCTGAACTGCCATATATGAAAGGTTCAAGAGATCTTGGCAGTGATACATTCACTATTGATACTATGTAATCATTTTCACCAATCTGTGTGCTTTAAATTAATTTGTTTGTGTGTGCTAACTCACTACATCTGTTCTTAATTTCTATGGATTTAAATATCAAAACTTGGCGACATTGTAACTTAAATTTCTATAAAGAATACGATATAATCTTATATTAAAAAAAAACTTAGAATAATAAAGCCGTAGCTCTTTTAAAGGCGTGCAAAAACACGAGAGCCCTGTTATGTTGCAGCTGATACCAGACAACTGATTGTTGACATGGGGCACTTTCTTCCTGTCAATCGTTTGGGCTTAAAAATTACCCTTCGGCGATATCGTTACCCACGAGCAAAAAACAAAACAATGTTTAGAATTAAACAGATTTTATTATTAGGTTTGTAATCTACTGCTCTAAGCGAGCGAAGTAGAGATGAGGCATGACTGATAGGTCGGCGCATAGTCCATCATCACCCGTCTTCCCTGTCCGTTCTGCGATGCCGGCTTCGTCCTTCTGAGTGCCTTTTCGGGGGATGGTCACATTTATAGATAACAATTTTCTTTGCATTCTCATCTTCATCTAAAAAAGTAATTGATCTCCCTTCCGTGACTTTCTCTCTTTCCAAGCCTCTTGCTCTGTACTTTGATGTTTCTTCAGTTACTGGTAAGCATCGATCAAAAGTAAATGTTCCGAATGGTTTCTTGCGACAGTTTCAGCTTTGTTTCAATTTAACAAGACGTCAACTAAGTTTGCTGCACAAACAGGGGAACATAATTTTTGATAGTCTATCTCTGATTATATATAATATTGAAACCTTTATTAAAAAGAAAAAATACAAATTCTGCACTGAATTCTCAGAAGAAAATAAATACTATATGCACTTGTGTATAGTCCAAGTTGTTATTTTATGCAGAATATACGCGGTTGCACTTTAACAAGGCATGTTTTGAAAGGATAAACATTATGCATTTTCGGTGAACGGTTGCGCTATACATGGGTATATTTTTCTGGAAGAGTTTAAATTCATGTAAATAATTCAGATGTTGCGCTGTATATAGAGTTCGCTTTTCCCCTAATGTTTACGGTAAATGTAATCGGTCAGTTTGTAATAAATCATTAAGATTCCTAATTTTCTCCCGACTTCATTCTTCTTTTTATGTGCTATGTCCTTTCAGTACATCGGCGATCATACCTCTCCACTTCCTTCTATCCCTTGCAGCTCTCAACAAGTTTATTTCCTCTGCTTCCTCCCCGAGGCCACGTTCTGTCATCGACTTGCTTAAGTCAGCCAGGTATGTCACGCGTTGTTTTCCCTTGTCTCTCTATTCGACTCGTGAGTATCAGATTCTCTACCCCGCCACTTCCTGATTAAATGTCTCGGAAACTTCAGCTGCCTCTTCCTGATGTTAAGTATAAATCTCCTCCTTGTTTGCAACCTCTCTAAGATCTCATTGTTACTCAAACGCATGGTTCATGATATCCTTATGATCCGTCTGTAGAACCGCATCTCTGTCGCCTAGGGTCTCTTCTTCATCTTTGAGGAAATCCTCCAACATTTGCTGCCGTAAAGAAGGAGAGATGTCACGTAACAGTTCAGTGTTCTTTTCTTTGTTACCAAAGATATTCTCCTGTCTCACAGTACTCTGCCCAACTTTTGGAATGTGTCCTTGGCTATACCAATAGATCTCAGTGTTGCACTTAACGTCCTCTGTCAGGACGCTTCTCAGATATTTAAACTTCCGCGTCTCCTTGATTCTAGTGCTCCGGACCTTCAAATCTCATTTCGGCCTCATCCTCTTACTGACGACCATCCACTCCGTCTTCTTGTAGTTTATTCTTAGTTATTCTTCTCACTCTCGGTCGCTACATTCTGTAGGAAATTTTGTAATGTTATTTCCGTGTCTGCTATCTGTATTGTGTCATCTGCGTATCTTATGTTGTTATGATTGTTGTTGCCAAAACTAAATCCCGATAGAGTTTCCAGTTCTCACAGAATTACCTCGCTGTATAAGTTGAATAGGTCGGGTGAGAAAACGCATTCTTGCCTTACACCAATTTCTTCTTTTGTATATTCACTAAACTCGTTCCCTATGCGCATACATGCTGTTTCCTGCCAGTAAAGGTTCTTAATAATTCCGATATCTTTCCATAATAGGCCGAGGTTGCTGAGCAGTTCCATCAGATCCATGTGGCGTACTTTGTCGAAGGCTTTGCGCAGTCTACGAAACATAGGTACACGTCCTTCTGCATCTGTATCGCCCTTTCTGATAACATTCTGAGCATGAATATCGGGTTCTTTGTTCTGGTGTCTTTAACGAACCGACACTGTTCTTGTCCTATCGCTGGGCTGATAGTGCTGCGCACTGTCTTCCTCAGATTATGGATGATCAGTTTACTCACGTGGCACATTAGGCTTATTGTCCGGTGAAGTTCGCATTCGTTTGCGTCTGTTTTCTTAGGCATGTCTACGAAGATCGATCTGCTGAGGTCTTCCCGTATATCCCCGCTGTTGTAGATTTCATTTCTTATTTCGGTTACTTGTCTATGCCAAAGTCATCTAAGGCTGTCAGCATTTTCGTTACAATTCCGTCTGGCTCGGCTGCCTTGTTTCTATTCAATTTAGCCAGTGCGGCTTTTACTTCGGTTTTTAGAATTTCAAGTCCGTCGGTAGTTCTGTGTATTTCTGGTTGTTCTCTTACGTCGTGGAAAATTTCTTCATTATAGTCGGTCCAGCGTTGAAGAATTTTTCCTTCTCTAATATCAGTTCCATTCATTGATTTTTGGAAGCCTGTTGACGAGCATGTCCTTTTAGTTGTCTTATTTGTTTGTGCATGTCTCTTTTATTTGTGGTATTTCTATTTCTGCACATTTTTCGTTTAGCCATTCTTTCTTAGCTTGCCTGTAGTGATCCTATTTTTTGATTCGTTTCGCTTGTAACAGAAAAGCATTTTGCGTGTTTAAAGTTCGACTGAAGATAAACCTATACGTCTTATCGGCAATGTCTACTGCTTCTTTATGTTGACTTTGAAATTAGATGAAATAGATTCGTACTGAAAATCATTTAAAACAACGGAACGGGTCGCTTGGATTTATGTGGAGACTACAGAAATAAAAAAAACAAATGAAATGACACCAATAACTGGGAGAATGACAAGAATATTTCCATTCAGTTTTTTTAATTCAAATACATTAATAGCTATCTATATCCATACGGAAAATCAACTGACATTAGATATTTCAATAGAAATTTAGCAAATTGTGAAGGTGTAATTATAACATTGTTTAATAAAAAGTATCACTAATTCCCGGTTCTTAAATCAAATTCTAATTCTTACAAATTTGAGACTTCGTTATATTAAGATTCATATTAAATCTTATCATTGAAGTGGATTATTTAGTTTGCGTTATTTGATAACCTACTTGATAAGCCAAACGACAGATATTCAGTTTTTTTTATTTTATTTTAGGGATAGTGGAGAATAGAAATTAATTTGTATAGGAATTCATTGTTATAAAACAAAAGCATAATATCGCATTACAAAAGCATAATATCGCATTGTTGGCATTTTCATTTCGTCCCCAGATTAAGGGCTTGTTTTAATGAGATTCCTTCATTCGACATTTCTCAAGAAGCAAATATATTTTATGTAGAATCTGACGTTAATGAGACGCAAAATGAAACAAAAACAAAATACACATTTATATCGAAATGTCTAATTTATTAATGTCGATTAGTTTAGCTGTGCAACAATATGAATGAAATATTGTTAGATAATTACATCTGTATTCTAATACTTACGATCTTCCCCACACTTGCAATAGTGTACAAAGTTATGTCTAATAAATAATTCAGGACATTACCTTTAAGCAAGCACTACTTTGAATAGATTTTGAGCTTTGTATTGAGTGAATATTTAATTACAAAAAGAGATAGCAAGCAGACTATTGCAGCTTCAACAGAATCAAGCTTCGTTTAGTGTCACATACACATGCGTCCCTCTCAGCCTAAGGGAAATTTCGTAAATATTTATAGGTTCTCTCCGATGAGAAATGGATTGCAATCAAACAATTAAAAGTGTTTTCTATTGATTGATTCCCTTGCTGCAGCTTTTACAGTTTATTGACAGCCAGGAAATATTTTTAGATTGTAGGGCTTTTTTTAATAATAATAATTATTTAGTTGTTATGGTGTTGAAACCATAGAAAAATAACAGACTCGGATATAAAGTTAAACGGTATATTATTCACGGAAACGTAGTACAAAGTATGTGGACTGGAGAGTACTTCTCTCACTGGTGTCCTGACTAAATCATTCATATATTCACTCGGTGATACACTCTTGGTGACTCACATCTGGTGTCTTCCTCTTTACTAGAAATTGGTAGCCATATTAGATAAGTATGGAAGAGTCCATTTGTTGGTATGTCAGGTTTCCACAATTCCCCACTTCCAAGCCTGTTACTTTGTAAAAAGGGTTAATACCTTTTCTTCTTTGGGTTAATTGTCAAAGGTTCGGTGAATTTCCTTTTTCTCTCTGACCTTCTTTGTTCAGGCGTATGTTGCGCGCGTTCGAGGTCAAATGTGTCGTAAATGATCTCGATGGGTTCTTCCACTTCATCTTGTGTGCTGTTTGAATATTTTGTTTATTTTTTCGAAATCTGACGGGCACTCCGGTTTCCAGTTCCAACTTTTTCGCTTTTTTAACAATTCATTCAGAGGAGCTCGTAACTCGTGTATATTATTTATGAATACTTGATAATAGTTGGCAAGTCCCAGAAAACTTTGGAGCTCGTTGACATTTTTTGGGACAGGCATATTTTTGATAGCTTCTGCTCACCTTGGGTCAGGTCGTCTTCCATTCTTATCAATGACATGCCCGAGATATCTTATTTCATTCATATAAAATAGCATTTCGATTCTTTTACTTTGAGACCGAAATCCTGAATTCTTTCAAAAACCTTGTGGATATGTTTGCAATGTTCCTCGGTAAATTTGCTTGCAATAACAATGTCATCTAGATAGGTACACGCAAAGTCCAAGCCGCCCAGCATGGTATCCATGACCTGCTGAAATATAGCTGGTGCAACTTTGACTCCGAAAGCCAATCTGTCAAACTTGTATAAACCCCTGTGGGTGTTGATACATAGAAGTTTTGCGCACTCCTCCTCAACAGGGATTTGAAGGTATGCATCGCTTAAGTCCAATTTGGAGAATATTTCCCCACCATTTAGTTTATTAAATACTTCCTCCGGTAAGGGGAGAGGGTTATGGTAATCTTTTAAAGCCGCATTGAGGCCCATTGCAAAATCCGCACAAACACGAATTTGGTTGGACTTTCTTACGTATACAGCGGGTGCAGCCCATTCGCTAAAACTCACTTGGGATATTATACCGGCATTATCTAGTCAGTCTAATTCTTCGTTGATTTTTTTCACCTGATGCAAATCGGACATTTCTTTTACTTTTGAAAACGGGTTGAACGTTTACTTTCAGCTCAAATTTGGCTTTTGTTTTATTACATTTTCCTAGTCCCGCCGAGAAAACTTCGGGAATTTTTTCTTTTAATTCTTCTTTCAGGTATTGGGCATCTGTTGTCATATTTTCCACTTTTTGGCAAAAATTGTTGATTGGTTGATCCCACAACTTAAACCGTTCCATCCAAATTTTCTCAGAATATTTATGGACGAAAAGTTAATTTATTTGTAATGCCAGCGTTACAGGTAGCGTTAGCTCACCTTCAAATTTGATTTTGTCACCAGTTACTGCACGTGCTGTTTTGTTTGCCTTTTTCATTGTTGTTTTTTTTAATTTCCCCCAAGTCTGAAGATTAATGATTGAGAGATCCGAGCCAGAATCTAGTTGCAGCTTAACCGTTTTGTTTAGAATGTTAACTACAGCGGATTTTCGTATCTACTTTTTCGTTTGATATAGTTTGTCTGACTGTTTCTGTTATTCCTTTTATTTCTACAGTGCGCCCCTTTGTGGCCAATTTTACTACAATTACATGTCTTGTTTCAGTAAAAACATTCTGTCGTCCAATGTTGTCTACATGGACTAGGGGGTAATTTGTTTTTCACAGGGTCGTCTATTTTTAAATTGTGAATGGGCGTACTCTTTGCTTTTTTTTTTTACCTTTTTTAGGAGAGTAATTTTGGGGAGTAATTCTCCTAATATACGATATGTCTGATTCCTGTTTTAGAATCGCTTTTCACACTGGTTACTCGCTGGCAATCTTCTGCTAGTTTTTGTAATGCGAGACCTGGTTCGCTTTCTAGACTTGATACAAGTCTCCGTCTAATCTCAGAGTTTTTTGCAGACTAAACCTTGGGTAAATATTAAACATTTGAAATCGTCAGCTGTCAGTTCAGCCAAACGAAAATCGTCAGTGCTTATTAACAATGGACGTAAATGTAAGATAATCCTTGTGATCCCGTTTTGACAAGTTAAAACACTTACATCTTTTCTGGAATAAAGTTGTATTAGGGCTAAATAACTCAGACAAAAGTTGTACTACTTCATCTAACCATAATTCACTTGTTTTCTTCGGAAGAATGTAATCGACGAACTTACTATGTTCGGCTGTTCCCAACTTTCTCAAAAGTAAGCGAACTTTTTTAGCGTTCGTCCAAACCTCACAATCAACCGAAAAAAGATCTTCCTATCTTCTATAGAAAGCTTCAAATGTTTTATCTTCTGGAAGAGAATTAAATGTCTCCATAGAATTCCAAATTGCGTTGCGAGAAGATGCAGTGTTGTTTTCACTAATATCCTTTTTACCCAATGTTTTTAGAAATAATTCTTGAAATTTTTCTTCCCGTTGTTTTTGATGTAGAAGCAATTTTACAACCAACATTTGTTGCTGTCCTCAGTCTTCTGTTGCAGTTCAAGTTGTGCCTTCATCATTTGAACAATAATTGTTTTAAAGTCTTCCATAATGACTTCAAATACGTGTTTTCTGAGAGAAAAAGAAAACAAAATTTAGACAATTTTCTTCTCAAAGAGGGGGAAAAAGTAATTCCTTTCCTTAATATTTCTCAGCTCTGGTTGGTAATACTAAAAAAGTTTTTTTCTAAAGTCTGAGTGTTTCAATTTTTTCTCTAAAAGGAGAAAAGAAATTGCATAAACAACCACGCTGCCAAACAGATATATTTTTTCTTTTTTTTTCTGTGTGGTCAAGAGAAGCGAAGAACAATTATAGCAATGAGGGGAAAAAAATCGTACTTACAATTTTTCACTAGTAAGTATTTTCAAATTATTGGTTTTACTTTAGATTGATTAAATATTTTTCATACTTTTCTAAATATTTCCAACGTCCATATCAAAGATTTATTTCGTATTTAACGTTGTCTGTCATTCGTTTGGCGTGTCCGTTTTTTCAGTTGAGTATTAATATAAAACTGTTGTATATGTAACTTCCTTTCGTGAAAGATTTTTGTTCGCTAGACTTGAGATTTACACAGTGGGATCGTTTTAGACGTCTTCGAGTTATGGCGTGACCCTTTTTTTCTCTTCAGGTAGAGGTTTCTCTTTGGTTCTTCAAGGGATATTTTTGTTCTTTCCTTTGTGTGATTCGGAATATCTTGTCGCAAATTGTTATGGTCGACAGAGAATTTTGGTCTTTCCCTTCGTGAGGTAGTTTCGAATCTCGTCGCCAGTTGTTGATGTTGAAACCATAGAAAAATTACAGATTCTGGTATAAAGTTAAACGGTATATTATTCACGGAAACGTAGTACAAAGTATGTGGACTGGAGAGTACTTCTCTCACTGTCGTCCTGACTCCCTCATTCATACACTCATTCGGTGATACACTCTTGGTGACTCACACCTGGTGACTTCCGATATTTAACAACGCCCCCACATGGGTCGTATATGGCAAAAGGCCAGTTTAATGTGGGCTCTCCGAGCCCGTAGGCTCGGACAAAATTATGTCCATTAGAACCCGTATAAACGCGTTCAGGAACTGTCTACCTCCCCGGACGAAACTTTGCCCTGCGGCAAAGCCTCGTCCCAGTTCCTCTCTGCCAAAGCAGATAGTTCGACAGGTGTCACACGTGGTGACTTCCTCTTTACTAGAAATTGGTAGCCACATTATATAAGTGTGGAAGAGTTCATTCGTAGGTATGTCAGGTTCCCACAATATTAGTGATACTAGTCTTACCAATTAATCTATTGCTGGGGGTAGAAGATGTGGATTGAAACATTTCTCAGTGGTATGTGAATATAACGAACCAACCATGAATTGGAATTCCGCTTTCCGAGTACGATTCTGACCCCAACACATTCAAGCATACAGCATCTGGTATTCGCAAGTGGTTATCTATCTCGGTATTTACAAGGCCCAACTTTGCGCAACTTGGGTGATCATATGTGATGTCGCCATATTAAATAAAAATTTCAAATCATCCAATCTTTCCTGGGCCTGTCACCGATTTGTGTCAGACGAAGTAAGATAACTCTTTTTCTTCTTCGCAGCCATGGACACGTGGAAGGAAACAGGCTACTACTTTACTGTGCTCGCCCTAAGCCTGTTTGTCGGACGGATATGACACGCTTGGGCGATCATGTATCCTATTGATTCATGATCGTCCAACTAAATGCCGACTGGAATTTGAAATCGGCTCTCCGATATATCATTCCAAGACGTCATCCATTACACCTCCGGCACATCATACATCGTGCGTCCAAGCTTTCATCACCTAGCATTCCCATGCCATCACTCATCTAAGTTTTGACCTAGCTCGACTTTGTTTACTTCGGTGATCTGTCGAGAATTGTTATTTCAACTTGATATGGCCGTAAGTTCTGGATAACTCACTCTACTACAAATCTTCGACTCAAATGTTTTCCACCTTGACTGGTTATTTTATTTTTATTTTTTAATGTACCGACAGTGTAAATAATTCTGGCCTTGGTTGTCAAGTAATGGACATTGACCTCACCCCACAAGCCTTCAGTGTTGCTAATTGGAATTCATATATTGCCAAATTAATCTGAGTAAATAAAAATTATACTGATGTGATTCAATTATTTATATTTTTTGTATTGGCAACGTATATAAGACAGAAGCGAAAACAAATGCGTCACGTGTAGTATTTGGCGTCTCATAAAGATTAAGAACAATTCTTCTGATTTATTATTTTCTCGTGTATAAACTACGAAACAATATCGTCGGATTTTTCTAATTTTTGACATTTTACTGTGATTAAATATTATTTTCATTTTTATATTGGCTTGGCCTGTTTACAAATATGTTGTTTCTTACTAATTATGTTTCACACTCTCTATTGCTTACCTGTTCATTTCCCTCTTCATCTCATCCAGATTTTTTTCTTTTCTTTCATTATCTTTTGTTGCTTCTTCACTTTAATATTTTTCTCTTTATTTCGTTCTTTGTTTGCTGACCCTGTTTTACCAAATCACATCACTTTTTTCTTTCTTTTCCTTTCCTTTTTCAGTCACCTATTTTCTTTCTTTCTTATGATTTTCTCGACATATTTTAAATTAATGTATTTCCTTCATTCTTTTATTCCTTTCTGTTTTCATTCTTTTATTTGTTTTCTTTCTTTTTTCTTTCTTTCTTTCTTTTTTCTTTCTTTCTTTTTTCTTTCTTTTTATTTCATACAGTCTTAATTTTTCTTTCTCTCTTTCTTCTTCTTCTTTTGTATTTTTCATTCTGTCTTTTTTTATTTGTTCTTTCTTGTCTGTGTTTGTTTTTCTGACTCTTTTCTTTATTTTCTTCTTTTATATCCTTTTCTTTTCTTTCCGTTTCGTTTCTTCTTTGTTTTTTTTTTATTTTTATTTATTCTTGCTTTTTACAGTCGACACCAAACCCTTCAAGTCGTATCCAAACTTTCTTCTTCGGTCCATCTCTGATTGTTTTCCTTTTCCTTTTTTTATTGTGTTGTCTTATGATTACTATTTTCTAGCAAAATAGTAATAGAAGTTTATCCATTTTTATGCCTTTCACACGAATGGTTGGACAAGCATTTGGCGAACAGGCAAAACTGTTAATAAAAATGTTTCTTTCGAATGATTACTTGCGAACGAAGTACAATAATAATTTGTGTGCATGCCTATATTTTACCAACAGTTATCAATGGGGTTTTCATATTTATACATCGTGATGCTAGGAGGAATACAATACAGGCATAGACATTTTCAAAAATCTAACGTACTTCTGATTTTTTCTCTCATTCCATCTTCCCTTCGCGTGTATCACTACGGACATAAACTCCTCAATGTCTAAACTATTGTGATTTTGTATTAACGCTGACAACTTACAAGAAGAACCAGGTCGATATTAGTATTATTACATGACAAAATCCAGCGCAATTGCTACAACATTATAACCAGAAAAACACGAGTCACATCTTTGCATAAGATTGTCAGAACGAGGCATATATAGTCCTGAGCATGACGATAAAATAAATCCGGCAGCAAGGACCCTGACTGAGAGAGCATAGAACATCTTTTTAAATCCTAATGTTCCGAGGTCCATCCAAACACTGGGAGGGACACCTGTTAGAGTCCAAACTATGGGCAAATAGTAAAAAGAGAATCAATATATATATATATATATATATATATATATATATATATATAGCATAATGAGAGGCCACGTATACTTTCTTGATATGTATATAATATCTGGATAAAATAAATGAAACAAAATTGGGTGTTTTTTTATGAAAGTATTTATTTCTGTGTTTTTGTATATATTTATTCATTTAATATTTCAGACCACCTAGGTCTTTCCTCAGAAATCAAATATTTGATTTCTGAGGAAAGACCTAGGTGGTCTGAAATATTAAATAAATAAATATATACAAAAACACAGAAATAAATACTTTCATAAAAAAACACCCAATTTTGTTTCATTTATTTTATCCAGATATTATATATATATCTATATATATATATATATATATATATATTGTCCACTGCTTTAGCCGGGTATTGAACTTACACTTTTTGGGTCCTGTTTATAATACCCAGCAATTCATACACAGATGTCCGCAAGGACACATGACACAGTGGATAAAGTTGTTAGTTAGATCCAGTGACAGGATCCAAAGAGTGTGAGTTCAATACCTGGTTAAAGTGGTGGAGAACTTGGAAAGTGGAATTAACAGGAGATAACTGATAACTGACATCCATTAAACATGGCACGTGGAACTAGAACAGTCTACCCCAGTAGGCGAAATAAATGGTTCAGTTCAACATTCCAACCTCCTGAAGACGTCCGAAGCGTACAACGGCCGAAACGTTGTAATAAATATGGCGACAAAGATGAGGACAATAATCCGAATAATGTAAATAATGTAGACATGCAAGTTCTACAAATATGTCGTCTTCACGGCTGCAGCTGCCCAGACCTTGATCTCATATTATTCTGGTTTTGATTTCCTGTACTGCCTCACTGAACATCGACCACGAAATGCAACTAGTTGCTTATCTACTGTAATGTCTTCAAATGGTTCGAAAAGCTTCTTGTAATTGTCTACAAACCAATCCCAAACGTCACTTATAGCTGCAGGTTTATCGTTTGCCCTTCGTTGATTTATAGTAAAACCTGATAAACTGAAGGATGTACGCAAATCTGTTCTGTGCCAAGTCAGCAGTAGAAACTACACAGCGAATATTCTCATTTGTTGTACACATTTCAGAAATTGTTTCCGGCAATCAGCAGGACACAAAAAAAAAACGCTCTTATTTCCAAAGGATCTACATCTGTTCAAATACTCATTCTGTTCGGACGGACATTTGCATTGATATCTTGAACAACACAAGACGTTTTAGCATTGGGGAAGATTCGTATAGTATCTACATTTAGGTCATCAAAAACAAATGTTGAAAATTTCGGACATAGTGGTTGCGGCATCGTTGTGGGCGTTGGCCCGGTAGATCCTCGGACAGTATTTCGTTTGGCGACGGTGAGTCACCAGTGGCACTGAACTCGTTTATTTTCTTCCTGATTTTGCAACGAATTCATCTTCATCGGAATCACCATCAGAATTTTTGCAGGCAATGTCACTTTCTTCAGAATTCACTTCAAGATTATCTTCCGCGTCAGATAAAAATAAATTCTACATCAGATTCGCTCAAGACATCATCCAGGTTATTTACACAGCACTCATCCAGCATCTGAACAATTATATCATGTGAGATTTATTGGCGGGACATCTTCCAAACTTTGCAACGCTCAAAACCGGTAAAAATAACAACAATTGGAAATTCAAGTGTGTAAGCATAGTATACCGAGCGGGGTCCTGTCGGGACGCTAATCGTTTTTTTATTATTATTATTTTACGTTTTGATGAAAGAATTTTATATACGACTAATTATATGTTTTTATTTTAAACTGATGTGGGACAAATACAAAAATAAAGAAAGAACCAGTTGTTAGAGTTACAGAAGGATTATTAAAAATGCCACTTTGTAGTTCTACAAGGATCTTAGGGTTAAAGCAAATAAAGTTTTTTATTCAATACAGATTAATTATACTTTAAGTCAGCTAATAGTCTTCAAATAAAGTTTCAGAAAACAATATTTTATTTTTGGAAGATTTTTAAAACCGTGGATTAATTTTATTTACAAATGTGTCAATAATGCACGATTTTAAATGATTTTCTGAAAGCGACCGAAAACTTGGGATTCCAATCAATAAAATGTCAATTTGAAATACAACAAAATATTTTGATTATTGGAATTTCAATTAAACCTAAAAAGAAAGCTTCAAAAATGAAGTTTAATTTTTAAAAAGTAATTTTAAAACTTTAGTATCGCATATTCAATTTAATCTATAAGTATAGTAACAGAAAATAACATTACAACAAACTAGTTATCGATGAGATTTTTTGTATCAGTCCATATCAGAGAGATGAGATATTATGATTATTTACGTTATTTACATTAGACAGACTGTTATCCTCATCTTCAGTGCTATATTCACTACGTTTCGTCCTGAAGAGTCAAAATCACATGGCCCCGTGGATAAAGGCATTGGTTAGATCACGTGACAAGACCCAAAATATTGTGAGTTCAATTCCAGGCTAGAGCAGTGGTGAACCAAAACTTGGAGAGTTGAGTTAAAAGGAGATAACTGAGAGAGAGAGGGGGAAGGCATGGCACATGGAACTAGAACAATCTATCCCGGTTGACGAAATATAGGGTTCGGTTCGAAATTCCACTCACTCATTCATTTTCATTGCGACATTCAAAAAATTTCGGCCGGTGTAACCTCTGTCCTTCTCCATTGGATTAGAAATTCGAACGAAACCCTTTATGTCGTCCACCAGGATAGATTGTTCTAGTTCCACGTGATATGCATCTTCCGGATGTCTAAGTTATTTCCCTTTAACTCAACTCACCTCATTTTGGTTCACCGCTTCCGTGGCCTGGTATTGAAATCACAACTCTTTGGGTCTAGTCAATAGACATTTATGGTGGTGCAAATTTATATCAAGAATTCGCTCAAATCATTTGGTAACTGTGCCAAGAAATGGTTTGTAAAGTTTAACCCTTCTTAATCGAAATAACTACTTTTACTGATCATAGAGAAGAATTATTGACTTCCATCAATATGTCTCTTTGCTCCCCCTCCGTCGCCCGTTTTGCACCGACATGAAGTGGAATGATTACTTTGTCAGCTTCTAGGGAAATTGGTTCACTCTGTCGTAGTGGATAATATTTTGTCAGATTCCATCTTGGACTTTAATAAATCTATCATCCCCACGTGCACTAAATTTTGCTACCATATTTTGCTGGCCTATCCTGCTATATATCTCGTAATTCTCAACAAAAGCCCATGAAGAGTCTGTAATGATATCGTTCGTAGGTTGGCATCACAACCTCAATCACTTTTCCTCTGCTATGATATGGCTCCCATCTGTATTCCCTATATACATTTTATAGCAATTTTTAATGATATTTACACCATGGTACTTTGAATTTAAGCTTACTACTAGATTGTCAAATAGGTCTTATCCTTTTACTGTTGAAATAGCTATATGTAAAAGTACGTTGTATTTTAACAGTTTTTTTTATCGCCTTTCCTGACTTTGGAATTCTATTCCTGTTTCTTTTTTCCCTGCTACCTGAAATATTAAAAGATTTAAATCCAACGCCAATCTTCAGTTTCTGTCTTCCTGGTTCCTGTTCGTTATTTGTCTTACTCCTCTTCTCATTTTCTTTCTGTTTCTTCTTCCTTGCCATCTATGGATTTAAAAAAAACTAAATGCAAATGGCCATCTTATGACTTTATGAACCCTGTTCTTTATTGCCCCCCCCCTTACATATTTTCATTTTATTTCACTTTTAGTGGAATTATCGCAATGTTTTAGGAAAAATAATTTTAGAAAACATATATATATATATATATATATATATTTGTGTGAATTTCTTTGCGCTGAATTAAATTTACTTTTCAGCATGTTACTTTTTCGTAATCTGAAAACGTCAGAAGATTTGGCAGAATTTATGCTATCATATTCACAAAACATTTCTACCGACATTGCATCAGCTACATTATATCACTTTTTCATTGCATCAGCTATATTATATTTCTTTCACTTCGTAGTTACCTCCCTTTGAAATAATCCATTTATATCTTCAATTGCAGTAAAAGAATATATATAATGGTTTTTTGGGGAATACGAATCTGTTTATGACTTGAATAGAAAAAAAACATTTGAAACGTCTCTCCATATTAATTGAGTTACAAGTTTTATAAAAAAATATCTCGACAAAATCAGAGAGAAAGAGCCTGGTCAACCAAAGAAGAAATACAGGCAAGATAAAGTAATGCTAACACAAAATTATTAAGAAACGAATTGCTTAATAACTTACCTAAGAATTAGGAAAAATTAAATGGCGTATATAATGTGATAAGTCCTGCATATCTCATTATGAACCGCTTTTATTTCTTTATAACATTTAGATAAGTTATGAATGAATTTTCACTGTTAATAGGCAGTAGATTTTGCATAAAATCTATGAGATATAGCTGACAAAATATTTTTCATAAGATCTCAGCATAGTGTCATGATTGTTATCACATGATCCATGTTTCATTAGATTAAACGCCAGCAGTCATTAATTCATAATGAAATACAATTGCCGTACGATTAGGCATTTTACCAATGAAATCAATTCGAGCAGAATGTGTTATAAAAACAATTTTATTGAATATAATAACTTTAATCTTATATGTGTTATTGCATATTGCTACAATGATTTTGTGATTTGTTGTATTACTTCATATAATCAAAAAATACGGAAGGGAAATTCACTTATCGAACAGTCATCTAAGTTTTTCAGAAACTTTAATCCTTATCCTAACTATTTGGTTACATCTAATGAAATCAAAGATAGCACCTACCCTGAATACTTCATAAAAACTCACAATTTAGAATTAATAACTCGGGGTATGGTTCAGTTAAAACAAAATATAGCAGATAAGGAAATCGAATAGTGATGAGTCTACATTAGGAGTAGTTTTGTCCAACACATTAGGATGCAATAAAAGTAAAACATTAATCTACCGACACGGGTCATATTGTTAAATAGTCCCGTCATCTCGAAACGTTCATATACATATCGTTCATCGTGTACCCCACCCACGTTCATTCTAAAATGTGTACAATCAATTTATTAGATCCGTGATCAAAAACTAATTTCCTGCGAATGAATGCTGTAGATTTTTGTGAGGATTATCCTCATTTCGACATCGTAAACTGGGGCTACAGATTCACAAACAATGAACTTTATGAAATAAGATAAACCAGGTTATGTGAGGACTTTCATAATCAGCAACAAAAATATTGGAACATATAAGACGAAGAGAAAATAATGATATAGTTATGATGTTAACATTTTACACTTTAATTACAGGAATGAAGACCCCATTATTTCAGGAAGGAGCAATATCAGTTGCCTTGAGAAACTTCTCTTCATGATGGTTCATCGAGAGATTTTATAAATGTCATCGACAATGGCACATCCTGGTCGGTTGAGGAATGAAAAATGTTTCCCTATAAGCAAACGCTTCAAATTATCATAACCGATTATTTGCAAAGTCCCAAGCAAATTTCCACAATTCCAGCTCTGACAGTAATTAAAAACATTTACTTTATCTCTTAGTGATACAGCCTATTTTAAATCTTTAAGTTCATATAATAGCTTAAATCTTCAAGTTCATATAATAGCTTATAATCGAAGATTACGCAAATAAGATCATCAAAATTGTTTCCGTGTATTTGTGACGTTGAGTGTGCCACACGGACATAGATTTATAGGCCAAAACAGTTCAGCCACTAGTCAATATCACGTTAAGAGTGATGCCTCAGGTGTCAGATAATATCTCAACCCAACTCTCAAAGAAAAGGAATTACCTGAAGAAGGGATAGCACACATGAACTTAACTTGTTGATAGTAATCGCTTAAGAAATGCAGTTTTATCATAGAAATAGCTCATGTTGAAACACCGGAGATCAGCAACACCCGATCATCGAAGTTAAGTAACCCCTTGTCAGTACTTAGATGGGTAACCGCTCGGAAGTACTAGTTATTGTAAACTTGCATGTTCGGCAGGTGTAATGAATAAAGGCCAGTAATTGTTAATCCAAGAGCCGATTTTCCCGGTGGGTTCGATTTATTCACTTATGGACAAATACTCTTGGATATTCTATGAATCCACCTTTCCACCTGCCGACTCTGGGTTACTTAGTAAGACTTGTGTCAAAAAAGCCATTATTATCTCCATAAAATTAAATAAATAGAATTGTGTACAAAATATTTATATTTCGGCATTAAATAAGCCATACAAGATATACCGCTAAAAAAACAACCAAAGTCGAAATTATGGAGCAGTTACAGAGGATTGAACTCACAACCCAGTCGTAATTGATCTAACAAGAAATGATGACCAACAATCACCACATCGCTTGTCTCATATACTGATTTTCCGTGATTTTTTTTTTTTTTTTTTTTTTTTTTTTTTTTTTTAAGCGTATCACGCCAAGCAAGGCTGGAGGCCACTATCACGCAAGGGGTTAAAGAAGGGTTGGAGGAAGAGCAGATAGGAGTGGAAAAGGAGAGGATGTGGAGAAAGAGAAAGACAGTGGGTCGATCAAGGCAAGGGGGTTACAGAAGATTTGGAGCGAGAGCAGATAGGAATGAAAAATGAAAGGATGTGGAGAAGGGAAGTGGATAGATCAAGGCAACTGGAGATGTCGATTGACGCTACACTTAAACCGTTGGAGATTGTATTTGTCAGGGAAACAGTAATACGGAAGGGAGTTCCATAGGCGAGATGTGCGAAACATGAAGCTATTGGAGTAGAAGAGACGTCTACATCTAACAGTTTCCACGGTGTAGGGGTGGGAGCGGGATGCCAGCCTCGTGGGACGTTTAAATTCACGAGGCCTAGGGACAAGCGAAAGCAGCTCCTCGGAACAATTACCGTGAAAGTACTTGTAAAAAAGACAGAGCGAGGCAACATCGCGTCTGTGAGAGAGCGACTGCAGACGAGATGACAGATCAGGGCCAATCACGTTGCCTATCCGTCTCTGGATCTTATCAAGAACCCTGAGGCAAACAGCTTAGCTTAGATGTGACACAAGGCCGAAAGTATGGGGAACCTAGTGAGGATCGAACTCATTACTCAGTCGTAATTGTTCTTATGAGACATGCTTGCTAACCGTTACACCACCTCGAGGTTCCCTGCGCTTTTAGTATATATGTCTACAATATATTTATATTACGCCGTTTTTTACTCTTGCTTAATGGAGATAACTAATTTGCATCATCTTTGAATGAAATAAAACAGTGTCTAAGTTAACCAGGGGAGAGTTCACGGGAAACCGAGCCGTTGCGCCCAAGGAAACTTAAGAAGAAAATTAAGGCTGGTTTCATTCACACGCAACAAACAAAAATATGTTTTATATAGGTAAAACCATTTTTTACATAAGCAGCTTCCGTTGATAACGTGCGCATCGTATGTTCATTATGATTTACATTAGCGTTTTTTTTTTCAATTTTTTACGTC
>OZ038481.1:125405805-125420805 GCA_964036315.1 Acanthosepion esculentum
ACTGCATTTAAATGTTTGCAGATTCAAGTCGGTTGAAAACATGGAGCCGGAAGTGGTTCCACGAGTGAAAAGTGCGGGAGAAGGAATTCTAAGTATAGAAGTTATGGTAACATCTAGCCAGGTTAACTGCAAATTTATGAGATGTACTAAGTACATTCCTAAACAGATATTAAAGAGTCAATTTACATATATAACATTTCCTTTGAAACAATCATATCTACTGTTTTTTTTTCATACGAAACTATTAACATATTTATCAACCAGAATCCACTCTACTCCAAAATGTATCACATCATTAAACGGAATTCAAATATCTGAAGGATCAGAACTGTTTGTACCCTACGTCTAAAGAACCCAGAATTCTCCGATATTTAACTCGGAGATCCTGGTAAAAATAATTAGATTCATGCCTTTCCTAAGCGCATTAGCGGCAAAATGAACGCATCTGATATTTGCTGTATAGTAATTTTATGACGATGATAAGAAATGTCATAATGCAATATCAACAGTAACATTCCTTGTCGAAACAAAGTTCTTTTCAAAAGAGCTGGTTGATTCACTTTCAGCTTCCTTCACATTCTCTTGTTGCTTGTATATAATATGCCTTCAAAAGTTCCTCCGGTTCATTAATTTTGGTATTCTCCGTATTTTCACAGACTTCTTTGTCTTTGATTACAAAATCCCGTTTTTAAAATTTACGATCGATTTTGACACGTGCTCACGCGGTTCCATTAGCACACAATTCAATAACCTGCTTTATTTTGTACTCGCACTAAAGAAGTGCAAGCAGAAACATCTGCATTTTTTGTATTCAGTTATAATTTTTTAGGAAAAATATTATTAAATATGTCTGCATATGCAGCAGAAACCTTAATTCACTTTAAAAAGAAAATCTACTTATTTACTGAAAATTATGTTGCAGCTATTGTAAAATGGCTGAATAATTATGTTTTTTGTTTGTTTGTTTTTTTTTTGTTTAATCGGTATCACCACAAACAAGGCAATAATGCAATTAAAGCCCATGAGGTTACAGAATGTGGAAGAATTAGGAATTAGGAACAGAAACAATAATTATGAGCAGAAAGAGTAGAGAGTAATCAGATGAACTGTTGATAGCGATTGGCATTGCCTTTAAATCTTTACAGATCAACGTTGGCCGAAAATCAAGGAGCTGGAATGGAGTTCCACAAGTGAGAAGTGCGAGAAAAGAAACTGTTAGCGTAGAATTTACGGCTACGTCTATCCACCTCAACTGTAAATTGTTTAGATCTCGACGCCACTCTAGTACTTTTCTTAAATTCCATAACTATAGGTGCGAGAGAAAAGAGAGATATTTATTCTGCTTATATAGAGAGATGTAACAGAAGGCCATAGTGTGGAATGGGGAAATGGATGGTCTTCTGTCTTAACTTAAACTTAGATAGCCACAAACACTGAACTAAACATACAACAATATTCCTTACACCGAAACAACGCATTCTAACTTGTCACGGACTGCTGTAGTAGGTCGTTTTCTGTTGATGTAGGAACCGTTGACAAGCGCTGGAGATATTGGAACGAGACGTCGTGCGCTGGGGGTAAAGAAACCGATGTCAAGCGCTTAAGATATCGGAATGAGAGGTCGTGCTCTGGCCCAGGCAGTCAGGGTGATGAAAATAAATTTGCCCTTGAAAGGACAAATGGTAATCGCATGTAATCAGGGAAAAGAAGGTGTCTTAGAAGGAAGTAGCAAGTTTCATAGTGTTCCGCGAAACAGGATCTCTATCCCTGAGCTGGTGTAGAACGTCTACTACGAAAATAGAACTCACGAATAACAAGGCAGACTGGGGGTCACGTATGGGTTCACTGAATACGGCAGGACATCATGAGGGTTGAACATCGCAAAGATCACGCAGCAAACCGGCAGTCTACCAGTTAGTTTGTATCATACGGTAACCCGACAGAAAAAATAGGACCTTAAAAGATTCATATCCAGAATAATGGAAGGCGGATTTCACCGGTCAAAACTTTTCTGATAAATCTATCCAGGCAGTGGCGAAGAGGGAAGACACCGACACGGAACAGAGACTACAACAGCAGAATGTCCTTCGACGAGGAGACCTATGATTGGGGATATTTACCTTTGATTCCATACTGGATATGATACAATATCACTTTGTTTTACGTGGGAACCTGAAAGTCTTCAGTCGGGCCACTGGTCTAAACTGGACTTAAATGGTCATAACTTGTTTAACCTTGTCGTAGCTAGTGATATCACCACTACGGAACTGATGTTACCGAACAAGTCCAAAGATTCTATCCAGGCAGCGTGAGAGAGAACAGACACCGGCACAGAACAGATACTACAACGGCTGCATCTTCTCGGGCGGGAAATACTATCCTCTGTGGTTATTACTTTTGAGTTTTCACTTAGTCAGGATTTGATACAAGTTCAATTTTAACATGATGACCCGTGTGTCTCCACTCCCGCCATTAGTCTAAACTGGTACTCGCTGGTCATAGGTTGTTTAAGCTATGATTATACTGCCCTCACGGAACTGATGTTACGGAAGAAGTCCGAGCATTCTGTCCTCATTATTTACCAACACCTAAGCGGGGTATGGCACAGTTTTAACGTGTTTTTTTTTTTCAAATGCATACGCTCGGGTAAAAATTCCCGCAGACACCTACTACACGGCATCAGATAAGTTGTATACCTTCCCAGACGAGACTTTGCAATCGGCATGGACTTGTCAACGTTCGTCTCTGCTCGGAGGCAAAGAATTCGACAAACATTAAGAGAAAACATACTCTGGATATTTACATTTGACTCCACACTGAGCAAGGTTGTAACACAAGTTCGATTTGTTTTTAAGTGGGATCACGTGTGTCTCCTCTAGGGTCATTGGTCTTAGTTGGTCATATCATGTCTAGGCTAGTCGTAGCCAGTCATGCCACCGCTACGGAACAGATATTACGGACAAAGACCGAGAATACTATCCAGGCAGCAAGGGAAAGGACAGCCACCGGCACTACAACGGCAGCATCTCCTCCGATTGGAAAACCTCTCCTGTGGGGTATTTACCTTTGACCTCCCACTCAGTCTGGATGTGACACAATGTCAGTTTGATTTAACGTGTGTATCCGAGTCTCTTCAGTCGGTTCATTGGTCAAAATTGGTCTTAGCTTGTCATAGCTTATCAACCGCTACGGAATATATATTACGGAACAAGTACAAGAATTCTTTCAAGGCCACGGCGATGAGTACGGCCACCGGCACAGAATATATATTGCAAAAGCAGCATCTCCTCCGACCGTAAAAACTATCCGCTGTATTTACCGAGACTTGCGCACAAGGCGAGGTGTGTCACAAAGCAAGATTTTAAAGTAGTTTCCCCCCCCCCCCGATCGCGTACGCTCGGGCAAAATTTCAGGTAGACACCACTTACACGGTGTTGGACATCTGTCTACCTCCCCAGACAAGACTCTTTACCTCGGCATAGACTCGGGTATGTACCTTTGACTCCACATTGAGCAAGTTTGTCACTCAAGGTCGTTTTGATGGAAAGTAGGGACACGAGTGCTCCACAGGCTAGTCCGAGGATACTGTCCAGACGGCGGGGAAGAGGACAGCCATCGTCACGGAACAGATACTGCAATAGCTGCACCTCCTCCGACGGGCAAACCTATCCTTTGACTTCCCACAGTCGGGATGTTCCACAAGGTCAGTTTTGATTTGATCGTGTCTCTCGACTTGGGCCACTGGTTAAAACTGATCTTAGTTGGTTATAGCTTGTCTAAGCTAGGCATAGTGTTCATACCACCGAACATGTTCAGGCAGAGGAGGAGATAACAGTCACCAGCACGGAAAAGATACTAGAACAACAGCATTTCCTCAGACGGGAAAGCCTATCTTCTGAGGTATTTACCTTTGAATTCTGACTGAGTCAGAAGGTCAGTATGCTTTAACCTGTGCACCCGTGTGTTTACACTCGGGCCACTGGTCAAAACATGTCTTAGCTTGTCATAGCTGTCAAACCACCGGTACGGAACAGAATTTTACGGAACAAGTCGGAAATTTTGCGATATTCATTGGCATAGAGATGAATTAATATTTAATAGCAGCTGGGCAGTCTCTTCTCTGCATATTCAACTTTAAAATCATATTAAAATATATATTGTGTTCTTACAATCCACTCTGTTATTGGCTCAAATAAATTAATCTTTCTTGCTGAATTGTAAAGAGCAACGAATTTATATTGTGCCTTGGAAAAAAAGCGACGTAGACAACATATAAAAGGAAGGATTCAATGTCGACATTTTTAAGCGAATTCGTGTTAATCTAACAAGTAATCAAATGAGTAAAAATAAATAATATTAACAGATGAGGAAAGTTAAATATTTTTATTTTTGTTTATAAAATAATAACATAATTTAATAAAATTGATTCAATAATTGAATTGTTTATTTACATTTATTCATCATCGCCAGACCAACTTTGACTTGATCGCACACTGCAAATCAATGGGATTTATCAACATCAACAACTTTACAATTAACTCTTATGGGTATCTTCAAAACTCCCTGTTATCTGGTCACTCACGAAAGTGCTACATGTATTCCAAGCTCTTCAAATATTACAGAGAATGGTGAAAAATTATTGATACTTTATTTAACGTCGTAGTCCAATGTGTATTCTACGTTTGCTTGTCCAATGTCGTCAATGGAGGTTATTTTCCCATTTCGTATTGATGATAGAACCATTTCAATAATTTTTACTGTCGCTTTTGTACTATCTCACCCCGATATTTATATCGAGTCCTTCTTTGAATTTTGTTTTATGGAGACAACGTACATCAATTTTATAACTATCAACGTTCCAAGACAATAATTCTGCTATTCTGATTAGACACACTGTTTTAAATAGGAAGTCGCCAACTTTTTTGAATACCTGGAACACTGATTACATATTCCGCCAAATGTACGTTTATTGACTTTATTAAAAGTAAATATTTTGGCGGTATAAAACAGAGACACTTTTCGGGCAAAACCAATGAATGGAATTTTAAAAAATGAATTGCCTTCGTTTTTAATGATACTTGTAAATAATTCTTTATTTTCAAATGTTCGGTAAATTCAAATAAGTTTTATGATAATCAGATCTCTAATAAAATGTACCTCTTGCATAGCGAGGCGGAGAAAATAAAATACACGTGATCCCTGCAAGATATTTATTAAATATAAATAATAGGATATAATTCTTTTTTTTTAAATATACATTTTAGAAAAGTATCATATACATAGGATTTAACATCTTCAATGTGAAAGGAATCATGAAAAACAAACAAACAAAATAACAGATAAATGCAAAGGAACTTGATTATTGTGTTGGAAGTAGATAGTCGAAATATATTAATATTTCAATATAAAAAATCTAACACAAAGAGACGAAATTTTCTAATAAAAAATCGCTCACGTTATCAAAAGCGTTTCTATTTTCCTCTTCAAAAAACGTAAACAATGAGTCGGCGAAATAACGTTTTGCTGATGACGTCAAAAAAGCATGACGTTCTCAATGTATATATACGTATTAAATATTCAAGTTTGTATTACTACCATTTCGTAGAGCCACTAGAGGCCCAAAATAGGGAGAAAGTTGGCTGAACAAAGCGGGACGATTTAATGCCAGCATTTTCTTCAAGTAAGAAATGTCTAAATTGCAAATCAGATTAAACTATTCTGTTGTATCCGAAAACAATTAAGCAATCTATCAAAATCAAGCAATCGCCATTGATAAGAACTTAACGCCTGGATTTAAAAGAGGAATAAGTCCTGCCTCATATGACTGGTTAGTGGCAGGCGATGAATTACAATGTTTCTTCATTCGATTCCAAATACCACTCGGAGATTACGGAGGATATCGCGCATGTTCTTCAAAGCGATAGCTCTGAGAGCCTCAAGCGCTCCTCGTCTTCCGACTACATCGATGACTGTGAGTGCAGGGATAAAATGCAGTCATTCCTAGACAATGCAAGCAAAAGGATGATTGATGGGCGATGCACCCCCAGGGTCACCATTCAGACAGGCGGCGCAAATGATTCGGACCCGAATTCATGTTGCCATCGAGTTGTTAAGTCTGTGTCGTTCAGCGAGTGTTTTCCAAACAATCCATGCATGACCGAACACACTGTTACCTGCGAAATTCCGGGAACACTCACACATACTCTCTCAGAAGATGCTTGCCGCTGCGATGAAACTGTCGATGCAGTCCAAAGAAGCAGCCTTACAAATGTGATACAGGCACACCTTGTAGATTTAAGTGGAACAAAATCAAAAAAAGGTAGCGTCTCTTATAATGTGGGTGAAAAGGACATAGATGATATATTAAGTAAACTCTCATCGCAGGCAAAGGACACTGATATCGCTTCGACAACGCCACCAAATCTGCCGATCAAAGATTCCATTCAATATGACAGAAAGAAACTGATACGGCGAATCAATGAATTAGAAGCAGAAAAGCTAGACGGCGAGAAAAAACTGTTGGACATGAAGTTGACAATGCTATCGCTTCAGAAAGAGAAAGAATCTTTGAATGATCAATTTGCCTCACTTCAAGAGGAATTCCTGTCTCAGCAAGTTACAGACCATGGCAAGACTAAACTGCAGAAAAAGATTTGTCAGCTAGAGAAACTGAATTCGCAAGCTGAAAGAGAGTTGCAAAGTCTTAAGTCATGTGTGGTGGCTATAAAAACCGAGAAGGAATGTCTACTGAAAAAAATCCTCGACCTGGAAGAAGATCTCGAGGAACAGAAAGAAAAAAATTCGAAGCTTACAAGAGACAGAGAAAAGGGGCGTAGTCGAGTAGATGAGGCAAACCGATGGGTAGAATCGCTTCGAGAATGGAAAACTAAAGCTGTCTCCGACATGGAGATTACCAAAAACAACGTCGCAAAGTTTTCCACGCTGGTAAAGCAAAATTCTTTACACCTCAAGACAGTTCGATCACGAAACAAGAAGTTACGTAAAAAGTTAAAAAAGGCAAGCTCGTTATTGAAAGAAGGGAAATCCCACAGGCAATCTCTGGAAAATGAGAACAGGGAGTTGACATTACAGGTGGAACAGATGAGAGCTCAAATGGAAGAGAAATCTGCCGAGATTGAACGCAGTCAGCTGGATCTTTTCGAGACGAGAGATATGAATGTGGCTCTACAAAAACGCCTGGAGAACGTAGCGGAAAGTAAACTAAGTCACAGCAAACAATCTAATGACGTGATCCAGTCGCTGGAAAAAGATTTGAACGATCTGAAATTGCGCATGGAAACTATCGAAGATGAACATCGCGATGAGTTGGAAAAACTGGAAAAAGAGATTGACACTGAAAAGACCATGCGCAATTTTATGATAATTAGTTACAAGACCCTGGAAGACGATTATAACACTCTATATAATAGTTCATTAGATTTCCGTCAGGTAATGACAGCCGTAGTTCAAGGAACAAATTTTGTATCTGGTATATAGTTAATATGTCTTTGTTTTTTAATATTACTAACAAAATCTGTAAGGTTTTGAATTTTCCGACTGAAGCTCGACGACTGAAAATAAATTTTAAGGAATCCCGCTAAGGCACAATGTCAAACATGGTAGTATTCCTTTTGCATATTTTCGCTTTCATTTTACACTTGCCTATGTTATTATTCATATTGATTGCATTATTTCTATAATTGGGATTTTAGAAATTGTTACCTAACAAGCATAGTTATTTAATGAATCTATGAACATGAAAGAAATATTCATATTCACATGCAAAAAGGGTACGGAATGGAAAACCTACTTTAATGGAAATATTTTTTTTATTTCATAATCCTTGACACTTTGAGAACTTCGGCGTTGTATAATGTTCAGCAACCTTGCCTCGCTAAATCCATTGCAATTGGGTAGTGGTTTCGATTCTCATTGGTTGCTCCTCACTTTCGGTTTTAAAACCATTTGGGGTACTTGGACGTGGTGTAATGGTTTGCAATTTTTTCTCTTTAGATCAGTTACGACTGAATAGTGAGATAAATTCTCACTGAGTGCCCAATGCTTTCGGCCTTGTGCCAGATCAAAGATACACTTAGAAAATCAACACAATCGCTGACATTGATATATAAATGATTTTGTGCTATAACGCAGGTGTCGCCAACCTTTTGAACTTTATGGACCACTAAATATATAATTTTAAATTTGGCGGGCCACTAATATGAATTTAGAAGAAAAAAAAGGTAAATACATTTATATAATAATAATCGGGAATTTTTTATTAATATGAAATGCACCTATTAAATGTGCCAAAATTATAGTGTAAATATTTAAATAAAATAAATTGAAAATTTGAAGTTTGCAATCCATGTTAGATTATACTATGGCTGGATGATGTCACATTTGCGTACTTATGTTCTCGTGTTTATTTCGAGATTACACACATAATCCGTTTTATACTCGTCATCTTTTTATCTGATGCTTCATAAAAATTGAAGTAATGTTCTAATTTTTCTGCGGACCATCAGAAAACTTACGCGGTCCACAGTGGTCCGTGGAACACTGGTTGGCGACCACCGGTTGGTGACCACTGGTATAACGCAGAGTCTAGCCAATAGTAAAGCGTTCACCTTAACGATGACAGTAAATCAATGTTTATAGCCGAATGCATTTGTTGGAGAAATTCCAGAAAGCATAAAAATAAACACAAGGAGAAGAGTTGTATAATACAAGCAGAGTCCGGAAACGAAAAATATGAGCTGATAGATATTTAAAGGTAAATTTGGGATATGCTGGTAGTGTAACGGTAATCGTCGCGTAATTTGAAACTGTCGGGTATAGTTCAAATTCTTTTCACGCGCGTTACGTTAACTTTCACGAATATTCCATTGGGAAAGACATGCCTGTATATCTACTTGATAGAGCTATGAGTTACATATCAGATAGCTTTTCTGGCATCCAGTCTGGGAAATGGAGAATCGTTGAGAATGCAACTAGAATGTACTTCGTTATATTTCACGATACGTTATTCACAAATAACAGAGGAGAGGCGCATAAATATTTTCATTGACGTCCGTTTATTTCATAAGCTCTGATATAATGTTTTATGTACGTAGCACACATCATTACTAAATCTTGAAACACCAAATTTTACTTAAAATACTGAGGGTTATTGCAAATATTACTCAATATTTTCTGTAATTAAAAAGACATATTTCCTACAGAAAATGACAAAAGTGAAAAGATGGCTCTGGATAAAATGGGCAGAAAGATCAAAATTGTAAACCTTGATTTGTTTTGTTGCTAAAAGAAAATTTTGTATAATCTATGATATTAATATCTTATATTAATGAGTGAAAATAGTACGATGACTTAAAACCGTACACAGAATTTCCCTTACCCCTCAAGAGATTAAACCATGCGTACCTGCATGATTGCAGAGACCTTGTTTTTTATTGATATTTTCTTTTTATTGATTGATTTTGTTTTCTACGGTTTATCAACGCTTTGAAGGTTATTTAAAGACAGAAAATATTTTTATTTTGTAAGATTTTTTTTAGATAATAAAGATTTAGAGATACATGTCTTACTAATTAACCCATAGCTTGGGGAGAAGGGTGGATTCGTTCCTACGTTTCCCAACTGTATTTACGCGTAAGTGAATATAACGAGGCCAATTGAAATTGAAAATCAGGTTTCTGATTAACAATTGTGATCTATTATCCATTACACGGACTTGCACATCCAAGCTTACATCACATTTTATTTCCAAGAGGTCACCCATCTATTTTCTGGCCCGGCCCGTCTTTGCTTAACTTAGGCGATGATATTGGAACCGGTGTTTTATCACTAACGGCTGTAAGTCTAATACTATCAACAACCTGAACAAATAATGTACTACACTAACTCTAATAGCGAATGTATAGTTTTTTAAAAAATTATTTTAGTTTTTTCGCTTTTTCTATTTAATTTTATTATTGTTTTTTTTTTAAATTATTTAATGTCCCAGTATATTTAATATTTAAGAAATAGTATACTAGTATCTACTATAATAGATACATTATAGCAGTACAACAGATATAGACATGGAAGATGGAATCGGTCAGCCGTTTTCATTTCGCAACTTTCACTTTCTGCAGTTGGGCCTTGTAGAAGGCAGTCAGTCATAAGTCTCTTCTCACGCTGTCATTCATAGTTGAAATAGCAGAGTAGACTAATAGACTTACAAACCTTGAGGAATGCAACGGGAAACCAATTCCCTATATTTTCGAAAAATCCATAGCAATTCACAGAGGATTAAGAAAAAAAAACTATGACGCGTCGTTATCATCTATGTGGTGACATGACATGGCATGACAAACAATATTTAGTTTCCCCATGAACTGACGGGATAATATTTACTCGTATTATACAGAAATTTATTGGGCCACATAGAGCTTAAAACTATGTTGCTTCTACCGGGAAAACATGAGATTTTAGATGCCTCTTAAAATATAAGTTCTTACTGCTTCCTTTTTAAAAAAAATATCTCTGTCGTAAGTGGTGCTTATGATAAAAGATTTCATTAGGAAATCTTCAACATCACTAAATTAGGTGCAGCAATATAATAGTACGTTCACTTTCTGCCTATGAGATCCGATTTCGATTCTCAACATGGTCAATTAGCCGAGGAGATGACACACTGACAATATCGGTTTGGCGAATTGATACTAGGGCGTGCCATCTTTGGAAAGTACCGGAAAATACACTACTGACTAACACATATCATGTGCATGAAATTGATTAGACGGCAGCGTTCGAAAGCTGTCGCTGGTTGTGCAAGCACAAAGTCGAAATTCAGCATGACCGAGCGTTTGAGCGTACTTGTTCCAAAGATTGATCACGCTAGATTATTCGCTATTTTCCAAAAACTGTAATTAGCGTCATTCAGGAGTCTGTTTTAATGGAATTATCGTTCTGCATTTGTCCTCTTCAATTCCCGTAGTTTCACTCTGTTTACATACCACTGGAAAGTGGTCGTTCGCACAACGGCACTTCGGTACGCTTGGCAGTGTAGAACTGCATTCCTGAATTTTTATTGATAGTTATATAGTCGATTTTGTTTTTTTCTTTTCTAATCCCGGGCTTCCCAATGTCTATATATGTTTTGGCAGTTCTTGAAGCCAAATACTGTCTACTACCAGGTCAGTTGCCGTGTAGAATTGAAACCATTATTATCTCTGCATTCATTACGAAGTCTTAGTACGAATTTACCAACATCACTCACTCTCTCTCTCTCCTTGTCTTGCGATTGTAATTTATTGATGTCAGTTTTTAGGCTTACCGTTTTCTTGTGTGTAATAATTTTTGTTCAATTTTTCTTTCTATAATTTGTGCTATAGGTGCATCAACAATTATGATGATGTGTTGAAAGAATTTCCTTTCTTGTTAATGACAAGAATTCTTGCAAATATTTGACATCCTAGAACACATTTCTCCATTTTTTGGTCTAATACCAGTCCAACGGCATTCTAATTTTTGTTTCTGTCTGCATATAGGATCCTGTGTTAGTAAATGAGTAAGTCTTGATTGTTTGTCGTAATGTACCTAAGTAACACGCTATAATTTTATAAGAAATATACATGTATAAAAATCATACAGCCCATTGAAACCCACTATCCAATTTTGAGGACTTTGGCTATTAATGGGTGAGTGTTCTTCTTCACTGGGCCGTATCCCCTCAGGATGGCTTTTTGTTGTTTGACCTAAACCCTGTTCCGCCATCCATTTGCTCACGAAGTAAATTATGCGTTGTTTCCCTCCGTCATTTCTTTCCTCATTATGCCCCGTGAGTATCAGATTTTCTAAACGCTCTTTCCCCATAATGTACCCTAGAAACCTCAAATATCTCTTCTTGATATTAAGTACAGGTTTCCTTCTTTTCTCTCATTTTCTCTAAAACATCTTTTTTTAATTCCATCATTGCTGTTAGGATATATTAGGTTTTTATAACTCCTTCGTTGTAACTAAAATAAAACCGATATTACATTTATAGCTTTAATGGAGGGCACATTGTTCGAAGGATTATGGCATCAAGCGAAAAAAAACAAAAAAATCGATCGTAACAATGGAAAACAAGTGATGTTTTCATGTAGAAGTTTACAAAAGCACATCGGGTTTGGGAAATCGGAGGAAAAGGCATGGATTCAAACATTAAATAATTTCATTTTCCGGACGTTAGATATGAATGGGTTAAACTTAGCCGTGGCGATTTTAATTTCCAGCTAGTTCATCTCTTCTTTTAATCATAGCAAGATTAAGAATTACAAGGAAGAAATATATAGCTAAAATGGCTTGACTACCGTCTATTGTGACCACGGTGCTGGAAGTAGAAAACCACGTGAATAAAACGGTTGACTAAATGGAATAAAACATCACAATATTTTGACCTGTACATCTCAGGCCTCATTGAAGAATCGGGTCATCATAATTGAACTATTGTTCCTAACTATTATATCGTTTTTGAACTAATTCAGATATAAATGCTTATTACAGCACATTGCACATTAATAGGTGAGTTTATCTCACATAAATTATTTTTTTAATAATTACTAGATTTTCTTCGTTCAGTGCCAAGTTAATTATCAACAATGCACTTGAGTTTATTGATTCCATTCAGTAAACTGTTTTAACCAGCTTATTTTCTTCTTTTCAAACCTCGGTTCAGGTAAACCTTAGTCAAGCCAACACAATTGAGAAATAAATTACATAATAATAATTGTGGTATTACTTCAGGCATGATCCATTAGGAGGTAGGTTTACGTCGCTTTCCGGCTGGTTCCTAGCTAACAAGAACGATACATCTGCCAATTTTATAGTTTGAGAAATCGACTACCAACGTCATTTTTCTATCCACAGATTCTTTCTAGCATACTATGATCAAGGGCTTGATAAATGATTAGACGATTTTTAAATCTTCAGCTTTAAGCTGCGATACGGTTTTCGCGTTACTGTTCACATCCATTAAAATGGAAGTTTATATGCCATTGTAAGAATGGTATAACATAATAATATATATAATAAGATAATAATGGTATAACATAATAATGGTAATAATATCCTAGGGTTGGAAGTTTTTATGGTTGTTGAGATATCGCAGTCAGAAAGTTGGGAATATTAGATATATATGATATGCGTTCAACTAAAACAGATACTTCACTTTAGTTCCAGAGACATCTGTACATCTACAAATCTATAATATACATTACAGAACCAGCTGAATTTTCTGAATTTAATGATCATATTCTACCAACGATCTTATATAATCTAATTACAATGTGAATAATAAAATTAGTACGGAAGAAAAGTTTAGCATACATGAAAATCCCCGAACAAAAATTGCATTTGCTTTTTATTAGGTCAGCTTGCAATTAAGATTTTTTTATATGAATTTGCGATTAAATTGCAAATTTCCAAACAGGAAAGCCTTCACCAACACACTAACGCCAGATATGCAAATCTGTCGAGATTCACTTATGATAAAACAAATTTAATTGTTCTAATGTATAAAAATAATTCTTTCCATTCCGGGAAAATTGGTTAGCGCTGAAAATCTAATGGATTTTTTAAAGAATTTAGTCTAGAGTACAACATATGAAAATAGAATTTCAGGATACAAACATTTTCATAACATTTTTTACATGGCTAGAAATGGAGCCAGGTTTTTGCCAATCTTAACGGTGCAAGTCATCATAAATCTTGAGAATAACACATTTTCTGTTTATCCAGAGATGCATCCACGCAAATATACGCCATAAAAATAAAATTATATCACTGTTACATTGTTAGAGCATTGTAACAGGACTGTGCTGACCCGTTTCGGAGCCTTTGTAAGTTTAAGTTGAAAATGTCTATTATCTTGCTTCCGTTCCTCCGTTTAATAGCTTTCCACAAGGAAGAGAGGTGTTAAGGCATTTACTAGATGGTAAGACTTGTTTTTTTTAAATTGTAATAACAAGCACCATTGAATGATAAGTATTAGAACAAGTGCGATTAAAAGCAAGTTGCCTGCTACCACATTATCTGTGCATTGTTAAGAAAATAAGTGCACCTTTGCTAGTTACACATAGACTTCTTGCCGCCACCATTAAACAACAACAACAACAATAATAATAATAATAATAATTACACCATGCAGAAACATACAAACAATGTTTGTAAGTCACAAAATCCGAAGTAGGCAAAGGACGAATCAACTAACGCTGCAACACTCGGTATTCAAAGCAACCTAGAAGCTCCAGAAGACTGAATATTGATCTCTGTCAAAGAACATGAAAGAAATACGAAACTTTATTCAGTGATAAGGAAGCTAACATAATCAAAAGGAAATTCCAAATGAATAAAAGAAGAGAAAATAAAAGATAATACATCGACTGCAACGACAAAGAACCCATAGGAAAACAAGCGTAATGTCTATTGACTAAATAGCGAAACGATAACAAGAGAAACTTCTTCATGGTCAATACCCTGCCCAAGCCAAACAATATGATATAAACAAATTCAGACCCCATCAGTGGTTGTGTAATGCAATATTATCAATTGACACCAAAAGCTTTATTCTTGCTGCACAGGACCAATGCTTGCCATAGAAATTACTAAGCAATATAATATAGAAATAATAATATAGAAATGGAACTCTCTAAATCCATCCGCGAATATTTTTTGTGCTTGGTGATTTTAATATTCATCGTGTCATTTGTCCTTATCTTACGGATTATGTCGGTCTTCAGGCTTCGAAATCTTCCGTTACTTAATCTCTCAGTAAAATGGTGGATTCCTTACTCCTTTCCCTAATAAATATGATCTACATTCTTCTCTACTTGATTTGTTGCTTATCTGCTCTCCTTGCTCTTGCAGAGATTCACAACTCTATCTGCTTGGCAATTCGGATCCCGATGTAGTATCTGTTGATATTTTTTGAATAGTCTTGTAGAATGTAATCTCCTACTCACAAGAATTCTTTCT
>OZ038481.1:125425805-125523305 GCA_964036315.1 Acanthosepion esculentum
AAGACCCAAAGTCACTAATGGCACCATGACTTTTTCCACTGAGCAGTTTTGAAAAATAAAAAATCGCACATGTTTTACATAGATAAAATCTTTCGTAATTTGTGGGCTGCACTTTGTGAATACAGTTTTTTTTCATTTCTTTGGGGCATGGAATACCAGGAATTCCTTTAATTGGTATTTTGGAAACTTCTCCAATTAATTCGAGAGAAGGGACTTGTCAATGTCCTCACGCGCCATATCTTTGAGATTTCGATTTCAAGTTCCTTGCACTTTGATTCTTTTTGAAGAGTTTTAAAAATACATTGCAGTCTGCAGGTACTTCCATGTCAATAAGAAGCCACATTTTGTCACTGCGTTTTCTAAGCTCGATGCCAGGGCGATTAGCTTTGATTGTTATGTTGTACTTTATTTTATTTTATTATTATTATTACTATTATTATTATTATTATTATTATTATTATTATTGATAGAATGATTAGAACATCTAGCGAATACTCTACATGAAATTTGAAATGGCGTGCAACGTAAATATCTTGATTATATCATTTTACATATGCCATCCATTTTTGTTTGTTGTAAAAAAAATGTGGTACAGTCCTGTGGCACAAGTTCGCGAGGTTCAAAGAAAAATGGTTCTCATATACCTACAAGGCTTGTTCGCCCGAAACCATTTTGTCGACGTAGGTACAAAGTTGAGGTAGAAGAACAAAATAAATACACTTTTTTTTTATCCAGAGAACTATCTTCTTGCCACAATCATCTGAACAGCGAAGCCTAAATTACATTTGTTTTAATGTACTTTATTCCTTGGGGCTTTTGGAGGTCGATATAAACTGACATTGATTTCTTACCCGAAAACAAAACAATATAATTTGATTTTTCCAGTCGTTTGTTAAAACTTCTTCTAAAAAGTAAAGATTAAGCTATTTGTTTAATTACGAATCCGAAAATATTATGTGTTATCTAATGTAGTTTAAATATTTTGAGTAATTTCAATTGTAACAAAGGTAAATAATGTTTAACAATTAACGTATCTATGAATTATTTGCATTTAATAATATGGAATTTGCTACAGATAATTATTTTAAATATTTTGAAGAAACACCTTCGACATTCTAGCAATTACTATAATTACTCAAGGGATTCATAGCAATTAATATTATAAATAAAACGAGTATTTTACCACATCTTTCAGTTATCATAACTGACATTGTGTTGCAGCAGACATTTCTAAAATCTACTCAATCTCATTCATTTATTTAACAACGGAACAATTCATTTCGCAATTGCCATGATATTTAGAAGGCTGGGCCCAGTTTGAATAGTAAACTATAGAAATAAACAGACAAGAACCATATAAATTCGAACGCGTGGCTTCCTTCATCGTTCTATCCTCTGCGCTCAAACAGTCCATTATTTTATCACATGAATGTCACTGAATGGACACGGAATGAATAATTAATTATATATTTATGAGAGAAAATCTCCTCATTGTTTTCGGCGTGTTTACGTCGACGCTGAACAAATAGTTAGAAAAGGTGACTTCCTCTAGCAAACCTGATCTGCAGCTATCCAATTTATTTGTTAAATAGAAAACGCATTTCGTGTTAAAATCAAGAATGCTTGCGACCTAATACAAAGTGTTTGCCACAATGTTTTATCGGGGTGGCGATGCCAGGCGTCCAGGAGTTTATTGTCCAATACAGACAAAAATCTTGCTAATGTCTCAAATGGGAATGGTTTAAGAAAAAAAGTAAGTGTGATGACTTAAATAATTCATAATAAAATCAATTAGATTATTTCATTTCATTATATATAAATTTATAATTCGTTTTCGTGAATATTTATATAAAGTTCTTAAAATATTAAACATATTTTAATTTTAAACAATTTTGTAAAATTATTTATCATATTTCATTTTTTTTCCCAGAATATTTCCCGGGTCCTTGATGAAATCTTGATATGTCAGGTACTTTTTGAAACAAATGCAAAACATTTCATTGGATTCCTCCATCTTGTCCCGCTGTTTATTTGGTGCGATGCGCTAATTATTTTTCAAATATCTTCCATCGCAACACAATTATTTGTTCTACATTCGTTAAAATTATATTAAAAAAAATCCCGATAGATTGTTTTCCCCAACAAGCTTACTTTACAAATTAAAATATTCCCACCGACATAATTCATCAACACAGCACTTGTAGTTGGGACAAAAGAGAAAGCTAACATTTACTCAGATGCCTGACTCTATTATCACTTAATTCCATAATAATCTGTAATTTTTTGCATTTGAATACCGAAAACTCTAGTATGGTAAGCAACTGACGATTCCCTCTTACTAACAAACGATCAGTTGAATCTCCAGATGGGTTTCATATCATAACAATATTTAATCAAAACGATTCTTCTATTCAAGAAATGACATTTCCTGTTTTGAAAAGTGTGTACTCCAAAAATATGAACAATAAAACAAGAAATTAAACAATGAAATAATAGACGCACATCATTGGGTTTAAATTAATTAATTAGTATTTTGTATTCCGTCAGTCTTTGACATTGAGAGATATTTTGACATAAATTAAAAAGAGCGCACAACCAAGACTAGGACAAGAAGAGAGCTATACCTCGTATCTTCGAGATAATAGAGGGAAATCAATAGGGAAGACAAGCTCGTAGGTAAGTAAAGAAATAGAATGTTTACTACACAAAGATACACATAGCAATTGACCTAATGATAATTCGGTATTCTTCGAGCACCACACAGTGAAATGTTGCACAATGCCGGTTTAACCTGGTTGTCTTCGAGCCTGGAGCCTCAGGCAAAAATTCCTCGTAAACCCCGTGATAACAAGGTTGGGTTTATCAAACTCCCCAAACGAGACTCTGTACTTCGGCATAACCTGGTCTGAGTAACTGTCTCCCTGAAGGCAGAGAGTTCGACAAGCACTAAGAGCTTAGCGCGCGGCTAAGGCCTAATGCTAACGATATCTAGCTACTCCCCACAAGGGTTGCACAAGGCCGGGTTTAAAGTGGGATTTCCGAGCACGTAGGCTCGGCAAAAAGATATTCCCTTTTTGAACCAATATAAACGGGTTCAGGGTCAGTCTACCTCCCCGAACGAGACTCTGCCCTTCGGCGGAGCCTCGTCCGGGTTCCTCTCAGCCCGAAGGCAGAGAGTTCAATATGCACTAAGAGCTTAGAGCACGGCTAAGACCTAATGGTTACTCTGATCGACTCCGCTTAACTCCGTTTATACATAAACGGACGATTCCCTTCATTTACTTCCTATATGACAAAGAGCACGGTTCTGTTAAATACATTGGAACACGAGATGCAGTATTTATGCTCAGAATGATATCAGAAAGTGCAATACAAATGCCAAAGGATATGTACCTGAGTTTTATAGATTATTCCTAGAATGTCTGTCAAAGTTCGTCCAAAAGAACTACTGAAACTGCTAGTAATCTTGACATAATGCGGAAGAATCCTATAATAATCGAGAATCTATACTAGCTGTACACCATCTGCATACAGATAGAAAATGTTATCAGGAAATAAATAAATCGAAAAGGGTGTTAGACAAGGATGTGCCTTCTCCTCGGAACATTTCAACAAGTCAGTGAAGCTATTTTGTGAGAATTAGATGTTCTACAAGGATTTATTATTAGCGGCCACAATCTTAACAACACAAAATATGCAGATGGCACAATGTTGGTATCAGACACATAAAGTACCCTACAAGGACTCCTGCAGAAGGTATTGATGGAGTTCGAGAAGAAAGGACTGAATATCAATTACAAGATAAACGCATGATGGTTAGCAAAATTAACAGCACAACATGCTAATCACAATCTGGAGATGCAAAAATCAAACAATTGCAACAATTTAAATATCTCGGAAGTGTTTTAACAGATGAGAGAAATTGTGATACTGGTTTGTAGAGTTATTTCCTCAGTGGAAACTGTATTTGGACTAAATTCGGTCTTAAATAGGTTCAACGTACAAAAACGTTAGGAACTTGTTATAATAAGTATTACGCAGAGTAATCTAGTTGTGGTAGATGACTACTTTCGTATTCGACTCCCGTCGACCCTCACTGACTCCTACTTATATTAGATGGGAGAGTCTGTTATCTATAGACTAGGTGTGTTTCACCCTAACATACTGAAATCCAAAACGTATTGCAATAGCGAAATATGCTTTCTCAAAGGTAAGTTAAGTAATAAGAAACGGGAAAATTCGTTAGAAACAAAGAAAAGAGTACTGAAAATTAGGGACAATCTCCCTGGTTAATGGAGAGAGTTGAAGCAACCGAAAATTGGTTCTACAAGATGACACAGAAAATACCATAAACTGAACAGGTGAGAAATGACCAAGTTCTAGAGAAAATGAAAAGAGAACTTGTAGTTAATACCAGGAAGACCCCGCTGAAATTTCTAGTGCAAATAATGACGAAAGAGGAGAGATTAATTTGAAAAAGGACTGATTGAAATTGAATAAATGGCAGAACAATAATTAGGACGGTTAAATAGATAAAATTTATTAAGATCTAAAAAAGACAGGAAATTGTGGAGAGACATGATCGCCAACACCCGAAAAGAAAACAGAACATAGAATTAAAAAAAACATCGAGTATAAATATAAATATAGTATAAATATATGATATTAATTGAAGTAGTAGTGGTTTTGAGAAACAGACAAATCAATCGTCTATAGTGAGAACAGGATATTCTGTATCATGAAGGTATTGTCATGGAACCCTGGGAAAGATAAGAGGATATGATTAAATTTAGTAAACAATGCTGTATTATATAATAAGAAAATTTTCTGTGTCAATTATATAGTTTACTGAATTTGATTCTCATCGTGTCAAATGCTGTCGACGTTATGTAAAGTAATCTAAGCTTAACAAATAACTCTCGCCATTGTTTTTTATGTGTCATGTTCTTTATGGACGTAGACGATCATGGCTTTCCCCCTCCCTCTATTCTTTGCAGCTCTCAGTAAGCTACTTCTCTCTGCTTCCTCCCCCAGATCACGTTCAGGCATCCACCTGCTCAAGCTCGTCAGGTATTTCTCTTGTGTCTCTTTCCCTCTATTTGACCCGTGAGTATCAGATTCTCCAGGCACTCCTTCCTCATTATGTGTCCCAGAAACATCAGTTGCTTCTTCCTGATATTATGTATAAGCCTCTTTGTTTGCATCCTCTCTAAGACCTCATTGTTGCTCACATGTTCGGTCCATAGTGCTTAGAAATATATTCTTGCATCACAGTACACATGTTGGGAATTCGGCTCTTAGTGGATATCACAAAGATACGGCTAAGTTTAGTAAAAACTTTCGTACAAAGATTTTTGAAAATGGGTATTATATGTTTATTATTGTTTCAGGACAAACAAAGCTACTTTCTCGGTAATTTTATCTTGTCACGAGGAGCGGCTGTACTCTTTCATAAGTACTAATTCATTGGACGTCTTTTGGGATTCGATTTTAACCCAGACGTAAATATCTACTGAGGGTCAAATTGCCCTCATTCTCTTCCTTTTCCATTGTTTAAATTGTTGCTTAATTCGGGCGGATTATTGTCAAGAACCTCTAATTGAATAACGTTGTTCCAAGAGAATGCTTCCCCCTCCACGATCACTAGAAGCGTAAATGCTTCATGCCATGTCACCACCGTTATCTACCGAATATATCCGCATAATCTGCATTTACGTCATTCGCTGACGATTATACAAAAAAAATTCAACAATCAGTTGCCTTGAGTAACTAAAAGATCTTTGATAAAAAAAAATTCAATTTACGCGAAGAAATATCACTCTCCTAATAAATGGAACATTAGCTATATTTATTGTACCACATAAACATTCAGAAATTATTTGGAAGTATAAATAACATCCACTGGAAGCAACACCCAACAAAGAAACGCCTAGATGGACACCTTCCTCCTCTCTCGGTTTCGCTAAGAGAGAGAACGCTTCGGCTAGCTAGTCACTCCTGGAGAAATAAGTCAGAACATGTTAGTGACGCCCTGCTATGGAACCCATTGCGCGGCAAAAGATTGGTTGGAATACCTCATCACACCTACATTGATCAATTTGTAGATGACTTTGGATGATATCTGGAGGACCTGCCGACTGCGATGTCTGGCAGAAATGGTTGAAGAAGAATTCTCAACCTGATGATGAAAATAAATAAAGCAAATTCATAGAGACATTTAGTCGTTTGGATATTCGTACTTTATTCACTCGTATTATTTGTCAGTGTTGAAAAGATTTATATTTTTATTTTATTTTGAGCTTATTTAAATAAGATGATCATAATTTCCATGTCTCAAACCAGTATTCAACGTTCAATTTTTAAAATCATTTTAACCCTCAACGAAGGCACTAGGACGCAACGGGTTAGTGAATGCGACGAATATGATTAAAAAAATAGATTAATGAGAGAGAGAGAGCAATAAAAGAACAGGAATTTAGAAGACAGAAGATAAGGATTGATATTAAATTTAAATTTTCGGAGATCAAAACTGACTGGAAAGCAAGACATCCGATGTGTGTATTACAAACGAGAAGTAAGAAAGAAGAAACTATTAACATAGAACTGACGGTTTCATCTAGCCATTTCAACTGAAAATGATGAGACTTGCCGCCACTCTCATACTGCGCTTAAATTCAGAAAGTCTTAGGAAAGTTCATCAGTACACTTACCATGAAAATATTTATAGCAAAGAGACTGTGAAGCTACGTTACGGCGGTAAGGAATTGACTGAAACCGAGATGCCAGGTCAGGACGGCTAACATTCCAGTTTTTTCGTAAAAAGTTGCATCATCAGCATAGATACCGAATTTATGAAAATAAGAAACAAGAAATGTCCGATGATAGAGCCATTGGGACATATTCATTAATGCATAATGATCTAGAAGAGTGGCCGTTCAAACAACTCTCATTTCGCAATTTTGTTCTTGGAAAATTCGTAAACTTAAGGAATCAACACATATGCTCGGCCACAAAAATCTCCTGAGCCGACCAAACATAGAAATGAATACAAACTGGGACCCAGTAATAAGGAGTGCCAGAGAAAAGCTCTGGTAAAAACATGAAATGATAATAACAAAAAAAACAAAACAATATGAGCACTGGTAAAATATGATACTGATGACATTAGGTTTATAATACCCAGAAATTCATAGCACAGTGGATAAAGGCTTTAATTAAATCCAGCGACAGGATCCAAAGAGTTTGAGTTCAATACCTACTTAAGGCAGTGGAGAACTTGGATAGGGAATTAACAGAAATAATTGACATCCATTAGACATGGCACGTGGAACTAGAACAGTCTAACCCAGTGAGCGAAATAAAGAGTTCAGTTCGACATTCCAACCACCTGAAGAAGGCCGGAAACGTCGTAATACATTTGGCGACAATGATGAGGACAATAGTTCGAATAGTGTAAATAGTGTACATAATACCTCATCTCAGAAATGTAGATAGATAGCTAGCAGTATGTATAAACAAAGTTATTGATGGACAATTTCTTAATCTGTTCGTTATTATTCGAAATTTACCGCGGCTGTGATCTTCAGATGTCGGTCGATCGGAATATACATCATGTACTTGGTATTGAATGTTTTATTTAATTTACAAGGTTAGATAGTGTTCGTTCCGCTGTCCATATCTAAGTATATATCATCTTGCTCATTTTTTAGTGTATCATATATATTGTTAGTTCTGTCACTCTGAGTTTGAACCTATGCTATTCAGGCCGGGAATTGAAATCACAATTCCTACTCCATCGAATTCCTGAAACAAAACGCTTATCCTCCAGAATAGTCTTGAAGATATATATTGGCGCCTTAAAATTAACTGCGTATTGCTTCTCCTTGTTGCAGTCGTTTTTCCTGAAGCTTTGCGACTTTTACCTGAAATCCCCCCATCTTTCAAAAGCTGTTGCCGAATACTTGTTTTCAAACGTGGTGTTCGCTGTCATCATTTCTCTTTATGCTTAATGATTGAAATATATTAAAAAAGCGTTTCATTAAGACGGATTATATATAGCAGTGTTTCATTAAGACGGATCAAAGTCAGCATTAAGTAAATCAGTGTTATTGGTGAGAATTTATTTTTCATGTTACCTATGTCATGGTAATTATGTGTGAAAAATAATATCGCCCAAATGTCCGTCATATCTGAAAGAAAAAGAAAAAGATTATGAGGGTTTTAAAATTAATTCACATTAAAATCGGTCCAAGTTATTGGAACGGCCTTTATTTTTGTTCATGCTAGACCTACTACAGAGAGAAGCTTAGCCTTGCATGTAAATAATTCTAATAACCATAATATAAGATTTTGTAGATTTATCACTGTAAAAGATTTATTGATGAAAAACGTATCGTTTACTTTCAATATATTTTATTTCTATTTTATTTTTTTATTGATTCTCCGCTTACGGTGTAAGGTACAAGGAAATGGAAGAGTAGTGCTCGCCCCTCCTGGGTAAAACATTAAACTGCATCCGCGTCCTAGGTAAGACGTTAAACTACGTCCATCAGCAAGGCCTCTGATCAGGTTAGAGGGGCGTGGAACCACCTCTTAATTGCTTGTGCTCCAAGGTCCACACTGACCCGGGGTGGTAGCAGCTGTTAGGGTCCCAGCTATGGGCAAATAGTTAACTATTACCAGCAATATTTTTTAAAATAAATTATTACCAGCAATACAATTTTGAAGGAAAGATATTACCAGAAACAGATTTTTGATAAAACAAAATATTACCAGCAATACAAATTTTTTTCAGCATTAAAAAAACCCAGTAGGTTGATATGCTGTAAAACAAAATAAACCAAACCAAGTAGTGCTCGCATACATAGAATAAAACACGCAGAACCTACAATGAGTTGACAATTTCTAGCATGCGGCAGCGTTCATTTAAGACAGGCTCCAAGATAAAAGATGCCCCTCACGAGCTTTGTCCTAGAACTAATTGCGCACAAATATTGCCCTGGGGGTAGTAGTTCCAAAAAGTGGTAATTGGGATGTGTCCTGCCTTTTTATGTTTTCATCACTGTGCTTAGATCAACATTTAGAAATATCACCCAAAGGATTGCAGCGAGCCACATTCTGGGCAATATCTATAATGATTTTGAGATATCTCATGCCTGCTGATGAGCGGCTGGTATGTCAAATACTGATGAAGTACACCAGCATACTCTCAGTAGATCGGGGCTAGAAGTCCATCGCCAACTCCCTTCATAAATTCCTTTTTTTTCTGGGAATTCTCAGTAATTGTAATCGATTTCACTCCTTTTTTTTACAAACACGATTGTATTGATAGTCCAATATAGGTCCTCTACAATTCACATGCGCATAAATTTAATTCTAGCCCATCTCTCCGCTCAAAATATCACCGGAGCTGTGGCATTTCTCAGAAATATGAACGGGCTTTGAAAACTTATTGTCATATACAAGTAATCTTTTAATGAAATAAATGTTTGGTCATTAGCTTATATTTTTGAGCAGTGGTGGAAGCGGGAAAGTTTCCGAACTCCCACCTATTTTGGCGTTTTCCAAACATTATCTGAAAACTGTCAGTTTGAGATTTGTTTTTATTTTAATGTATCAAAAGCGTGCAACTAATTAAAACGTCTATGATTATTTTAAATTGTAGATTGCAAGTCAGTAGGCACTCTAAATTACGTATATTATGTTCTGGTGGCTTCTGTCTGTTTAATTAGATTATATTAAAAAATTGCCAATGTCGAAAATTTGACATTTCCAAAGTTTTTTTTTTCTTTAGATATGGCATCGTCTAAAAGAAAGAGCAAAATAAAACGATTTTTAATTGCCATTTTCGAGGGAGCAGCAAAATTCGATAATTACAGCTAAATGCAATTAAGTTGAGGTTCCGTTTTTATAATCGGTTCAGTCTGCGGAGTTAATTGGCGATTTGAATTCTCAATAATAGATATAAATAGAAAGTTAGAGATTAAAATAGACAACAAATCTTGACATTTATTAGTTTAATCAGTTAAATGCTTTTCTTCCGACGAAAATGTATCCACATTTGAAACAAAATCACACAGCATAAATCTTTTTTTATTTCATCATTTGGGCTTTTTGACAATATAGTAAATAATAAACATTTCAACTCTAATTAAAATGGCCGAACCAAAATATAAATAAATTCTGTCTTTAATAAAAATACTGTTGATTTTTTATTGCAGTACTCTGGGTCGATAGAGTTTCGAGCACGGAGGCAAATGACTCGAGTCTTGATTTAAAGAGAAATAAAAGAAACCTTCATGAATTTTGTAATACAACTTAGGTATGTTTCAATTTTAAAATTTTCTGTCGACTAAACATAGAGGTAAGAATAGGTTGATTTATTCACAAACACATCAATATTTACATATTTACACATTTTCTCCAACAAGGCTTGTCAGTTATATATATATATATATATATATATATATATATATATATATATATATATATATATATATATATATATTCTATCGCCTGGTAATTGGATATATCAACAGTACATTGTATTCATACACTGTATATCCTCGTTAAGTACGTGTCATATAATTTTATTCATTTATTGTTGCATGATTATATTCTTATCACCTTCAAAGTATTCTCCATTTGAAGCAATGCACCAGGCCAGACGTGTTTCCTATTGTTCAAACAGTCCTGGAACTCTTGTGAAGTTATGTTTTTTAATGACTCTGTCGTTTTCTTCTTAACCTCTTCCGCATCTGCAAAACGTTTTCCTTTGAGGACTTTCTTCATTCGGGGGATCAAAAAAAGTGGCAAGGTGCGAGCTCGGGTGAATAGGAAGGGTGGGGAAATGGAGGTATGCTATTCTTGTTCAGAAACTGTCTCACACTCAAGGCGGTGTGCGCTGATGCATTGTCGTGATGCAACCACTACCCTCCACTTTGCCACAGGTCAGGGCGTTTTCGTCTCACCTTGTCTCGCAAACGCTTCAGGACTTCCAAGTAAAAAGCCTGATTAACAGTTTGAGCAGGAGGAACAAATTATTTGTGGAAACTTCCTATCACATCAAACAAACAAATCCGCTTCGTCTTGACATTGGACTTCACTTGACGCGATTCTTTGGGTTGTGGTGACGTTGGACGCTCCACTGACTTGATTGCTGCATTGTTTCCGGGTCGTAGCCATAGCAACAGCTTTCGTCACAAGTGATGACCTTCGAAAGAGCTTCGAATCAACTTCCAGGTGTTCTTTCACTTTACGACAGACATCCTTTCAGCCATGGTAAATATAGTTTAAAATGCGCTTCAAAACAAATGTGAACCACGGAGTTGTACGTCTTCCCACGATGACACCAATTAACACACTGATGGCTGAGTTTTGCCCCAAGTGGCATCTAGAGTTGGAAGCCTAAAATACTACCGGCTTGTCACACAGAAAACGATTCCCGTTACTTTTGGGTCACCCTCGTGATATGTAACATAAAGGTTTTCGGTGCAGAAAGTAAGATCACCACGTGAAGTTCATATTCTATCCCACCCCAAAATCAGTTGCCTTCACTTTACCACAAATGATACTGGGGAGGAAACTAAACCATATTTTCTTTCTGTCGCTAGGCGTTAAATTGTAAGGTAAAGTTTACCCTAGATTCGCGTGGTGTCCACGACAAGAGAATGAGTACACTTAATTCTGTTGTGATGTTGTCTTTGTTCAAATTAACCGAGAATTAGTAAGACCCTTGTTAGTATCTAAGGAACAAAAAACTAGTCAGAGAAAACAAAGAAGAGTTTTAATATACACTCACACACAGAACAGTATTACTTGAGTAAATCAAATACTACTTGAATTCTATTCAGATGTGGTTACTTGTCATATTTATAAGTAGGAGCAGTTCATTGTCACAATAGTAAGAAAACATAAGGAAGCATGCTGAGACCTACTCTCCAACAAATTCGAAATTGTGGAGAAGTTAGCGAGAAATCATACCACTCACTTTCACAAGAAGTATTGCAAATAATAATCATAAGGATATTGGATATTTGGAGAATCATAATCTCTTATATTCTGAGGGCACATATAATTTTATGAAATATGGATAATGATGTTTCTTCAACTAATATATAACCCGCTACGGGAAATTATTGCTGGTTAGTATTTGTCGCCTCGACGTTGACTCAAAACTGCCCTGCACCCGTGCCCGATCGCGTAACTGTAAGATTTTAGCTTTTAGAAGTTTTTAGCATTCTCAGTCTTCTTTCCTATTTATATGCCTAAAATCCCATAAACATTTGTGGTCTTTTGGAGTTCACATTTGCGCAAATGATTTCTCCGTTTGTTCCTGGGATATACCGCAGACGTCTTCCGCGGCAGTTTCTTTCATATTTCCTTTAATGAAACAATTTCGGGACTTTTTTTCTTATTGTAGAGTCATTCTTTTTGGGTGATTGTGAAGGCGTTGGAGTGAGTGTACATGAAAGTATTTCTCTGGTTGATTGATGAGGAGTGTTTCACAATGGTTATAGTAAGTGTGTATGTTGCACATTTTTTTTTCTGTTTTCATAGTGACCTTGTGACTGTTTCAGGCGGAGGGCTACAGTTTTCCTACAAGATGGGGAAAACGCAGCAAAGAATGAGACACCCTTCACCCCACCCTAGTGGAGATGAATTGTCTTTCTGCGTGGTTTGTAATTCCTTCTTATATTTAGCAGTTTCTCGGTTTTCAAAAATAACAGCTCGTAACGTTTCTAAAGTTGGTTCATTGAGGTTAATGTAGAATGTTTTAAATTGTGGGGCATAATTTTGTCCACCCCCGAATATTTGTGAATTACATATAAAATAAAGAATATATGATCACTGCAGAATATAAGTGACAGAGCAAGACCAAAGTCACCGTATTTGAAATGCCCAGTTTCATCACAGGGAAGCAAGTCTGTGCTTTTTTCCAGCAATACGGCGAAATCTTGGAAGTGTTCTCTCGCAGAAAATAGGGAAAAACTAGATCGTAGAGATTTAACTAGATCGTAAAGCGTTTAATGCAATCATTAATGTCGTATTCCGAAATGGACGAAAAATGCAAATTATTGTATCAATAAGGAATTCAACTTGGTGGTTGTGTGGGCTAATGGGACATTTATATGTGGTGTGACCCGGGGGAAAAAACGCAAGTAAGCAAGATTCCTCACAACGCACCAATTCAACGGGTGGAAAGACAGGTGCGTCTTCATCAGCTGTTGTGTATCCGAAAGGACAGAGGACAACACGAACACCACGTTCTTCCTAAAATTTTGCAGTAGTAGACAAGTTAATAGACAAGAACGGGGAATGGAAAATTACTAAAATAAAAAAATAAAAAACTACCGCTGATGTCCCAGGAGTCTCTGGTGTAAGCAAAGCCAAACATTTCAGGTCAAGAAACTTACGCAGATACTATGAAAAGAAGAGGAAGCTGAGCTAGCCCAGGACAGAAAAAAGACACAAATTGATTCAATTGGAAGAAAAATTTGCACAAGAAATCCAAGGAACGATCAGCCGAGCGAACTATTTCCTCCAGCGGTATATCCACCCCTTATAAAAAAAATGAACTACACCACATAAAGACAGACAAATCGCTGACCCCCTCAACCCCGCACTCAAATTCTCCGTCTCACAAAGCAACTCCCTCAAAAGCAAATAAGGTACATTCTTCCCCATCCAATTCTTCTAAATCTAGGACTTCTATATTAGATCATTTTCCTCCTCCACAACCAACAATGATTCCTCGACCTCCACTACCCTTGACACCCCAAATACAAACATCTCAAACATCAGTAAAAAAGAATATTACATTATTTTGAATGTGCATCTTTACTATGGCTACACAATCTTTGGAGGTGAGTAATGTATGTTCTACAAGTTAAAACCTTTCCCCCTTGCTGTACATGGAATCCACATTCTCTCAGAATTTTAATTATGTAAACTTTTGTTGATCTTATGATTTTTTTTTGTTCACAGCGAAGATGGAAATAATTATTCTACGCCTTTTAGTTTCTCTATGTAAACTAATATCTCGTCTGGTTTTACGATTTGCTTTAACTCAGGAGATCCTCTTGCAAACTTCCCCGCATTTATTATGCACGCCGGGGTGAGTTCCGGCTGTATCTCCTTTGTCTGCAATTCCTATGCTAGAACTAGTCTTGGTAGATTCTTCATTATGGGGGATCTTTCCATGGTCACATGAATTCTTTTTATTTGGCTTCTTGAAAAGCTCATTTACGGCCTTCGAGACATCAGCCTCCTCCATCTGGACAAGACATAGTCTGATGGAATTACAATCTCAGTATTTGGAACGTAAATTAAAATAAGCAAATTACCTAAAGAGTCGTTCGGTCATCGCAAAGAAGAACTTGTTAATCAATTCTAAATATCAAAATATAGCAAAGCCGGCATACGTTCAACACCCTTGAGTAAATCAAATGCAGTATCTATGTATACAAAAACATATAAAATGTAGCAGAAGGATGAAAGGAGGTGACGCAGTCGGCTCATCACCGTTCATAATTTCTAACTTAACTAATCACATCCACTGACCCAAATACAATTTTATATAACCTCAGATCATAATACTGCATTTAAATAAAAACATATACACCACAATCACTAAAACAACTCAATCTCTCTATGTGACCCTAACCCTAATGCCCTCTATTTACAAAGATCGTGGAGAGAGAATTTAAAAAATTAAGTATGGTCTTCAATTCAAGCACCCGCACAATGCAACTGATGGCAAATACCGTATTTTGCGGTTTACAAGACGCTGCGGCATGGAAGACGCACCCTACTATTGGAAATAAATTTATAAATAAATATCATTCTCATACAACAACACATTCACCATGCGTCCCTCACATACTGGAGCCATGTATTGTTTACATTAATCACTCGTCTGATATTGTTTGTATGGCACTGACATACTAGTCAAGTGCAAAAAGGCCCGCTGCTGCGAATAAACAGAGCATGTTTAAGCTTGTGGTTCGGCTCCAGGAACATTAATAGTGTTGGAAATACTTGCAACATCTAAGTACTGATATTACATCATATAAAAGGCTGTATTAGATAGATAGCTAAAATTATATGGTAAGGACTCGACATAAAAATTTATGTCCCTATCAGTCAAGACAATTATGTGAGCCTGAGCGTTCCCTTACATTCGTCTTAGAATACACACACGTATTTTTAGGGTAATGTTTAGGAAAAGAAGTACGTCTTGTAAGTGAGAAAATACGGTACAATCCTTTGATAAATATTCAATATTCCACCTGAGCTTGTGTTAAAATGGGTTGATAGAAAGAACCATGAATAGGCATATAAGGCACTGTTAGCATTAATCGGAGGCCATATTCAGCGCTTTGCAATGTCAGTGTATTTTCTAACATCTTGCGGAACATGTCATCCTCATCTAATATCACAGTCTGATGGAAAAAGAGGCTGCAAAAATGAATTTTTACTATTCTTGTTGGATATGGCGCCGTTCGATGGACCCTTCACAAAAACCAAAACAGACAGATAGTTGAAACATATGGTGCACTGAAACCTGATCCCAGTATTTTGGATCTCACTCGAAGATATCTATCCCTAAGACTGAGTCACATCACCTGCTCTTATCATTGCACAGTTTGCCATTAGATATCCAAGGTGCCAATTGCGAGAAACCACTGGATGCCTGAATGATGGTATGTGGCATAATTTGGAATCCGGTTAGCGGTATGCTGGATTTAAAGAATTAACCTTATGGACTGAACAATGCTTTGCGGTTTGTGACAACTGTCCAAAATATTCACCGATTTGACAATCGTTTGTACTAAGTGGTCATCTTGAAAATGACACGAATTAAAATGGAATGGTTACCTACCAGCCCCAGCCAGTATATGAAGTTATTCAAACGAATAGCGATCCAGAATTTCGTACACTTATAATTCGAATTCACTCAACCGACTCCGAGGTGGTGTTTGTCTCTATTTGGACTGGAGTATTTTTTCAAGTTGATATTGTCAATTAAGTGCTGCATATTTTACTGTCAGTGTAAAAGATTTGATTATTTTAAATGCACTCAATCAGATATATTTATGTAGAATGATAGATATACTAATTGTTTCCATCTATATGAATCCTGTTCTCTGTCATATTTTTACAAAAGACGTACAATCTTATAAAAGACAAAAGACGTACAATTCATAAAAGAAGAATAAGAAACGGAACTTTCTACACGCTTTAATAGCGATGATTCGACTGCTTTCAAAGTAATGGCGCTGTTTTTTCAACCGTTCAATCACGCAACAATGAACCAGGTTGGATGTATTTAATTCTTTTCGTAGATTTATTTGCATTTCGCTTTTTCTTTTTCAACATTGAGGATACGAAACAGAACAGGAAATGAAGATCACATTCGACTATCAAGTATGCTAATCAATGAACTTCAGGAGCTTAAAAAGAAAGACAAAACAGTTTACATAGGCTGTAAACTTCATAGACATTTCTAAAAAAAAGTTTTGATCGTGTCGAGTACAAGGTGGAAAATCAATAATAAAATATATCAAATTTATTTTATTTTTTAGATAACTTTATTCCAAGACTATTTTCCATCAATGATACGAATATATTATTATTATTGTTGTTGCTGCTGCTGCTGTTATTGTTTTATTTTCTTTTGATTTGTCCATGAGAAAAGTTTCATCTGCAATCATTCAACTGATATCTAAGGCGATTGGAACATTTTTATGCAGAATATATTGTAATGTATTGCAATAAGATTTATCACAATTATTACAATTATTAATAAACATTTATGGTAAAGGTTTGTGTCCAAGATAGTAATATGCTCGCACAACTTCGTTACAGTGATTTTCTAAGTGTAACTTAGATGTGGCACAATACAATAACTATGGAGCACTCAGCGAGAATTAAACTAACTAATCAGTAGTAATTGATCTAATGAGACAAGCTTGCTAATCCTTACACAACGTCGAAGTGTCCCCTTGCCCCACTCAAAGTATACGTTGCCCATTTCATTCTCGTTATCTTTCCTTTGTATATTGGTAGGCTTTGTTGTTTTGGACCATCACCTGCGGTCATCCGTTAACCCGGTCGTTTCTCATTAATTGAAAGAAGAATTGGAACTTCATTGACTACATGTTTTCCCCTTTCTTAAGTTCACCATATAAGAGCCTATATGGAATGTGGTTTTGTTGACTTTCATGAACGAATGTAATATTCTAGTTTTATCATTTCTAGAAAGAAGGCATATATCGGTTGAAATATCGGTTCTGATACCATCAGTGGCGTGAAGAAAGGTTGACACTGGTCAGTACCGAAAGGAAACACCGCTTGGGAAAACCCCAGGGTCCAGGTGCTGTATAATTGGATGTGCGTGTGGTGAAATAGATAATAACTCTACATTGCAATCGGTGAACGGTTTTCCAATTCCAGAAAGGTTTGTAATCGTCACTTAAGGACAAATACCCTTGTGAAGATTATTGTCCCGCCTCTTCTCCCCCAGCTATCGACTAATTGGTAGAATCTGTATCAGTAAATAATTACTATCACCAAAAACGTCTTACCATGTAAAAATATTTTCTGGCATTAGATAAATATAAAAATGTTGATAAAAAAATTCAATCAATTGCAGGAAAAATTTGTTTCTTTCGGGACAATATATTTGTTTTACAAAAATATAGTTTATATCTTTTTTGAACATAACATATTAAAATGGTTGATGTGCTGATCAATATAGTTTTAAAATAAAATGTACATTCTCCATAAAATAAATAATATGTCAATTAATATTTACACTTAATTAATTTAATTATAATTCAGGTAAGAAGAGGTCATGATTATTTGATTCGTTTCCCTATGCACTGTTTCAAAATAGTTATATTAATTTCATCAAGTTTGAATTGTAAATTATATATATATATATATATATATATATATTGTCTGTATTTCTGGGATGAGTTGTTATGAACAGAAGATATATATATATATATATATATATATATATATATATATATATATATATATATATATATATATATATTGGTTAGGACATTCACTTTCTGACGATGAGAATCGAGTTTGAATATCACCACGGTTGATTTGTCAGGATACTTCCTGGCGTTATCGGTCTGAAGTGGGGACGATTCCGGCGTTCGGCGTCTTTGGAAAGTGCGTGAAAACAAATACCACGGGTTGACCTAAGACTTGTGAGTGAATATTCGTAGACAAAATACATGGTGACCGTCTATATCTGTGTTAGAATGAAGTCACAAGTGATCGTGACTGTGGGTTTGAGTACGCTGGCTTTGTTCAGATTGTTGATCATGCTAGATAAAAAGCTCTGTCTCAGAAACTGTTATATATACACTAATTCATTAGATTATAAATGAAATTTTAAACTCTCGATGTCAATATGTTTGGATAAGTAAATGTATGTTTCAGACTCATCTTCTACACTTGGTGTTTACAAACTCTCAATTAATTTGAATTTTATATTATTTATAATATATATTGTTAAGTTACAAAAGATTTGGTAATCCGTATAGGTAGTCCCAAAGAGGATGAAATCCTGAGAGCTCAATGTAAATTCAGAGCTAATAATTTAAACAAAAACAGACCACTTTAAGGCTCCATGTAATAATTTATTTAAACATAGCCCTTTTAAAAGACGCTGGATCATCAGACCCTTCCAAAGGGTGAAACGAAAAATGAAATGAACATTTACACTATATATATATTTACACACACTTTCTCTCTCTCCATATATATATATATATATATATATATATATATATATATATATATATATATACACATAGCTGTCTGAATATCTGGATGAAGTTTTAACATTCTAAACACCGAAAATATAATATATATAATTCGTTTCATTATCTATAATATAATCAAAAGCAATTTTTGGTGGCGTTGTATATATTTTAAATGCGTATATCTGTGATTCAGACCCATCGTCTCTTCTACCTGGTGTTTAAGAACTCCATGTCAAATTGAATTTTGAATAATTTATATTTTTCTCTCCGATTTCTATTATTATAAATATGTAAATATAATATATATAATTCGTTTAATTCAGTAGAATATAAATGAAACCCCTGAATAATTCAAAACACCATTCATATATATATATATATATATATATATATATATATATATACATATATATATATATATATATATACATATATATATATATATATATGCATATATATATATATATATATATATATATATATATATATATATATATACATATATATATATATATATATATACATATATATATATATATATATGCATATATATATATATATATATATATATATATATATATATATATAATGTCCTTTGATTTCAGTTGTATATACATGTCCTTCCTGGTCTTAACCAGACACCTAAGAATAAAAGTGGCATCGTGCCATTTTCCACTGAGCATTTCTGTAAAAAATATATATTTTTTTAAATTACAAATTAAGACTACACACATTCTACATAAATAAAGACCTTCTCAATGTGTGAGGTGTATTTGTGAGTATAATGTTTTGTATTTCTTTAAGACATTGTCTACCAGGAATCCCTTCTGTTTTCGTGCATTGTAAAATCCCATAATTTTGTTATAGTTCCTAACTCTGTAACCGGGCCTAGCTTGGGTTCATACAAGTTTCTTGCCGTTCACTTGACGTAAGAGTTGCAATTACTTTTGCACGTTTATCTAATCCGAAATCCATACCTATGTCGTCACTGTAACATTTTACAGTATATAGGACACCCTTCGACTCATTGTCGTCTTTGGCAAAGAGTTTGACATCATTCACTATTAATTAAATTATTAAATACTATCCTGTTTATTTTGTATCAATTGCTATTATTTTTACTTCATACGAAACGCGTATAAAGAACAGACAAAACAGAATTGTTGAAAGGGAGTCTCCTTGAAATATTCCTAATCTGATATTCATGCAGTTGAAAATGGCAATGCCTTTGTATAATGTTGTTTTCCACAGTCCCATGTTATATTTAAGAAACATTATTATCACAGAGGAGACCTTGTCCATTTCCAAAGCCTTAAGTTTCAAAAGAGTGGCACATTATGAAAGGCATTACGGTAATCTATCCATGATGTGCTCTGATTTCTACCACTTTTCCTGAAATTTTTCCTGCATCATTTTTTTTTGTTAATAGTTGAACTTTTCACTCATATGAACCTAGTCGACACAAATGTTCCAAGGGAAGATTGTCGTTTTCATGGAGTACCTGTTCGTCAGGACAAACATGATGAAATTATATGTAGTGGACAGATATTTTATTAGCCTATAATTTTTCAGGTTATGTGTTTCTCCCGTTTTTGGTAAGAGATATGTAAAACCTCCAGTGATCGATTTTGGGATTTCATGAGGATTATTGATTTGCATTGACAAATTTTTCGCAAAGGTTTTAAGGATTGATGACAGATGATAGAGAAAAAAATTGAGTACCGTGTCATTTCCTAGGGATTTCCATTTTAGGGATTTCGTTAGTGTTTCCCAAACATTATTTGTTGTTGTATTCTCCCATTATTGTACAAGTTTATTCTTCATTCTTTCTCCTTCTCCTTTGTTCCATTCTACATTGGGGTATATTTCCTTTGGGCTGCTCGAGATATTCTCCAAAAATATTGTGACTTCTTCCAGAGATGGCGGCTTTTTTACTTCTATATCTGTTTTTTCAATTTCCTAGTAAAACTTCTTTATGTCTGATTAGAATATCTTATTTTGTCGATGGAAACTACAACGCTTCTCATATCATCTTCTTCTTTCTGCCTTTAATTACAATTTCTTTTAAAGTAATTCCGTAATAGACGGAAATTCATTTAGTATTTTTAATTTTATATTTCTGCTTGATCTTCCTCCTTTTGCGTGTTGAAACATTTGGGTTTCTTGAGATCACATCTAGTATCGAAAATTCACGTCTGATATTCTCTATATCTATATTTCTTTTCGCCTTCCAAGCTGTCTCTTTTTGTCTATTGTTTGATATTTTTCTTTGTCTTGACATTAGGTTTCCCAGTAGCTGCTGAAGCTGTTGCGTAGATAACATTATTTAAGTGGTTAGTCCCTGCAGCGCTTTATGTTTGTACATTATGATTATTGGTCTTTGATATGTGAATGTATGGAAGTTGGTCTCTTTCAAACATTTTTGAGCCAGTTTATTCTGTTGAATATTTGAATGATGTGGTTTTTCACATCAGTAATTCCACCTCTGTTATTTTCAAAAGGATACAGCCCTAATATATTTTGATTCATCTTCAGTGTCATAATATTAATAACTGCAGTTTATTTCGCTGATAGATTCTTTCGTTTTATTTCCTGAGAGACTATTATTATTTCGTATCTCATTTAATTTACGTTGTACTTCATCCTCTATCATATTATTCAGACACTCTTTTACATATTTTTTGGGGATGATGGCTTATTGTATTTTGTTTTATATTTAGTTTTATCTGATCTATTTCTGCAATTGAGAGTCTTTTATTTCGCACGATGTCCTTGAGTACATTGGTAAGCATGTCTGTGCTTCTACCATAGTTCTCCATAACTCATTTGTCTGATCCGTGCTTTTGTGAATTTTCGACTGCGATGGTCAAGGATGCCATCACATGTTCAGGATCTTCGGGAGTTCATTTCGTTCGCTTTAATTTATTAATTGATTTGGCATTGATTCACATGGTCCAAGGTTAGTGTTGGTCTGGGTTTGGTGATCAGCTGTCCCATCGTTGGTGGAAGTGTTTGTTCCAGTGACAGATTTTTCGCCCCCAGACTGGGTCCTCTCTGTCGAACGCGGCTGTCCTTGATTCTGGTGACGACCGATCTAGTACAAGTATTTTTTGTAAGTATTGAGATACTTGCTTTTCTGGTGTTTTTATTTTCGTTTAAATCCTTGACTGCCAGCTGGTAATTTTGCAAAAGATACCAGCTTCAGGGCGAGTATCGACCAAGACTAAAATGCTTGTCCAGCCCATAAAGCAGGGAAGTTATATTTAGATGTCGATTATTTGAGAATTCTTCATCTTGTACTTGCATTCAGGGAGGTAACTTAGGAATAAGTAAATGCTATTCACTATAATAGGTTTATCTTAGCGTAAGTCATAATAGCCATTACCAGATGAAGTGTCAGAGGTGGATTTACATTGGGATTATCACATTTTTTTAAAAAAAGAAAGTAAAGCATAATCTAATAATGTAAGGTAAAAGAAATAAATCAAATTAAAAAACGACTATAATAATAATAATAATAATAATAATAATAATAATAATAATAATAATAATGGGCGATAGGAGAGGATGACTGAGGTTGTACTAATAGTAACCGGAGCACTTGGCCACGTGAGAAAATGAATGGCCAATTTTAAAAAGAGTACCCACGTAACACCAGGATTCAATTTGCCCAGAAGATCACCCTGCTAGGAACATCCCATTTACTAAGGAAATTGCTATCAATTAAATGACAATTCTTCTAAAGGCCTTAAGGACCATATTTTGGACGCGGCACTACAGGATGCAAAGCAGGAAACATTGCATACACAAATAATAATAATAATAATAATAATAATAATAATAATAATTAATATTATTATTATTATTAAGGGCCAACAGTCATAACAATTATGGACTTGTGCTCCCGTGAATTTTATAAATGAAACTTGAAGGCAGCTCTTAAAACAAAGACACACAGATAATAACAACAACAACAACAACAATGATAATAATATTAATTATTATTATTATTATTGTTGTTGTTGTTATTATTATCTGTGTGTCTTTGTTTTAAGTAATAATATTTAATAATAATAACAATAATATTAATTATTATTATTATTATTATTATTATTATTATTATTGTTGTTGTTATTGTTATTATTATCTGTGTGTCTTTGTTTTAAGAGCTGCCTCCAAGTTTCATTTATAAAACTCACGGGAGCACAAGTCCATAATCGTTATGACTGTTGGCCCTTTTGTTTGTATATACAGATGCCATTCCTCGTGCGATTTTCTTAACTGTATGATGATAGAGCTTAAAATCTCTTTAGGCTATGTGTGTCTATGCACAAATAAAATGTATACATAGTTAAAATGAATTAATATTAATAATAGATTATTGAGTTATTTACAAATATTTTATAAGATTTGCAGTGGCAAGAGGAAAAAGAGAACATAGTATATGGAAGCAACTACCAAATTTTAGTATAATCAGTACCAGGGCCGTGCAGAAGATCTCTCCAGTGTCTTAGTACAAGCAGATCGGGGGGGGGGGCTATGAATAAATGAATGAAAACTTCTTTGTAAGTATTAGTATCACAAAAATGAGTCTACTATCATTTTCAATATCACCATCACACACTAAGTTGTCTGCAATCATGGTTAACGATTCCATTATCAAGGAAGTTCCATGCTTTGGACGTCTATTGGTTTCACATCTTAATATGTAAGACACATTTGTAAAGAAGTTTGAAAAATGATCAAGTTATTCCATGCCGCCAGAAATTATCCGACTTCTGCAATGTTTCATCTGTGTTGAATTAGACAGTATACAGAGTATTAGTGTCATTACTATGTTAGATATGCGCACTTACCACCCTTGGCAGAGATCGAAATCTTTTGCCTTGTCTTGTTGGGCATTGGTTATTTTCTACTTTGCAACTCATTTCCTAATATATCTACCCTGTCGCTAAGCGAACGCTATTTTAATGGTATATTTTCAATGAACTATATTCTTTAATTGTACCAATTAAGACAGCGTCCAGGGTAAGACGATAAACTATATCCCCGTCCTGGGTAAGACGATAAACTACGTCCAACAACCAGTCCTGCGTATGACAATAAAGTACATCCGCGTCCTGGGTAAGACAATAAACTACATCCGAGAGCAAGGCCTCTAATCATAAGTTTTTGAGGAGCATAGACTCACCTCTTAATTGCTAGTGTTACCAGGTCCACCCTTACTGGGTGGTAGCAACTTTTAGTGACCCAGCTATTAGCAAATAGTTAACCCCAAACTAGGGTCAAAACATTATGAAAGTGTGAAAATAGGTTTTAGTACCAGGAATACAGTTTTTTAAAAAAAATATTACCAGCAATGATTATTTGAAGGAAAACATCATTACCAGAAATACATTATCACCAGCAGTATTTTTTTTTAAATACATAAAGAAACAAAAATATTACCAGCAATATATTTTTGAAGGAAAAATATTACATTCAATGTATATTTGAAGGAAAAAAGTTACCAGCAATACATTAATACCAGCAGTATATTGTTAAAAAAAGAAAATATTACCAGAGTAAATTTTTGAAAAAAAATATTACCAGCAATATATTTTTGAAGGAAAAAAATATTACCAACAATACATTTTTGAAGTAAAAATATTACCATCAATAATTTTTTGAAAAAGAATATTCTAGCAATAAACATTCCGTTGGTATTAAATAACCAATTGAGATTGATATACTGTAAAACAAAATAAAGCAAACCAAATAATTTAAGAAAATAACATCTAGGGTTCACCACATTTCGTTCAAAAAATCGAATCTACTTCATTTATCGTGTATTTCATTTGTTTCAGATCGCACGTTTTACAAACATTTGCACACCAGACAAGGTTTTTTCAGCGCACACCAAAATGTTATCCTCTTCATCTCAAAGTCAATCGTTGTCTATCATCCTTGTTCTTATAATTTTCAAATCGTTCTAATGCATACTTCATTCATTTCCTAAAACGTGTAATTGACACGCATGTATAACCATGTGTGGTTGTTTGCATATATATTAGGTTGTCCCATAAGTTCTGTCCGAATTTTGAATAAAGAAAACAAGTGACTAAATGTACATTTACTTACAGATTCAATCAACAATGTATTTCCCTGATTATCTATCAATTCCTTCCATCTATTAACAAGCTTACTAATTCCATTACTGTAAAATTCTTTTGGTTTTGATTCGAAGAACTCACAAATGGCAGTTTTAACATCTTCCTCTGTTACAAAAGCTGTTTCTTCCAAATGATTCTGTAAGCTACGAAACAAATGGTAGACGCACGGTCGGGAGAATAAGGTGGAATAAGGTGGATGAGGAATTTTCTCCCAACCAAGTTCTTCGATCTTTTGTGGCGTGATTCTTGCTGTGTGTGATCGCGCATTGTCCTGATGAAACATCACCCGTTTTCGATTCACTAGAGCAGGTCTTTTTTTTTCCTCAAAGCTTGGTTCAAACGCTGACAGTATATTTGAGCATGAATTGTTGCATTAGGTGGTAAGAATTCAAAGTGGATTATTCCTTGGCAATCCCACCAGATTGAAAGAGAAAATTTTGCCCATGAAGTTCCCTTCTCGGTTGTGGCTGGGGTCCTTCCCCTTTACCAAGCCACTGTCTACGACGCTTAACATTTCGATAAAAGATCCAGTTTTCGTCACCAGTCACAAGTCTATCGAATAAAGGTGAAAAAGGTGGCGAGAATGGAGAGAAAATCAGATGTCAACTCAGGATTTGAGGTTGTTTTCAGACAATTCATGAGGCACCCATTTTCCAAGTTTAGGAACTTTTCCAAGTTGTTGAAGATGGCGATGAACAGTTGTATGGTTTGAACTGAGAACCACTGCCAATTCCTCAACTGATAAAGCATTATTTTCTTCAAGGGCTGCTTCAAGAAGCTTTTCATCAAACTCAAGTGGAAGTCAGGTTCGATCTTCATCTTCAAGGATGAAATCTTCACCTCTGAATTCTGCAAACCATCTCCTGCAAGTTCTTTCATTCACACATTCCTCTCCATAAACTGAATGTTTCTAGCCGCTTCGGCTTCTGAGTTTCCTTTCTTGAACTCATAAAGCATAAAATAATTATTGGGTACTTCCATGTTAGCAGGGTTTTAATCAAACAAAATTTAATTTTATTGTTCTCTGAAATAAAATTTGATCAGTTTAAAAGCATCTAAACATAAAAATAATGTTCAGCTCCATTAGACATTATAAAATACTATTTAAATTTCGTTCATTTTAACAAAAAGTTAAAATTCGGACAGAACTTATGGGATGACCTAATATATTGACTATAAAATTACCGAAACTTTGCAGGTCCTCGAAGGGAACACGCAATAGAGATATATTTGATCAATATGCCACTAACCTACTCTCTCCTCTGTCAAAGATGGCTGTATGCCAGTGATGAGGTATCATTTCAATACCGTTGGCGATAGGACAGAATGCAGAGATAAGTGGTTTCATAGCTTACCCAAAGTTGTAATTGCGAAATTAACGAAATACAAAGCCGGTTCTACATTTTCTTTTTTCCGTGCTTATAACCGGTAAATTGCGTCGCACCTTACTCCATTCATCCCTAGTTACATCCATCCGTACATACATGTAAAATTGCGTATGCCTTCGTTCGTTTTCATCTTTGAGTGTAGAATCTAATAGTGTAACATGAATATAGAATAAAGACAAGATAACCATGAAGCTGTCTTGCATTTAGCGAGAAAGCGCAAGACACATCCGTTAGCGGCAATGCCTTTTGGGTCCAGAATGAACTCGCTTTTCTAGCTTTGATTTACTTTTCTCAGCCAGCCCAAACGGAAAACTTCGTTTTATGGAAGCCTGGGTCTACAAACCTTGATAAATGTCTTTAAGAGAGGCCAGCGAAATTATAGATGAGGCTATATATAGAAAACACTTATTATGGCGCTCCGACAGAAATCAATCATTCAGCGATATTTTCGCGTTGGCTTTGCATTCTGGCCGATACATGAATGTAATCTTTGAGGTTATGATTTTGATACCACCTTGAAAGAGAATATAATTATGACGTAATCTTCGCTGAAATCAGCATCCCTTTATTTAAAAAAAAAAAAGAAATGCGATTTTTTTGGCCAGGCGTGAAAATGTTCGGATAAGAGCAAAATGTGGAATACGGCCATATTTAAAGTTGAGATGTCGATGCTCCAGTAATAAGAGCGACGACAACGTTACACCGTCTATTACACTTTTCCCTTTAGTTACTAGTCATTATGTATTAAAAAATATATGCCATTTTATACTTTGATATAAACGGTAACTTTTAGACTGTGCAGAACTCGAGAAATCTAGTGAACCAGACAAACACAAAAGTATGAGGCCACTGTGAGCAACTGGCAGTTTATGAAAGCTTTGTCTGGGAACATCTTAAATAGCCGCAAAAATCCAAATTCGTATAAAATCATTTGTGAAAGGTGAGGGAAATATGTCAGATGTTGAATGTGAATGAGAAGATAAAACAGTTTCAACAATAGTGAATCACTGTCATATGGCTTACTAGTCATAAAACATGTAAAGTGACGCTCATTAAAACATATTACGAAAGACACAGAGCGCGTAATCGTATGCATAAAGCATACACCTCTCTCTCTCTCTCTCTCTCTCTCTATATATATATATATATATATATATATATATATATAAGTATGTATGTATGCAGGTATATGTGTGTGTGTGTTTATGTGTGTGTGTGTCTGCGCGCGCCTGTGTGTATATACTTACGTACGTGGTATATATATATATATATATATATATATACCACTTTTCTTCTACCTCCAGCTATGGTTAAATAGCAGGACAGACTGGGTTCTATAGTTCTATAGTCTATGGCAAATGATCTAGGAGAAGGACAAATTCCGAATTAAAAACCTGCGGAAAGTCGTTTGGGGGCTTGTGGCACTTAGTGCAGCATGTATTTGTATTCGACTGTTCAAAAAGTGTGGATGGTTCTGCACAAAACCTTCACCCCTATAACCAAATCATATGCACTAGTGTCTGGCTGTCGGTTCCTATGTACTGAGCTGCTTAACCCTCAAACGTCGAATAGAACGGCAGAGTCGAATATATATATATATATATATATATATATATATATTAAAATAATGAAATGCCAAAGCATTTTCCTTACTTATATTTTTGTTATTTCTTAATTTTCACCTGAAGTAGTGTTGTGGTGTACTCCCTCTAAAGAGTCTATGTTAGACCCTTCCGCCTACTATAAGATTAGTAGGACAGAAGGCTTCGGAGAACAGTGAATAGATTGAGCGCTAGGTCATTCGATACACTCTCACTAGTCATGTAATACTCTTCTCTTGTACTTGTCTGCAAACCTGGTTTTGTTACTACTTAACCATTTACGTGGTCACAAGAAGTAGACGAAGGAAGCTGACGCTCTCGTCGAAACACGACGTTTATAGCTTTTCCCAATTTGCCTAATTGTCTTTCTTCCTGGTCGAATACTATTCTACATCCACAGGCGCACACAAACAGATACGCGCGCGCGCACACGCACACGCACACGCACACACACACACACACACAAGGTTACAAAATAAGCCGATTTCCGTAACTTGTGTGAACGTTTCTGTGTATGTGGTCGAAGATTTAATATATGCATTTGGTAATTTCAGTCAAAGCAAAACAATTATTCCACTAAGACACAAGTGGTTACTAAGTGTGTAAATAAGAAAAAGAGGAAGGTTATTTATGCCAAGGAAGAGATGCATTATGAAGGAGCGAATACAATAAGAGCTATCAAGAAAACAATAGTTAACGACAGACATTGCAATTACTGTTTTAAATATCTGTCTATATTTCTGAGGTATTATGTACATTATTTATATCATTCGGACTATTGTCCTCATCTTTGTCGCCATGTTTATCACAATGTTTCGTAAACTTAGGGAATAAGCACATATGCTAGGCCACAAAAATCTCCTGAGTCGATCAAGGATAGAAATTAATACAATATGGGAACCAGTAATAAGGAGTGCCAGTGAAAAGCGATAATAACAACATAGTTGCAATATGAGCTCTGGTAAAAAAATATGCAATGATAACAGCAAAAATTGCAATATGAACACTGGTAAAAATGGTTGCTGAAGACATTAGGTTTATAATACCCAGAAATTCATACACAGATATCCTCAAGGACATTTGTGTATGAATACACTATACATGGTACCGTGGATAAAGGCGTTGGTTAGATCCAGTGACAGGACCCAAAGAGTGTGAGTTCAGTACCCGGTTAAGGTAGTGGAGAACCTTCAGAGGGAAATTAACAGGAGATAACTGATAACTGACATCCATTAAACATGGCACGTGGAACTAGAACAGTCTATCCCAGTGTGCGAAATAAAATGTTTAGTTCGACATTCCAACCACCTGAAGAAGGCCGGAGCGTACAACGGCCGAAACGTTGTGATAAACAAGGCGACAAACATGCGGACAATAGTTCGAATAATGTAAATAATGTAATGTTTTAACTCTGAAAATTAGCTGGAAATTAAGAAGCCAGAATAGAGTTATATGGGTGAGAAGTGCGTGAAAAAATGCTAGCAAATAACTTGCGGCTACATCGTGCCAGTTCGATTGAAAAATTGTGAAACTTTGTTGCAACTGTGTTTGCCTGTCTGTGTTTGTGCGTGTGTAATTGTAAAATTAATTGCATCGCAAAATATCCGATAATAGTGTATTTCAATATATTATGACCTGAAAATATTATTTTTCATTTTAATCAAACTGCATTTTTAATGTCGAAATTAGGGTCACATCTATTCTGATGAACGAAAATTAATTGGGTGTATTGTTTTGTAAAATAATTATTGTGTGTTCCTATAATATATCATTTAAATTCAAAGAATCTTAGAAAATTTTGCAGCCTTTTATGTTAATACTTCATTCAGGATAAATGTTGTTACTAATTATTTGGCTTTTATAGTGTTATATTTTAATATTTCTAACTGATTTTATATTCAGTCAGGTTATGTGGCATGCTTGATACACGCTTAGAAGATCATGTATCTTTTGATATATGACTGATGAGGCAGATTTTTCACGAAGTCAGTTAACAATTCTTTCTGCGGTAGGCCTCTTCCCATCAAAGTCAATAGGACCTGGTCTGTCCTGATGCTTACCCATAGCTGGAAGGAGAAGAAAAGAATTCATACCTTTCCCAACGGTATTAGCATGTAAGTGAATGTAATGGATTCGACTGGAATACGAACTCGGCTCTCCGAATCCATTCGAATCCATTACATTCGCTTACGTTCTACTAACCTTGAGAGATAAAACCACTTTTATGCTATGAGTATATAGCAGGACAGACCGGGTTATATATTAAGTTACCATTAATTATTTTCAATTTTATTCGTTATTGAGTTCGTAGCTCAGATTATCAAACATTTATTGAAGGTGTTTTTTTTTTGTTATTTCCTGTTTAGTTTAGTGTTTAGTGGACTTTCTTTAATAATTTGCATGTGGAATAATTTTAATATTTGAAAGGTTTAAAATCATTTTTAATGTAAATTTCTTTATTATGTATATACTAAAGCCTAGTAGTATTCGTATCTAAATTAGGGAAAAGTTTTAAGCTTAGTGCATTGAAAGAAATGAAATCATTGATGTTTGCGATAAACTATTGCATGTTTGTAAGTCCACTTACTATAGTGCGCATCATACTTACCTGGCACAGGGATTCGTTCCTGCGCTGGTAGTATCACGGCTACGACTAGCTTGGACCGGCTCTGGCCTGGACCAGCTCTGACAAGCTTAGACCAGCTCTGACCAGCTATGACAAGCTAAGACCAGCGGCCCGAGTGAAAACACTCGGGTCCCCACGTTAAAAACCGACCTTGTGGCACAAACTGACTGAGTGGGGGGTCAAGTAAATACACTTACTATAGTGCGCGTGTATCATTTTCATATGTAGAGACTTTTTTCGTGTGTCGTGAAAATGGTAGTCGAAATAGAATCGAAATAGAGAAAACTGAATGTGCTTGGTGACAACCTGAAGTAGAAACAGGGATAGGTATAAAAATAGAGTTTTAGGAAAACTAACAAATGATACATAACGGGGAGATAAAAAGTAAGGGACCCAAATGATTTTGGAAGGAGATTACCACTGACGCGTTTTATCACCATTCGGAATATTATATGCGCTGAAAGAAAGATGAGGACAGTAGCCAAATAGTGTGTGTGTGTGTGTGTGTGTGTGTGTGTGTGTGTGCATTGAAAAATCGCCTCGGTAGTATATTAGGAGTTAAATGGGTTTTTCATTATATATATTTTAGTTGAGTATCTTCTTCTATGTGCCCTATCCCTCTCAAACGTTGACGATGATGTTTTTCCACAATTTCCTGTTCTTTGTATCGCTTAATTTTGTCTGTTTTGTTATCTCAGCTAAATCCTGTTCTGGCGTCCACCCGGTAGGTTGTACACTGTTTTCGACTGTTCTGCTTAACTTCCCTGTCTGAGTATTACATTAGCCAAACCCTATTTCCTAATTATAAGCGCAAGAAATTTCACATCTTTCTGATGAACGATATTTTCAACTGTACCCTAATCCAAATTGTAACAATCGACTTTTTATAGTCATTTTTATCTTCTTTTTCTTCTATACGAACAATTCGCAGCTGTATTCTGACGAAAAATTAGTTTAGAAATTCGTCAAATTTCAAAGTAAATATCAAGCAAACTTTTTTTAGATATTTCTGCGGCTAGTATGAGCTAAATAATCATTACGATAATACGTTCTGTGTGTTCTGAAAGTAAATACAATGTATTCGTTAGATAAGTTTGAATATAATATCAAATGTCTCATAGGGCAATGGCACTTCTGGAAAAATTAGCTAAACGTTCTTTATTCAATATTAAACCTGCTCTAAGCCCATTTAAAATACTGTTCTGAATAATATCTCCTAGAGTGAACGAATAATATTTACATTACGTTTATATAAGCTTGTTTGTTATTAAAAGAATATTTTTATATTTTGACCGCTGGTTTTCAAAGTGAAAAACAATTATGACACATACGAAGTTTTCGAAATAATAGTCGTCCATTGTATGTTTCTTATATATGAATTTCCCCTTAAGAATGTGGGCGATCACAGATTTCCACAAATTTCTAAATAATGTTTTCCTTTTTATTATCCCTACCACTTCTTTTTATATAACTGACTCACACACACACACACACACACACACACACACACACACACATATATATATATATATATATATATATATTAATTACGAAATGGACAATGTCCGACAATTATTTAAAGAACGGTTAAAAGGCACGTCGGGCCATATGAAAATTCCGTATAGGATACAGGTTCGAGTCCTATCGGAGGGCGAATATTTTCTGTGAAAATTTCTCGGACATTCAGGCTGGTGAATGTTATTTAATACTGTTTATTATAAACAGAGCATTTACTTAAATACTTGAATCTATAAAAAGAATGTTAAACATAAAAATGTCTTCAATTATATATATATATATATATATATATATATATATATATATATATATATATATATATATATCAGGAAAAGACAGCGCCCCCCTTACAAACTGGCGAAAGCTTCTAACCACTTTCCTTGGAACAATTAGTCCATCTCATATAAAGAACTCTGACAGCCTTGTTGAAATACGAAGGGAAATGAACATGACTGACAAGCGAATGGCCAGTCTAGATATAAAATCCATTTACACCAATGTTATAGTTGAAAAATGCCTAAAGAATCATCTATCGCAATCACATATAAAGCTCTCTCTGTCAACAGCCAAAATAAAAAAAAATATATGCTGTTTCATATTCAATTCATGGCGTTTCTGATTTAATAATGATTTTTACAAACGAAATTCTGGATTGTCAATGGGATCGCCACTCAGTGTAGTGATGGCATGTATCATCTTAGAATTTCTCGAATCTGGTTCTTTCCAAAATGTTTTAGCGAAACAATCATTGTAATTACGTTATAATGCTGCTGCTTTATTTAATTAGCCCCATGATACTGATTTATCTGACTTAGTAGATCAACTAAACAAAGACGAACGCCCAATAAAGTTTACTTACCTATCCTTGATATCAAGCTACACTGCGTTGACAACAGTTTAGAACTTGATGTCTACTGGAAATCAAACAACAAAAACGATCTAATAAATTTCTAATCTCATCATAACAACCAAATAAAATCCGGCATAATGATCGGATTATACTTAAAAGCACTCAGAATATGCAGCCTGCGTTAATTACACGAAGAAGAGAAATGCATTGAAAACACATACAAAATTCTCGAGTACCGTAATTATTTTATATTCAATTCGAAGCAAAAGACCCACGAAATATTTCAAAACAGAAACACAGCCCCTCCTGAGAAACCAAATAAATATAAAAAAAAATATTATCCTGTCCTACTAAGTCTATCAGATCTACAATCGGAATGGATCTATCTAAACGTAACATAAAAATTATATTACTATATTCAAAGCAATAAAAGACTTAGCCAATACTTAACAAAACAATAACCTAAATCCTGAAAGAGGACTTTAATCCATCGCTTTAATAATTGCCAAAAGATACATAGGACATACTTCAAGGAATCTAAATACAAGATTGCATGAACATAAAAGGGGTATTTTACAAAAAAAAATGCATCAAATGCGTTCGTTGCCAGCCGTAAAGGGATTAACCACATTTTTTACATAAAAACACCGGACGCTGACCAAAGGAGATTAAATATATAGAGAGTGCACTGAGCACAAGGTCATCTACAGTTAATTTGCTCCCTGGCTCTTTCAAAATTTCAAATTTCATGGTAGGTCTTCTATTATTATTATACCTGTGTGGGATGCCTACTACTAAAAAAAAGGGATACACAGAAAAAGTAAAAAAAACAAACAAACTAAATGAATTCGAGGATATATATATATATATATATATATATATATATATATATAAAATCCTGAAGGGCAAACCGCGTCACAAGTAAACGTTTTTCACACATATATATATATATATATATATATATATTTATATATATATATAAATATATATATATATATTGTAATTTACATTCGCCTGTTGAGATGCGTTAATACGCATCGAAACACGACTGCAATTGTGTAGCGATTTTGACATATTTTTGTATAATATCCTAAAATAAATAATATTGCTTAACTTTGTATTGATGCCTGTGTTAAATTAAATGCTACGAACGTTGGAATTGTTGTCTATTCATTCTCAACCTAACACACACAGGCATATATATATATATATATATATATATACATATATATATATATATATATATATATATATACATATATATATTCATACATGTTTCATTAAATAATATAGATAAGTGTTGTCTATATATTTTATGTAAGTTTTTTTCATATAGTCTGATAAGCTTAATAACATTATCATTAAACAATGAAAGAAAATCACAATATTGATACATATTTTTTTAATCCAATCTAAGCTTTCGGCTTACATAAGCCATTATCAAAGATGACAATTACACAATATATTGAAGCAATACACGAACAAGAAATTGATGATAGTCTTATTTGTTTACATGGATGATTTCCAAGCAACGATAAACACGTGCATATAAAACGCTGAACGCGAAAATCGCACAACAGCTCATGACGTCACACATGACCACGAGAGAGTGAATCCGATGAGTATTGAGTATGGAAAGCCGTTGGTATGAACCAATGGCTTCTGTTACTAATTATAGGCATTTAAGGATATTTGTGGAGATTTCATAGTTTATTTTGTTCAGGTTAGGTTTCAACTGTTTTATGTATATAGCTTCAAGAATTTTTAGTTTTTGTTTATTCTTTTCATATTATTAAGCTTATCAGACGATATGAAAAGAACTTACATAAAATATATGGACAACACTTATCTATATTATTTGATGAAACATGTATGAATGAAAAAATGCTGCCTAAATACACACAATATATATATATATATATATATAAATATATATATATATATATATATATATATATATATATATATATATATATATATATATATATATATGTCATGTCGCATCTGAGACCATCTTCACTGTGTTAGAATATCTGTGGATGCGTATAGTCTAGCTATCTACATACATAATATTTGTTCACTGTTATTTTACAGCGTTCCAAATTCGCATATGCAAGGGAGGTAACTTTGTAAATATTTATTTTAATATATAAAAAATTAAAAAAGTCTATAAGTCATAATATTTTAATTTAGTATTTTATATATAAGTTTGCTGCGACAAACAAATAAGAAATTTAGGAATCTGGTTCATCTACTCTTTGATAAGTGTTTTTGTTTTTTGTTTTTTATTATTCTTTATCACTAACCACTCTCCTCATTAATATACCATGGTTGGTGAACCGATTTAGTCGACGACGGTCTAACAATTCAACTGTTCGCACTGCAGGACTTGGTTGCAGTAGCACTCCTAGACTGACCTGACAAAATTTCTATATTATAAACTTATTTCCCTGCGGACATATACTTATAACTAACAATACGAGTATCTCTTTTCCTATAGGTGTCCGTCTGTATTAATATGATTTAAATGATCTTTGATTTCGTGATTCTGAAAGTTCATGTGATCACGTATTAGTGATGGAAAACTGCTTCCTGCTTCGTGAGATCTGAAACAAAGCAAAGCAGCAAGTCATAACGAGGCTAAGACATGGCTGTTCAAGAACATTAGCTCCTTGTCTGATAATCTGTCGTTCTTAATCTCTCCATGAAAGCAAATGGAAAATGTCTGTCGTCATTTAATATTCTAACTTGCAGTATGCGTACGTAGAACAGTTACACATATGAACATTTGTACGAGTTTATCAAAGTTCCTATTGTACTCTAAGAAAACGCGAGCGATTGAATAAATATTATACTTTTAATTCGTAGATTTTTACTCTACATCTATTAAAATATCAATATCGGTTACCTCCCTTTACTTCCATTTGCCACACCGATGCGATCACAATGCGAAAGCCGTTACCACTTTCAAGACAAACAATAAGATTATTTGAAAAATCAACAAAACTTTCAACAAATCAATCGCTTCTTTATAAATTTCAAATAAGTTGAATTTTCTGGTTCACGATGAACGAAAAAAGATGGCTGAAGATTCTGCGATTTCATTACAACTTTAGAAACAACGATAAGAACTATTTTATTTGGGTCAGTTAGAAAGTTGTTTCCATAAGGTTTATCAAATAAAATGTCTTCTTAAATTGTGGTTGAATATCCACGGTCTGCAAGATAATCTTATAGAGCTTTTGTCATGTTGTGTCTTAGATGGTTAGAATAAATTCCTCACAGGTTAGGTTTCATTTGTCACCATTAATTCAGAGCAAGACATATATTTTCTGTCATTTTCTTCAGCTGATTTCTATTTATCATGTCCATTCATTAGGTTGGCGATCATGGTTCTCCACAATTTCCTGCCCTTTGTATATTTTAATAACTTTTAGTTTTTGCAATCTCTCTACGCCATCTATTCGCCCAAGCTGGCCAGTTAGAATATGCATTGCTTACCTCTCACCGTCTTACCTTCAGATCCTCCTGTGAGTATCAAACTTTCTTAGCCATCTTTCCTCATTTCAATTCTTCTTCCTGATTTTAAGTATAAGTCTTATGTTCAATTCAGGGTACTCTCAGCATCCTTCTATAGAATTACATTTTTGTTGCTTCAAGTCTCTTCATCTGTGCGAAGATTGTCCTGCATTCACTGCCACACAGGGAAAAAAAATCATAAAATTTCAGTACTCTTTTCTTTGTTTCTACCTATATTCTTCTGTTTCTTAATACTTTGCTCAGCTTTTGGAAGGCATCTTTTGCTATCCAAATGCGCCTTCAGATTTCCGTGTCCCACTTTCCGTCGTCTCTTAATACTGTTCCCAGATATCTACATTTTTTGCACCTGTTTTATTTCGGTACCTCTATTCTGTAATTTGTATATTGGCAGTTTTTTTTTCCTTTTCTATCAAATAAACATTTAGTTTTCTAGCAATTGATGATTAGTCCTTTCTTCAGGCTTTCCTTCACTACCTTCTGTAAGAGTTATTGTAATTTCCTTTCCGTGTCTGATATCAACACTGCCGCATTTGTATAAGATCGTTGCTACCAATAATGAATCCTGGTAGAATGCCCTGGCTGTATAAGTTGATATGTCTGGTGAGCAGACGCTTCTTTGTTTAAGATCATTTTATTTTTGTATATTTACTGAACTAATTTACTATCCGTGTTCGGGTCATTTATTGGCTGTATAGGTTGTAGATTGTTATTATATCCTTACAACATATGTCAAGGTTACCTAGCAGTTCTTGCAGCTCTGTATGCTGTACGTTATCAAACACTTATCTATAAAACATAGATATATATCCTTTTGCATTTGTATTGACTTTTCTGATATCATTCTGAACATAAATATAGCATTCTTTTTTTCCAGTGTCTTTAAAGAACCCGAACTGTTCTTCCCCAATTCCCGGTCTGATTCTGGTAAGCGATGTATCACACAAGTGTCGGATGATGGGTTTTGTCACATGACTCATTAAATTGGCGTGTCCAATGAAGTTCACATTCGTTTGCACTTGCTTTCTTATGCTTTGTTATAAATATGGATCTAATTATGTCTTCCGGTATATCGCTATTGTTAATATTTCTTTTATTATATCTACACTGCTGTCAATGCCAAAATCTTCTAAACCTGCATAAGAATGTAAATTATTTAAGGCATGCTTATCCACTTCTTAAGTAACAGATTACCTACATGAAAGAAGGGGTTCTTTTATTAGAGGCTATTTCCTTAATTTGATCATTGTTTAGTAAAACTACATTTACCATGCTTCGTTTACATTAAAACGTAGAATTTCTACGAAAGGTGACATATTTTTTATTTCAATAGAAACATAAATATATTACAAACTGTGTCATATTCATCTATTCCTTTAGAAAAGTAGATATACCACATATGGGGAGATATCTATTTCCGTAGAAACATAGGTGTACTCTGAATAATGTGATTACATTTATTTCCGTATAAAATATGTCCGCAACAAACAATTAGATATGTTCTTTTTCTGTAGAAACGTATGTGTACTAAGTACAATGAGATAAAATTATTTCTATAGAAACGTAGGTCTAACACAAACAATTAGATATATTCTATTTTCGGAGAAACGCAGGTTTACAATAATCAATAATATAAGTGTTATTTCCGTAGAAACATATATCTATCATAAACAATTAAACATGTTCTATTCCTGTGGAAAGGTTTGCGTTCCCCGTATGAATCACCTATTCCCCTATAAAAGGAGAAAAATCATAAAATGACGGAAATCTTTTATCTCTGTACAAAAACAATTGTACAAAGAACGATGAAATATGTAACGATTAACTCACTTTGTTAGGCAGGGCACCCACGACGTGACGATGTATTCAGGGCTGTAAAAGACATGATGTAAAACCGCTCTCTCTCTCTCTCTTTCTGCTCCGAGATGTAGTATTGCCAATCGGCATATATCTCCACTATGAGAGATATCTTTTACCCGGCAAACCGACTAATTTATTTTAAACAAACCACGTGGACATCCGCTCATACGCACTACACCTAAATACATATTTAATATTTCCTTTTATTGAGCTATTAGTATAAACGTTAGTATAATTTCTCCTTTCTTTCATGAATTATGTTGTATCATGTACAACGTTGACGCACTCACAGAGAAAGAATCTTATCATCCATGTGTTACCCCCGGCGGGATTTATGTATGTGAATATTCTTGCCACTAAAACATTTAAGTAGTAATGATGTTAACGTGATTCAGTATTTTAATACAAATACTTTGCAATTCATATCTTTAACATCTTAACATCAATAGCTTCACAGTCCGACTCACTTTAAAGAAAAAGTGTCTTCTTCCGCTTTTCTCAATGTTAAAAGAAAAATAATGTATCGTGATATAGTTATACACCGTTATGATATCAGGTATAATAAAAATCGTGATATTTTCAAAATAACTTTAAGCTACAATCATTAACAGATCAATGAAAACGCGAGGTTATTTTGTTAAGTCTATAATTTTGTTGTAACGCTCTGAAGCGTTGGGAAATAAATTTATAATTCATCGTTCATTATATCAAGTGACCTGGAATAATCTTATTCTGAGTTTGTACTTATGTCGCCTCAGAAAAACCTTTTACGAACCTACTAAACAAAGCAAATAGGGAAAAATCCTTATTTTGCTTACGCAATACAAGGTGAAATTCCTCGGTTATGACCCACTGTAAGTCTGAACAACTTATTCAGTATGTTATATTTATGACAGATAGCTTATAGATTTATTGGTGATGGCCCTCGTTGATAATTTCTCAGTTATGATTTCGCATGTTCCAGTGATTTTGTGTTTTAGCTGCATCGAACGCTCGCCTTCTTGAACTGACACTCGACCGACGTTGAAACGTGGCAGCCATCAATAGGATTTTTTGAAAGAGAGAATGAACACCAAAAGTACTTCGAGGTTTTCGGTAACATTGATGCAGAAATCTCGTTCGAATGTCTTAGATTTCGTAAGGTTTTCGAGCTGACGTTCGGCACAACGTGAGAGATTCACGCGTAATAATTGAATAGCACGTAGTTTATATGCAGACTGTGGCACTAGATTGGTTAGTAAGGTAGATTGTTATCATTTGGTTTTCTATTTACACTAATACCGCGTACGCTCTAGGAATTTTCTGACCACACATCGTATATTATATTTCTAGAATATCTGGAAGCTATAGTAATATTTTATTGCCGAGAACTGAGATGAATTGTACTAATTTTTTACGAGATGAGATTCTCTAAAAACATTGATAGACCTACTTACATATAGATTGCAAATACTTTCTTAAGTTAAATAAGGAATCGGAAAATAGTTTAAGGGAAATTCACAACTACTTCATGAACATGGCGGATTCTGATCTTTGTTTCTGGATATTTATTACACTTATATTAATATTGATATTTACCAAAAATCGAAGACTGCTTTGCGCGAATATTTAAAAGATCGATTTACTTTAAAATGACATTCAGAATGATAGATCTTACCTTGATTCGAATAGTGACCAGAAGAAGGAAGCATATAGAAAGGAAACTTACACCTATGTGCAAATTATTTAAACGAAACGAATAATTCCGTTAATATTTAAATTCTTTCGTATTTTCTTCAATGATACATTACCCAGTGCACATGTTAGTAATACGAATGTCCGTTCCACGAAGTCTTTCCTTTGAGATTGAACTCAGATTCTCGATTGGATTTAAATGAGGAGAGTTTCCGATCATCCGATAATACTTTCATTTACTCACTGGTAAGACTTGCCATTGTGCTCGTGCAGCGTTACGATTTTCGTACACTCCCTTGGAGTAACGCCCATCGCAGACAATGGCCGTAGGACAACTAATCAACAGACGAGTCTACCATGTTTGGGCATGATAAAAATGATGCAAAAACAGATGATGCATTATTTTTAAAGGCCAAACAATTTTCATCATACACTGAAAAATAGATTCATATTATTGCACATCACTGTAAATGAACTAATCTGAAAAAAAAAATAGAAATCGATTACACCCTGTATCTCCAGTAGGTATAAAACTGACTGTTTGATGAAAGAAAGTAAACTAAAGAGGTTGTTTAAATTAATTTGCAAAAGGATGTAATTTTGTTTAACACAACATCACCGGGGCGGAGCTATTCTTGACTACACAACTCATTATCCTCGGGAATCGTCTAGGACTACAACCATTATTCAACGACAGGCGCCAAACTCTGCCTGGTTATGTTATTTTAAGTTTTTAAAATTATTTGTATACTGTGTTGCATTTACCGCCAAACACCAACGATAACAAAACAGACTCTGTATATATTATATGAAGATAATATTTTTGAATCAATGCAGCTTCTTCTGTTTACTTTCACCTTTCTTTCCTATGTTTCGTATATTCTCTTCATATAACTCTCTCTCTCTCTCTCTTTCAACTTTTGATCAAAGACAGCACAAACATATTTCACTTGGTCAAAAAATCAATAAAACGAAGTTGTTACAAATCAATGATTTGTACAGTCTGTTTTCAGTGATCAGTTGGGGGAATCAGTGCTTGTTCAGCATGCATTTAAAAAGTAATGTGATGTAAAGTAATATTGATCTACTATGCAGTCAAAGGTGCGTCTAGTAGCTGGAGATTGTTGCATATTTCACTCAGATATCAACATCCATTGAACGAAACAGTGTGTAAAATCAATATTTCGAATGATGATTTTGAAGACATGTACACCTTCGACACTTGTAACAGAGAAACCTTCCTATCATCATTTCTTCGGTTTTGCTTTTGCTGTACAAAGCAAATTTCTGGAAATATATTATCATTATAATATTTACGATCACCTAGGAAGGCAACGTGGTACATTGTGCTTGAAAGAACGAAAGAAAGAATGAAAGAAAGAAACAAAGAAAGAAACAAAGAATGAATGAATGAAATTGAAGAAGAAATTAATGGACGCTTGTAAATCAAAAGAAAGAAAGAAAGAAAGAATGAATGAATGTATGATATTGAGAAAGAAATTAATGGACGCTTGTAAATCAAAAGAAAGAAAGAAAAAAGAAAGAAAGAATAAAGAAAGGAAATGATTGACATTAAGAAAGAACAAATATGAATAACATTAAGAAAGAAAAAAAGAATATCAATGGCATTAAGAAAGAAAGAAAGAAAATGAAAGTCATCAAGTGTGAAAGAAGAAAATGAATACCATTAGGAAAGAGAAAGAAAGAAAAATATGGATGGCATTAATAGTGAAATAAATAAAATGAATGATACTAGAAAGAAATAACATGAATTGCGTTAAGAAATAAATGAAGAAAGAAGATGAATAGCATTAGAAAAGAAAGACAGAAAGAATGAAAATTAATGTCATGAAGAAAGGACATGAATGTCATTAAGAGAGAACGAAAGATAGATAATGAATAGCATTAAGAAAGAAAGAAAAAAGAAAGGACATGAATGTCATTAAGAGAGAACGAAAGATAGATAATGAATAGCATTAAGAAAGAAAGAAAAAAGAAAGGACATGAATGTCATTAAGAGAGAACGAAAGATAGATAATGAATAGCATTAAGAAAGAAAGAAAAAAGAAAGGACATGAATGTCATTAAGAAAGAAAGACTTTGAATGGAAGTAAAAAAGAAAGAAAAAATGAATACCATTAAGAAAGTAAAAAATAGAAAGAAAAGAAAGAATATGAATGACATTAAGATAAAAAGAACATGAATGTAATTAAGAAGAAAGACAGAAATGAAGAGTGTCAATGTCATTTACAATGAACGAAAGAAAATTAATGCTATCAAGAGGAATGGAAGAACATGAATGCATTAAGAAAGAAAGAAAGAAAGAAGGAAAGAAAGAAAGAAAGAAAATAATGGTATTAAGAAAGAATTTAAGAAAAGAATAAAAATGAATGACAATAACAAAGAAAGACTATGGCAATGAGATAAAAATGAGGATGAAATTAATAAAGAGAGAAAAAAGAAAATTAATGATATATAGAAGGCATTCAGATGAATGACATAAAAAGGGAGTGAATGAAAGAAATATAATGACATTAAGGATGTCAGAAAAAAGAACTAAGATCAATGGATTTAAGAAGGAAAGGAAGAAAATGTATTTTATTTAGTGAGAAAGAAAGAACATGAATGTAATGAAGAAAGAAAGAAAGAAAGAAAGAAAATGAATGACATTAAGAAAGAAATAACATGAATGGTATAAAGAAAGGAAGAAAAGGAATGACATTAAGAAAGAAAGAAAATGAATGTAATTAAGAAAGAAAAAAGAAAAAGGAAAGAAAGAAAAAATGAATGTCATTAAGAAAGAACATGAATGGAATTATGAAATAAATCTTATGGAAAGAAAATGAAAATCATTAGAAAGAAAGAACAAGAATGACAGTAAGTAAGAAAGAACTAAAAAAGAAAGAAAAATGAAAGAAAGCTAAGAAAGAAAAAGAACGAAGATCAATTCCATTAAGAAAGAAAGAAAGAATGAAAGAAGGTGAATGATCTAAAGAAGGAAATAAAAAAGAAAGAAAGGAAGAAACAGAATCTGACTTCCATTAACAGCAAGAACATGAATGACATTAAGAAAAACATTGAATGATATAAAGAAAGAAAGAAAGAAAGAAGGAATGAAGAAAAGAAAGAAAGAAAGGACATGAATGACATCAAGAAAGAAAAAAATGAATTACATTAAGAATGAACATTAATGGCATGAAGAAAGAAAGAAAGAAGGAAGGAAAGAAAGAAAGAAAGAAAGAATGAATGAAAATGAATGACATCAAGAAATAAAGGATTTGAATGACATCAAGAAATAAAGAAAATGAATGACATTAAGACAGATCATGAATAGCATTAAGAAAGAAAGAGAGAATGAAAGAAAGACTGTGAATGATCTAAAGAAGGAAAGAAAAAGGAAAGAAAGGAAGAAACAGAAGCTGACTGCCATTAACATAGCAAGAACATGAATGACATTAAGAAAGAACACGAATGACATAAAGAGAGAAAGAAAGAAGGAAAGAAGCAAAGAAAGAACGACATCAAGAAAGAAAGGACATGAATGACATCAAGCACGAAAGAAAATGAATGACATTAAGACAGATCATGAATAGCATTAAGAAAGAAAGAGAGAAAGAAAGAAAGAAAGGAAGGAAGGAAGGAAGGAAGAGTGAAAGAAAGAACGAAAGAATGGCAGAATGAAAGAAATATTATAAACATGTTGCAAATCAGAAAAAAGGAGTCATTTGGAATGAAAGAAAAAGAATGTCATTGAATAATAAATAATATAAGGAAGAACGGATGGTGTCCACTTTGAAGAAATTCTTTTAATGTGAAAACCGTTGAGATCACAGCTTCTTCCCATCTGGTAAAAAAAGTAACTTTTCAATTAATTTCGTTCAAGAATTTAAAGCCTGCCTCATTCTGAAGTTTCGCACAACACATTTATTCTTGGACTTATTTAGCATTTGATAAGATGTTATTAATATTATAATGTACGTCTGCATTTGTTTCCGAATATTAGCATGTGTAATAATGATCATTTCTTATCACATAACCTCCGACATAAAATAATATTTTTACTTGGATATAATTTTATTATTTAGAATCCAAATTCGGATGTAGTATAGAACATTTATAATTTATAAACCTTTCTTTTAAGCGATTGGTGTCTAATCACCTTCATGTCGTCTGTGTTGCAAAGAAAAGAGTCGATATCATAGGAACTACCAATCCGACATGTATGCTTCCATTAACATTAGAGTCTTATTTTATTCGTGCCAATGACGAACCGATTACTCTTTTCCTTATCAGTCCGTTCCACCAACCTCCTCTTTCATTCATATTTCATTCATACCTTATTCATCATTACTCTTATAACAAAAACGCTCCACCTTGAGTGGATCTCGGGCACAATAATGGGTACATTTTAAAGTACAAAAAGATTTTATTAATGTAAAGCGCACATCTGCTTTAAATGTGAAAACAAGGAAGAAAACTATAAAGACGGAATGGCGACGGAAAAATTTCCAGAAACATTGAAGAAATCTTTGTAAAAACAAACACACAAAGAAAAACAAACAAAGGAGGTTTTTGATTAACAGTGGAACAGTGTAGTGACAGCTGAAAGTGTGACACAGAAATACAAAAGTGTGTAGGAACAGCTAAAGACATGAACCTAAATAGAGTAGTATAAAATCGAAATATATCATTAGAAACGAACAATGAAGGGCTGTTTTTTATCTCCTCTTATCTATGGCAGTGAATGATGTAATTGCTTGCCAAAAGCTGATGCAAACGAGACGGAGAGGTCATACGACACATAAGAAAACACTAAATATATTTTACAAAAAGTAATTATTTATTTACATTATTATTGTGGGGGTCTCCCCTTTTACACAAGATGGACTCGTCTAAATTATACTTATACTGACAGAGTTGGAGATACGAAGGAGATACGTTGAGATAAGGTTGAGATACGTAGAGTCCACAGAGAGAGAGATAATTACAACTTCACTCACAGAGACTTGTACACATAATTTCTACTAACCCGTATTCCTTGACTACTAATCTTCATTTCAAGTTTGTATTGTTACGTTCAATACACTTATTTTCCTATTTCAATTACTGGCGTTATTTATTTACTTGTGCAGGATTCCATCCCCGGAATCCACAACAATTATTTATACCCAAACTAATATCTCCATCTTTATTGATACTATCACAGCATTTCGGCCGTTTTGCTCCCTTACCTCCAGCTTTTATCAGTTTCCTGTCGATCCAGGGAAGATTCAAGGGAGTTTCAACTGAAAAGTTTATTTAATTTACGGGATTACGTTGTTCTCCTTCGACTGACCATACCTTAGGATATCTCGTCTAGTTCGTATTTGGTACTGCTCATTTATTAATTGTTCCGTTTCTCATAAGATTAATTGAATTAGTAAGAACATTAATAACCATAAAGTAGAACGCTTAAAGAACGACTGGAGAATGACAAGGCACATTGACGACAAGAGAAACAAAGAAGAAATTTAAAATCAGTATCCCAGACACAAAGAGAGGTTATTGGGGAATACGAAATAATTATATCAGCAAGAAACAAGCTCTTGTGGAGGACCATGAACTGCCAGGTTCTGGAGGAATACAGGATATATAGAGATAATATTTTAATCTTCGGGATTTTGTTTTTAGCTTATTTTCATGCGTTCGTTGATTTTCATCGCAAAAGTTGAGATCGGTATTATACGACGACCACAAAACAATGCGGATCGGATATAAATCATAATATCCTAGGGATATTAAAATTGGGTCAATTTTCATAGTGAGGCTTGGTTAGTTGTATCAGCTGCTCTGCCAATTGAGCTACAGGAATGTTTACGTTTGGCGGAAGATCTTTACAATTTACTGGAAATGCTTCTGCCATAACAATTTTACTTGCTTTCCATAGCAAATATACGTTGTCTACTACTTAATAATGTTTGCTGATATGGTTAAGAGAAGATGACAAGGTTTCATTAAATTAAGGATAAAAATATGCTGTTATTAATTGATTGCATAACAATCATCAAAAGTGGAACCTACTGATCAGAGAAATAAGTCGGATAAATTGTTAGATTTAATATTCTACCAGAAATTGTTGTAAGTCATTCGGTGAGCAGCTGATAGGATTCAAGAGGAAACTTGGAGCATAATCATTCGAGTTTCGTCAAGAATTCTTTGTTTATTATACGTACGTTTTTAATCATTGACTGAATAGTTGAAATAAAAAGTAACCAATTTTGACGTGAAAGAAAACTTCTATGATTTGCAGTGGAAATATATCGGAATCTTTTGTCAACTCTGCCGAAAGTCTACGTGCGAATAGACAATGTGTCCATTGGATTCCAAAAAGTAGAAACATCAATGAGACAAGGATTTACGTTTCTCCTCGGAATTTATTTAGCCTAAAGATACGAGGCATTCTAACAGTGATTATTCTTGGTTGAACTAATCTTAAAAATCTGGTTATTACTTCTGCTAATCATAATGTAAATAAAACAATTGCAATTAAATTGAAGAAATCTTAGTGAACTATATGATGTTTGACAGTGTATTACCTGAGTCATATTTAAGAAAGCACTGTGTTGATAGCACAAAGAAACGAGAAGTGTCTATTAGATAAGTTAGTAAAGAAAGCGCTCTTAATTTTAAGAAGAGATAATGCATGATTGTCAGCAAAAAGAGCCACACCAAGATATAAGCTACATACTGTAGACAATGAGATCAAACCACGGAATTTAATTATCTGGTCAATGCATTAACAATTAATTAAAATCTGACACATAAAAGTAAATGCGGCTCGTAATAGCCAAATATGCCCCAAAGAAACTAAGTACTAAGAGAAAAGAAAATGTCTTTACAATCAAAGACATTTGTGTCGAACGGCTATTTGATATCGATTCTCGTGTATGCCAATGAAAATGAACAATCTCTTGACAGATAAAGATGAGACTGTCAGTGTCACATATGTGGATATACTGACCAATGAGGAGAGTACCGAAGGCAGAACATATAAAGTGTTAATTAATATAGGAATTACAAAGAAAATGATATTTACAATCTATAGGAGTAAGCTGGGGTATCTCTTGAGGATAGAGGACATGGGAAATTTAACAATTACGGGAGGAAAGAGCCAGTAATCTATTTAATGTTTTAGTAAATGGATTACAAAATACGGACTAAGAGGTAAAGTAAGAGAGAAATCATTATATAGCACAACAAAAGAAAGGAAGTTGTGGAAACCCATGATCGCCCAAGGACATGTTACATAAAAGAAATGATAGCTGAATTAATCAACACCTAATGAACGTTTCTGATAGCATATTAATCTCTCCATAGACAGTGATTTCTTTTATTTATGCTATGGGGATTTATTTATTTATTATGTTAAGCTGCATAAATACATATGTATTCAGTATTTTCTTCAGTTCAATATTTCCGATATATACCAAGACTACAGTTTTTAAATACTGCATGGCATTGATTGATTGATTTGCTTATTTTACGGATTATCCACTCATTGTAGATTATTTAAAGCCCGAAAATGTCTTTATATTGTAAGACTTTTTGGAGATAATAAGCATTTACTGATACAAGTCCTAAAAATGAATCCAGTGTCATAGCTTTTCCAAGCGTATTTACGCGTAGGAGAATATTATGAAACCGAATAGAACAGGGATTCGACTCTCCCATTTCCAGTTCCGAGCTGTTATCCTATTACACCTCCCGCACATCCAAGCTTACGGCACCTGGTTTTTCCAATCGGTCACCTGTCTAGGTGCTGATCAAACTCGACGTTGCTTAACTTTGATGATCGTACGAGAACCAGTGTTTCAATTTGATAAGGCTGTAAGCATGGATAGTTTCATGGGATATGTTGGTTAAGTTTCGATGTGTTTAATCTAAACATAACATCCATTTTCCACCTTAAGCTTTAGTTTTTCTTCTCTCAAATAAAATATCCTGCATAGAAAGGTTTTTATTTGGTTTTGAACACTACAAATATGGAGATTTGAGCTTAAATCAATATTAGTGTGGAATAAAACACGATTTTTGAGATAATGTCTAATATTGAGAGTAATTGCTAATAATGTCAATAAGTATCGTTTATTTAGTTTTACAGAATGCTTGGTATATCTGTCCCGTTTTAAGTTCCAATAGAGATTAGCCATGATTCGTTTGTCCAATCTTCCTTGATACCGTTGTTTCATAACGTCAAATGTCCAGGTAGAATCTTTCGTCTTAATTATCACTAACACAAAATAAAATATAGATAAAATATATCCCTAATAAATTGAAATATTGCAGAATAAGTGAATTGATTATATCCAAAGACTTTATATTCTTTAATTCGTAAGTTACAACAAAAATGGCAATGTCATTTGCATCATGCTATATAATATAAAACAGATTTTTCTAGCAATCGGAAATACACTAACATTCATGGTTTGCAACAGGAAGTATTGAGAGTTAATTTAAACACAATGGGACATTTAGCTACAAAAACCATATCTATGAAAACAACTGTTCAGAGGAAGGTGGAGAAAGGTGTAGGAAGGTCAAGCTAAATGGTAAAAATGAACCCAGCCTCCCCAAATTAGTAAAGTCCCTGTTATAATTCTGCGTGTCCCACCCTTCCTTAGTTAGTTTCTTAGTTCGCACGATCTTTACGTCCTGTCAGTACTTTATAAATAATGAACTATTCCGTTTTGACCGCGTGAAAACACGGAACTGCCATATCAGAGAGGCTACATGGTTTCATTAAGAAAAAGAAAGAAAGACGTAAAGATAGATGTCTTTAACGTCTGTTTCAGTGAAATGTAAAATAAAATTGTCTATTTCAAATATTTTCAGTTGTAAACCCTTTCTTAACGCATAAATAACGACCATTCGCATTTAGGATTGTTTTGCGATATTTTGTTGAAGTTGTTAAGCTCAAATATTTAATGATGAAATAGGTCAATTTCTCCAGATATTATCTTGTCGTAGAACTCACCATGAGCTAATTCAGTCATTAACTTAAGAATTAAGATTCAACAGAATATTAAAATTGGAAAAACGTGGAATTTTTACGGGTCTTTCTAGTAAAACCTATATACTATGCAAACGTCGGTAGTTTGTAAGGAAAAAAGCAATTATAAAACTTGAATATTGCATCCTTCTTGGAAGGTATGTGTAGACTAGTTTCTATTATATAGAAAGATAGAAAAATGGCAGGAGAAGGAAAAGAACCAAGATGAAGTTATGACACAAGAAAGATATGAAAAAATTAGCAAACAGAATATCAAATCAATATAAGATAAAATCAAGAATGAATAAGATTAGAAAATGTTAAAGATTAAAAACTGGAAAATAATGAAATCTAAGAAAAAATGATTTCATTAATCAGACGAAGACTGTAGGCAATGATAAATAATAAAAAAGTTAAAACTAATGAAGAACTAAAACAAGGGATAGAGAAAATAATAAATTTAATCTAGGGTTTCCTAACGTGACACCTTTCAACATTAGTCGTTTTCATTTTCCATCAAACCCGAAACAGATGCAGTTCAAGTAATAATGAAATATAACAGGTAACAAAAATTTCGAACCACCTGATGTTGATATTTACTAAGCCTAGCCTAGTTTTAACAGACTGTCAAAAAGATCGGACTCCGAATTCTATCGAAGCCATTCCTAATATACCAACGTTGTCACAACTACACCACGATTAATTGTCATTTCTGGAGAGTGTGCCCTATTTCAGTAATATAGACATTAATTTAACCTTCTTATTTTCAGGTATGCGTCCGAAGTTGAACTCCAAACAGAATTCTGATTATCATGTTATTTTCCAGATAATAACTAATTTTGACTTTGCATGTATCAATGTTGTAAATGAAATTACAAATCCAGTATATCTTCTTCATTTTGAGAATTTAAGGAAGGCTAATTTTTGTTACTGTTGTTCACCCAATATAAGAAACAAGAGCCACTCAAGTTGTAGGGTTGCTAAATGAACCTTTTTAAGATAAATAACGATTGACATATGTCTTCAGGAGGTTAAGATTTTAATGCTTGCGAAATAAACCATTTGGTTAGTGGCAAGATATAAGAACTTCTTTATCATCATTGGAAAACGAAGTGAATGCAGATATAATGACCCTTTATACCAGGCATGTCGGGAGTCATTTGAACCTTTCGGAACTGATAGCACTAGAAAATGTAGCTACTCAGAAGAATTTCCATGGAAATAATGATAGTGCAGCGAGAGGCTTGCAACGTTTCATCAGAGGCAAACGCATCGTAGACTGGAAAATATCTAATCACCCACAAGTTCGTTTAGAGTTTTTTTAACACAAGACTGGAAAATGAATATGGGGCGTCTCCAACCCAAATATGGCAGCAATACTCAATTTCTAGGCAGATCTGACACATGCAAGTATAGATCATGACATAAGTTGCCAGACACTTTCTTGAGCGATGAGAAGAACGAATTTCTTTCCAGCATTTTTACTGACATATCGTATATAAGAATTCCGCTTGATATCTCGAGAAAGCTTGAGTCCCAGTGGACGTTAATAACAAGTTGGAATAAGGGGAAATAATTGTTGATGCAATCATTTATTTTGTGTAAGATAATAAAAATCTTTAAGAGAAATGATATCATGATATATGTATATAACAATTACTAAGCTTACATCAGTAAAAACAACAAATGAAGGCAGGAAGGGTGTACTGTACTAATTATTCAGCTGTATGGCCGGAAAAGATATTAACTGTTTTGGTAGATGTTCCTTGCTTATGATACCAATTGTTCAATGAAGGTTTCATCAACATTGTTGCCATGCAAAGATATTGGCGTATATACTGTCCAGGAAAATCGTAACACTGATTTCAGAAGGATTTTATTTACAAAATAATATCAAGACGATTTACATTTGAGTTTTTTTAAAAATAATTGATATTAAAACTGTTTAAACTTTCGCGAAAAACTAATGTTATTTAACAGCCGAACAATGGAGATTTTGAAAGTATGCGACTCCTGTTGAGAATGATAGTCTAATCGTATATGACTGATTTTCATTTGTGTACTCGTAATAGGACATTTTCTTTCGTAAACTAATGATGAGAAAACAGAGGTAAACGTGAGATATTTCCCAAGGGCTAAACGATGAAGTGGACATAAACAGTCTGAATTTTTAACTCCGTTCACTGATTATGTTCTCCGTACCGATAAGACATCTTGTTACAATGCATCTTCGATATTTCTATGATGCAAAACAATCCGCGAGGGAAATACATATTTCATATATGAAAGTGTCAGACACGAAAAGATATACGTTCAATGTAGCACTTGAGATAACATGCTCGAAATCTAAACATATATATATATATATATATATATATATATATATATATATATGTATGTATGTATGTATGTATGTACAAACGTATATATATATATATATATATATATATATATATATATATATATATATACATCCAAACAAACATACATACATAAATATATATATATATATAGTTACACACATACAAACGTACATATATACATACATAAATATATATATATATACACACACATAGAAAACACACACACACATATATATATATATATATATATATATATATATATATATATATATATATATATATATATATGTTATGGGAACTTACCTAAAACGATAATGGACTCTTCCTGACTCTATAAATACTGCGCCTCTCTGAGAGAGATGAGAGGAACGAGTCGAGTCGCAGGCTCTGACTGTGCGCGACTCTTGTCGAACTCTCTGCTTTGGCAGAGAGGAACCCGGACGAGGCTTTGCCGCAGGGCAAAGTGTCGTCCGGGGAGGTAGGCAGTCCCTGAACCCGTCTATACGGGTTCTAAATGGGCATATTTTTGGCCGAGCCTACGGGCTCGGGGAGCCCACATTAAACCGGCCTTGTGCCACATTCGACCCACGTGGGAGGGTTGTTAAATATCGAGGAACGAGTCGAGTCGCAGTCGCTGACTGTGCGCGACTCTTGTCGAACTCTCTGCTTTGGCAGAGAGGAACCCGGACGGGGCTTTGCTGCAGGGCAAAGTGTCGTCCGGGGAGGTAGACAGTCCCTGAACCCGTTTATACGGGGTCTAAATGGGCATATTTTTGGCTGAGCCTACGGGCTCGGAGAGCCCACATTAAACCGGCCTTGTGCCACATTCGACCCACGTGGGAGGGTTGTTAAATATCGAGGAACGAATCAAGTCGCAGTCGCTGACTTTGCGCGACTCTTGTCGAACTCTCTGCTTTGGCAGAGAGGAACCCGGACGAGGCTTTGTCGCAGGGCAAAGTGTCGTCCGGAGAGGTAGACAGACCCTGAACCCGTTTATACGGGTTCTAAATAGGCATATTTCTGGCCGAGCCTACGGGCTCGGGGAGCCCACATTAAACCGGCATTGTGCCACATTCGACCCACGTGGGGGGTTGTTAAATATCGAGGAACGAGTCGAGTCGCAGTCTCTGACTGGGCCCGACTCTTGTCGAACTCTCTGCTTTGGCAGAGAAGAACCCGGACGAGGCTTTGCCGCAGGGCAAAGTGTCGTCCGGGGAGGAAGACATGTCCCTGAACCGGTTTATACGGGTTCTGAATGGGCATATTTTTGGCTGAGCCTACGGGCTCGGGGAGCCCACATTAAACCGGCCTTGTGCCACATTCGACCCACGTGGGAGGGTTGTTAAATATCGAGGAACGAGTGGAGACCTAACGAGTCAAGACAATATTAGTTCCCTCTAAACCAGACTGACAGTTAATACTAACACATTCAACTTCTTGTATTATATTTCTGTTGTAATATATATTTGTTATTTACTACTCTTGTGTTCGTGTTGTTCTCCCTTAGTTCTAAGCTTGGACCATAACCGTGGTGCGAGGATATTGGATCATAACAATATATATATATATATATATACACATACAAGCGTACGTACATACATAAATATTTATATATTTATACACACCCAGACAAACGTACATACATACATACATATATGTGTGTGTGTGTGTGTGTGTGTGTGTGTGTGTGTGTGTGTGTGCTTCGCTAAACATGTCTGGCAAGATTCATTTGACATTTGAAAATAGAGACTATGTCTAATTTCAGCAAATGTTTTACCCTCTGCAATAGCCTTTACATACGATATAATATAAGCAGCGTAACAAAGAAACCCTTAACCTGGCAACATCTCTCGGAATCACGTAAACTGTGGACAGTTTTTACATTCGTTAAATTCAGTAAAGAAAGAACTTGTACGCATCTAAGTAATACATAATAAAAATTAAATAAAAATGCATTGTATGACACTAACTGCTCTAACCCCACCGTTATGTCCCTATAACTATATATATCAGCGATGTTTATATAATGATTTACGCTAATTTATATAAATCTCTCTCTTTCTCTCGCTCTCTCTCTCTCTCTCTCTCTCTCTCTCTCTATATATATATATATATATATATATATATATGAAGAAATGTACTCTTAAGGTATGCTATATTAATAGGATAAAGTGCTCAATATCAGAGATAGAGCGTGTGTAAATATAAAAGTGAACATGGAAATCAACACTTAGGGGCGACAGTCTGTGTCATGATAAACGCAATCGTCAGGCCACGAGTTCTGTTATTTTTCTCGGCTAATTATATATATGGGACATTGGTGCATTGTGGGTAGTCTGTTTTGGCGATTATTTTATTGGAAATCGTTTATTTGATTATTTATTTATTCATTTGGGTTACATTATGTTGCCTTTCATTATTTATTTTTATTTTTTATTTGTATTATTAATTTTTATTTTTATTTATTATCTTATATATTTATTTTTTATTTTAGTCGGTGTTTTAATTAACGTAGAAAATTTTTTTATATCGCTTATTTAATGGTTTTGTTTTGATTTGGGAAGATAAAGGTTTTTATTGAATTTTGTGGTTGATTGTTGTAGTTCATTCTAGCTATTATTTTGGCGGGAACAGTTTTTAATTTATTTATTGCTTCGTGTATTTATTTGGATTGATTATCTTTATTTGTTTTTCTGTTGTTTTTTTTGTAAACGGTTTATTTATTTATTTATTTGGATGAATTTAGATTAATTTATTTTACTTGTTTTTATATTATTTATTATACTGAATATTTCTATTTACTCTTTTCGGTTTTCGATTTTTAATTAACGTAGTATTTTATCGTTACATAACAGTTATAGCTATGTTTTTCGTCCGATGTTTGGTTTGATTTTTATAATCTAACTAATATTTTGTTTATAATGGTTTGTTAATTTGTTTATTATTTACTTTATTATTTGGGTTCATTGATTTTGTTTATATATTTTTATTTATTTATTCTATTTCGTCTATTCTAACGGGTGTGATTTGGTAATTTGGTGTGGAGTTAATTTATTTTACTTATTTTATTGTCATTTTGTTTATTTATTTTATTTTATTTTTTTCAGTTTTCGATTTTTAAGTGACGTAGTAAAAATTTGTTTTCATGTCTGCCTTTTGTGATGAGTTTATTTATTTTATTTTATTTTTTCAGTTTTCGATTTTTAAGTAACGTAGTAAAGATTTGTTTTCATGTCTGCATTTTGTGATATATATATATATATATATATATATATATATATATATATATATATATGTATATATATATATATATATATATATATATATATATATATATATATGGAAAGTGCGGTGAAAACTCGTCAACCATCTATTTGATGTTTACTGCAATGTTCATGCCTAATGATTGCGTCTGTCACCGGTTTGTCTTGACCTCAGTGTCGAACTCTATATTTACAGACGCTCTTACCATATCTTTAGGCTATATATATATATATATATATATATATATATATATATATATATATATATATATGTATAAATAAATATACATAATATCTTAGATTAATTGCACAACTACGAGTTTCATGCCAAAGCAAATTTAAAGTGTTTTAATTACTATGTCTATTTTATTTAAAATAACCGTTGACCGCGTTTTCTTTTTCTTTTCTGTTTCAAAATTTATGGTTCACGCGAGATATATTATTGTTGGGGTGGAATATTATTGGAGTTAAAATATGTAAATGAATTGTAGTTTAATTTTGAATGTGAATTTAAGCCCAGATTAAGATTTAAGATGTAAATAATATTGGAAATAAGATGGAAATAATGTTGGAAATAAGAGATATAAATTTTCAATTAGAGAGACGCTAGTTATGCAAGCCTAAGTAGACAAAAAGTTGAATTGGAAAATCAAGAAGGGCAACTATTTTTTTAATCTGTAGAGTAATTGATTATAATATTACTAAACTAAAATTAATGCTATCAATATGAAATATGCCGTAATAAAATAAAATAATATCAAATAAAACAACATAAAATAAAGTAATACTACTACTAATAATAATAATTATAATAGTAAAACATCAATGGGAAGAAAATGATTTAAAATAAAATAAGAGGAAAAATTAAAAACATTTAATTACTCTGTTGATTCACGGAAATAGAGTTACCCCTCTTGAATTTCTAACACCACTTCTAGTTGTTAAACCAACGTCACTGTAAATTAGAATTTATATTTATAATTTCAAACCTTATTTTCAATTTTAAATGTTAATCTGGACAGAACTTCAAATTCAAATCAAACTACAATTAACTTTAGCGTGTTTATTTACATATCTATATATTCCTATATCAGTCTCTTATTTCATTTTATTATTATTATTATTTTATATATTTTTCTTCTTAAATTATTTTAAATCATATTCTTTCCATTGATAGGTTTTATCATTATTATTATCTTATGTTTCCAGCTTTGTATTCTGCAGAGCCGGATTCAAACTATGCTTCTTAGGCCCTGGAGGAGAATAGTCATTTAATTGATAGCACATTTCTTAGAGTATGAGATGTTCCTAAGATGGCGATTTCCTGGTCTAATTGCATATGTATGTTACCTGGGACACTCTTAGTAAAATGGTCCATTCCTTTTCTTACTAGGCCGAGAGTTAAAGTTACGACTTGTTCAGTCTGAGACTTCATTCCCCATATCCTGTTAATCTCGATCTCTAGGTCCTTGTATGTGGTACAATTTCTCGATAATTTTTATGGTACTGTCAATAAGCATACACTTTCCGAATTTATTGTCTTTTTATGAAAATATCATGTCTTAATTTTTATTTCCATGTCAGTTTAAATTGGCATGCCCCAGAGCATAGTTACATCGTAATTTTGGCTGGGACTGGCTGGTCGTCATAGCATCTCTCACGGGTTTAGAGATTGTGCTTGTTGCATAATATATATATGTGAGCGAGCGGCGCTATATTGAGTCTGATTTGCTACCTCTTCGTCATCGAGGCCCGTTGAAAAGTTGGTATGACGTTTGCTTGACAACCTAACTGTCTGGGATTCAATTCTCGGTAGTGGATGCGCACTGCTGATGAGTCCCAAATATAGGACGAAACGACCGTCCAGTGCTTTCTGCATTCTGTTGAGGTTTCAGACTCGATGAATTACTTATATATATTGTTGTGTCGGAAATCTACCACCCCTCTTGAAGATGAACTTGTCTGCGTCTAAAGACTTTAAATAGCGGCACGTCGAGAGACAGGGGGCGAGCAAGAGAGAAAGTTCCTGACTGAGCTAGTTAGAGACTACTCAGGCGATTTCTGTACCTTTTACCAACCAATAAAACCCTTTTTATTGTTACGGGTTATTTGTCGTTTGTCTCTACAAACCCCAAACAAACATCATAACATATATATATATATATATATGTGTGTGTGTGTGTGTGTGTGTGTGTGTGTGTGTGTGTGTGTGTGTGTGTGTGTGTGTAGATGCCTGGTTAGCAAAGTCAAAATTACTGTTTTTAAACGCAATCTACGACGATTTGTCTTGATTGATCATATCTGCTCACAAAACCTATCATAACGTAAACAATGACAACATATTATGAAATTTATTAAATCCGACAATTATTTAATATATTTTCTGAGATTTCCCGAACATTCAAGCCGGTAAAATGTAATTAATTCTAACGGAACATTTACTTAAATAAATTTTGATTTATAAATATATAATATGAACAACATATATGAAATAGTTGTTGTGCTTAATCCACTTTATTATTAGGTTGGTGCAAAAATAATGTCGTTTTTTGACGTTCAACTTCATGTGAGAAAACGACATTATTTTTGCACCAACCTAAGTTATATATATATATATATATATATATATATATATGTGTGTGTGTGTGTGTTCGTGTGTCGTTTTTCTTTTGTCTCGCTCTAAAATGGGAAGCGCTAGAATTGTGTTCCATCAGCATTCCATGAAGACAAATGTGAATTGATCATATTGAAAGACGGAAAATGAGAAATATATGTTTTCGGGATAAACATAGAATTTTACATATATGCAAAATAAGAAAATAAAAATTCTACGAAGAGAAATTCCGCCCAATGTTATTGATGTTACAGATGAATCAACAAACAAAATATTATGTACACGTCAAAATAGGCAAGCCACGAAAAAAAAAAAAATGAAAAATAATTCAAGATAATATCGTTTCAAACTTTTTTCAAAAATGAAGAAGAATTCTAAAACGGATTAAATATGAACAGAAATAAATGAAAAATCAGAATCAAGTTCCAAACATAGCCAAAGAATGCTCAATAATACATTCATTTGGTATAGGTAATAAAATTAACAAAAGATAATGAATATGAATTAAATGCATTATGTGTATATATAATTTGTTATTCCAGATATGCCATACGTTGTAAAACAAGGAAATTAATAAAATCAATTGAAACAATACGCAAAAATGCAAAACAATTGTTAATAGAAAGAGATCTGATTATCTATAAAAATACGCGCTGAAATTATGGCAGCATATATCATGTAATATATTAAATGGTATAATGGAGACGATCAAACGATAAAAACGTAGTTGGTAGGGACAACATTGCAAGAAGAACATTTCCCTAGAAGCCTCCTTACAGAAGTAGAAGAGAGGCGATAGAGGGGATGCATTGCATATTTACTGTAACAGTAGTCATTTTGGATAAATTTCAAATTGCAGTGCACAATATCTCTCTCTCTCTCTCTCTCTCTCTCTCTCTCTCTCTCTATATATATATATATATATATATATATATATATATATATATATATATATATATATATATATATAAGTATGTATATATAAGTAAAATAATCTTGGTAATCCGTATAGATATATTGTTGAAAGTGTGTATCCTTACGTTAATCCGCTGGGAGGTGATCCAAAGAGACATCAGCCGATTTGTATAAGGCGCTAATAGTTAAATACAGAAAATATTGGTAATCCGTAAGGATATTTGTTGATTACCAAGATTTTCGTTACTTAAATATTAGCTCCTTATACAAATAAGTTGAGCTCTAACTGGATTACCTCCCATGTGATTACCGTAAAGGTCCACACTTTCAACAAAAAATTTTAACTAATGGAACCTTAAAGTGGTATGTTTTTTCTTTAAATTATATATATATATATATATATATATATATATATATATATATATATATATATATATATATATATATATTGATATATATATATATATATATGAAAGGGAACATTGAAATTACCAGGAAAACTTACCTTAGCCGACGCGTTTCGCTGTTTGAGGGTCATTTTCTCTGTAAAGATCATTTTTATTATATACAAGAGCAAATTTACCAAATTTTTAAGGGCATATATATATATATATATATATATATATATATATATATATATATATATATATATATAATTCGCAGGCAGTACTTTTTCGCTATCTTCACTTGGCAGAGTTACACGGCTAAATCTAGCATATTGTTCTTTATGAATGTAAACAAATGACAATCAGCCGAAGTGCTCCATTCATTTTACTGACGAGCTTTGCAATAGCGCAGGTGACTGTTGTTTATAGAATTAGTGTATCACCCAGCAGTGCTGAATTGAAATATATTTTCAAGAGCTAATGTGTGTGTGCTTGTGTGTGTATGCGTATGTGTGTTTGTGTGTGCGTACGTATTTGTTTGTAAGCTATCATACAATGTTCTTTTTAATACTATAATGCATTTTAACAAAGATAACTATTCTTAGATTTAATTCCCTCAGATCATAAATTTTTACTTTTAGCAAACAGGGAACATGTAAAAAATATCCTGTTTATCTAAACATCTTTTCTTCTTTTCTGTGTAAGCTTGATATTGGTTTCAATTTTCCTTATCGGGCAGATGGCGCTGCTAGAATTTGTTTTGGAAACATAAGCCTCCTTTTTTAAAAAAAAACATTTATTTTCGTTTTGTATAAGGGTCTGTGCTATTTGCGGAGTGATCTCTGTGAATATCACATAAGCGAGTTTATAAGGAAAAATGGAGGAGCTGAAATAAAACGCTGATTTTTGCATGAGGAAATGTACCAAGCGAGAAAACATAAAAATAAAAAGGGCGGGAAAAGTCGAGTACGACGATAATAGAACATGATATTTTAAAGTCTTTTTCTAACCTGAGAATCGTGGCTTAGCTATTTGACTGCTATATATAATGTAGAAAATCGTAGGAAATGAGTTTTAGAATAGCAAAGGAAGCATGGACTGTCAGAATGAAAAATAAGCAAGAATAAGGGAAATAAAAAGGAAATTAAAAAACAAAAAACAAATGAAATACAATGAATGATTGAGAAAGATAAAAACACTTATAACGAAATATGCAACATAAAACGAAATATAAAAATTCCAAATATATCGTCGAAATGGAAAAGAAATGAACAAATTTCACATTAAAATAAAGCAAAATACAAAAATATTATCGAAAATGGATTTAAAACATTAATAAAAACAAGAACCTGATTTGATATCATATCAATATCTGTTCGCAGCCGAATCTATTATTTTCTTACCAAGAATATATATAACAGGAACACAAAATATGCCAATAGCAATATTGAAATTATCCGTTTCTTCTTCACTCTATCGCGCCCTTTTAGATCATGGCTCTCTTGCAATTTCCTTAAGGCTTCTTCAATTCTTATTCATCCGTTGATGGAATTCTCAGTATCCTTCTGTAGAAGCACATTTCTGTTGCTTCCTGTTTAATATTTATCTGTTAGAAAATTGCCCAACATTTACTGCCATTCCCCTTCATCATGTTCAGTGTCCCCTCAGGATGTAGGCCATCACGGCTCTCCACAAATCCCTGTTCTTTGTAGCGCTTAATAAATTTTGTCTTTATGTTATTTCTCCGAAGCCCTGTTCTGCCATCCATTTACTCAAGCTCACTTAGTATGTTATGAGTTGCTTTCCTCTGAAACTCTCGCCCACAATCTGTGCCGAGAGTGGCAAAATTTTCGGGTCCCTCCCGCCTCATTATGTGCTTCTGAAACATTAACTGTCTCTTCTTGAGGTTAAGTATTAGTTTAATTTTTTTGTCATTTTCTACAAAACTGTTGGCTACTCACATGTTCGATTGACAGTATCCTCAACATCTTTCTGTAGAACCATATTTCTGTTGCTACAAGTCTTCTTTTCTTCATTGCAGAGATCATCCCATAGAGATCATCCCATTACGCTTTTCTTTGTCTCCAACGATTTTTATTCTGTTTCTTATCACTTTTATAAGCTTATCCTCTTATTTACCTTATATACTGGCATTCATAGGTCGAACATTTAGGTTTAATGTTGTAACACTCTTCTAACATATTCTAATAATGTTGTTTTACATGAAATTATACTTCCTTATTCCACTAAATAAAATGTCTTCTTCTAATAATGACAAGACTTTCAGTTCAATCCTAATGTTTTAGCTGGTGTGTATAGCTAACATCTTGATTCTATCATCATTTTCGCTTCCCTTTACAAGTGCTCCTAATTTTTGTTGTTGTTATCGTTAGTAATGTAAAGCTAAGTGTGTCTTTGGTTTTATTTTTATTTTGGGAAGAACATTTGTAATTTTTGGTGACAGTCTAATGAAATTTAATGAATGTTTGAAGACGTATTGTCTGCTTTGAGATATAAAAGATTCATTAGCTTGAAGCTATTTTCATCATTGATCTAAGAAAACGGTTCTTTAAGATAGTAGTTGGATGAAATATATAAAATCTATATTAGGATTTAAAGTAGACGGTCTGTTGAAGACTATGATCCAAAAATTTCAGCGTAGTATTTTATCTTTATAGAATCTTAAGCTGATGGACACAATACGCTGTGTTCATTTACTTTATTTCCAATACTAAATTTATACTTACTTCGTTGCTTTTATCATATTTAATTGTGTTGCATTCTAATGCGTATCTGCATTGCAAATCAAAAGCAGTAGTAAGGGTAAAGCTTTATTTCACTGATTCTTTGTATAACTAACCAGATATATTTTTACTTAATGATAAGAAAAGCGCGATATACAAGATATAAAAAAAGACTTAGACCTTGTCTCAGCATATTCCTCCTTTTAAGAAATGAAGTTGATCTATGGCGCAGAATATGAGTATATGGCTCCATTTGTATTGTTATATATATATATATATATATATATATATATATATATATATATATATATATATATATATATATATACATATATATATATATATATATATATATATGTGTGTATATATATATAATCAGCAATAATATAGTTTACAAAATTTATCGAGGTCAACTCTATTTCAAACTTTAGGACAAACATATAGTTTTCATTATTTCTAAAGACAAAATTGAAATGTTCATCTGAAAGTTATAATTTTACTTATGGAGTGAGGACTACTAATTCTGCTGCCATGCGGTCCATGTTTACCCTCTAGTGGAGGTAACTAATTATGATGTGTGACGAGGTCGTATTGAAAAAGAAAATATATGAGAAAATATTAATACTAGCCTTGATATTTTAGTCTATCTACTGTCAACATTTTAAAACATTTCTGCTGTATCCATAATTAATTTTGTTGAGGTTTAGTTTTGATATTTTAATAAAGATAGCTTCAAGGATTATTAGATTATGTTTATTATTTTCATGAAATATATTCTCGACAATAATTTTTCTATATTACAAGTGTAGAAAAATATGCTGTTGTAAGTGTTAAGAGATTTCAGACATGTTATTCAAATGAAAACTCAACAAGCGAGACAATGTGGTCGTAGTGTGGCCAACATAAATATTTTTTTCCATTCAAGAGGAAGTTTAAATTTATATACAATGCTGTTTTTTGCAACACGTAGACTGGTGGGGAAGGGTAGTTTCGAATGATTAAATTGAATATTCTAGATTTAGAGTAGTATATAATTAATTTTATTTTTTTTACTGGCATATGTGGTGGATATGTTTGTATTTATTAATTGTTTATAGATATTTTCGTCTTGTTTATATTTAGGTTGCATTTGGTTACGATATAGAAGATACGTGTGTTTGGAGTTACTTGAAGCAGTATTATATTCAATTTACTTTATATAAGCATTACTGATAGAGCATCTTATTTGTTCATCAACAATATAATTAGGAAAGTTATTATCAATAAAATTTCGTTTTATGTTTTTATTTCCCTGTAGAAGGTCTGTTTTTCGGAATAATTATTTTTTGCACAGTTTATTTTTATTTATTTATTCTTTTTTTGGTATAACTGCTATTTTATAATAATTTGTACATTCACTCTTATAAGTAAAGGTGCACGGATTTAAGCTGGTGTTTTTTATATGGGTAGATAGTGAATTTATTATGATTAGTGTTTATCAATATATCTTGAAAAAGAATTTTATTACTATTTTAAAGTTCGTATGTAAATTTAAGGATATAATTATTTGGAATTATTTTTGAAGTTGACGTATTTCGTCCTCATGTTTAACTAATATAAGGATATCATTGACGTAACTTATGTAGATAGAGATTTTTTAAAAATTTTATAATGTATTATTTTCGAGATTAGTCATGTAGAAATTGCTTAATGTCGAACCCACAATTGAACCCATGGAGAGGCCATTACGTGATATATATATATATATGAAGATATGTTTTATGGTACAAAACTTTATAACTGCTATATAAAAACAAAAAAATATTTGTATTACCAATCATGATGATCATGAAATAGAAAGTTAAACTGAAAAACGAGGAAGCTAACCGGTTTCGAAACTCGCTTATAGAGGTAAATCGAGGTTAATAAATAATAATAAATTAATAAACTGTATAAAGTAAAAAAGAACCTGAGATAGGACTATTAAAAGAATATAAATAGACTATTTGTCTAAAATAAAAAAGTCCAATTTGAATCTCGAAAAATACCTATTCACTTTCTATCTGTGGTAGTTGTAAAACTAAATAAAATGATAGAACAAGGTATAGTGGAAAACATTAACCAAGATGCTAGCAGTTGGTCTTCATCATTTGTTGTGATAATAAAGCCCAACGGCAATTTGAGGATATGCGGGGATTACAAATAATGTGAACTATCATATATTCTCTGATTCAATCCCCTTACCTAACATAGTAACAGCAAATCATGAATTAGCAGAAATTAAATACTTTGCAAATATTAACCTGAAGACGGCATATAACGAAATAGAAATTGATAAAAAAATGTAAAGAAGTCACAATATTTTATATCGATAGAATTTCTAAAATAGACTCGTCTTGCATTTGGAGTTAAAAAAAAGTTATATTTTTCAAAAGCCAATCGAAAAAAGTTCTATCCAGGGGGTAAAAAATATAATCATATATCAAGACGATATATGCACAGGTGCTTACATTAAAGAGGAACTTTTAAGTAACTGAACAAGTTTTAAATTAATAAAACGTTGGTATGACGATAAACAGCGATAAATGTGAGCTAAATGGCGCTAAAATATAGAAATTAGGATACAAAATATCTAAAGAAGGAATTTCCCCAGATAATAATCTGTTAAATAAAATATCGGTTCTTGATGATCGTCTATTAATATGTGGATGTCTAATAAAAATGTCTTTTAAGCTTATTTACACCTAAGTGGTCGCATACATATATTTGGTACGGGAAAATATTACACTTGTTTTGGTTTGATTCTAGTTATATTGTGGGAGAAATAACTTGTAAAAAAATTCTGACAGTGTCTTCGTTTATATCTGCAATTAGTGATGTGAGCAATAGTGTCTCTTCACAGCTGTCAGTCATTTGTAGAAAATTTTAAGGTGGCCTACTTCCTTCATTTTCAGCAATGCAAACATTTATTGCTGGAATAAAGCGTTCTGTATCCACACAGTAGAATCACTCTTATTTCTTCTTAGTCTTATATGCAAGAATAAAGTTTCACTCAGGAACCTTTTTCCCCAATAAATGCCACTTTACACAAAAGACGGATACATGGTTGCTTCCTTTAACATTACAACCCTAACCGCATCAACTCTTATGTAAATCGTTATCTATCCAATTCACATGCAAGTTTAATAGTAACCCTTTATCTTGATTGGCTGCCAGCATTCAGTTGAATTAAGCTTAGTATAAACCTATTCATGCAACATTGATTCATTATTTTCTCACAGAAAACTCTCCTTTCCATCCATTTACACAAACTAGTTTAAACTATAGGCAAACAATATATTTCTGCAGAAGGATGCTTCGAATACTATAGTCAGAGTATCTTAAGGAGAATGGAAGCAAGAAGAATATTTATACTCAGAATAAAAAAGAAACTGTTGAAATGATTTGGATGTATTATAAGAAGAGTGGCTTGGATAATTTGACTCTTACAGATCATATCGATGAAAACAATAAACAAGGGAAGTCAGCTAGACACTTTCCTTACAAGCCGACTTTGCAGAGTCAAAAATTTATAAAGTCTACAAAAAATAGGAATTGCGGAGAGCCATGACTGCTTACGTACAGAAATGGTAAGTTATATAAAAGATGATTGCCATCTTATTAAATGTTATTTTTTATCCTTTGTGCTTGCAATATGTTATGTGTATATTAAATTCTCCAAGTCCTCTTTTAAGACGTATATGTGTATGTAATAAAAGCAATATAAAACTGCAGATCAAGTGTTCCTTTATTGTCCTTTATTCGTAGACAAATCTGCTCCAAAGCACTTTCTTTACAATTGGGAAAAACAAATATTTAACCTCTATTAGTATTCTTTTATGAATACCATGGAGTGAGCATTTCTCTAACGAGAAAGCTTTAAGGGAAATAGAAAGAAAATCCCATATACTTAGAACGAAAAGGAGAAAGATGAAATTCTTAGGGCGAGCACATAATGAGGAAAGAAGATTTGGAGAATCACTCACAGGAATTATCAAAAGCAAGAGGGTCAAATAAATAAAGTAGTCAATAACCTATTACGAGTTTGCGAAAGTTGATGAAAAAACAGGGATTAGGACAGATATCAAAAGGATAACGCTTAATGAAAACTACAAATTCCTGAAAGGATACGGCACACACAAAAAGAAAGAAGAAACTAAGATTTTGTCTCCAAGGGATGTATTCCTTTCCTGACAATTTAAATGCAGTATGATATTTTTAATCACATAACATAATGGCATAATATAAATCCTGTCTATTGTTTTAAAACTGGCGTTCACATGCCTTCACTTGCACTCGTTGCCTCAGATGGTCAGCTCTGATCAGCGAACTTTGGTGAAACACCCTTATCAATATTCGATCGCAAGACCAAATCATATTAATAAATTCCAGTATATAATGAAAATATAATAAAATAAATTTTAAGCAAAGAAAAGAATACAGGAAAAATAAAATATTCCCACACCACCAAATAAAAAACAGAATGTATCGCACAATCATACAATATGTATTAATAGATGAACAACGAAATACAATTTGAAAAAGGAAAAAAATAATTGAAGTGAAAATAGAAAAAAAGAAAGAGAGAAATAGAAAGAAATAACTGATGATGTCTACTCTTTGTTAATGGTTATTATAACCCTGTTCTTAAAATACAGACAAACATGCAGTCTATTATATTCTTAGAAAGGAAGTTTCTGTTGAATAGTTAACCAGGCTTTTATGGACTTGAGTTTGTCTCGATATACTTTAGAAACAGCTAAATCCATTTTGTGAGTATTGAGAGGACATCTATCATTCAGTTGTAAAGTCTCATCTTCTTTGATGGTAGTTTCACTCGCCAGTAAGATCAAACATTCGGCGCAGACAACGCGGCACCAGAGAACTGACAGGACGCTTGAACGACTTATACCTGTGCATCTGTAAGTACGTTGAATCTGTCCATGTGTGTCCGAGTAGATAAAAGTGAGTGGAATTTTGAAGTCTTTGTACGAATGAATGCGTCAAATCAATGTATATTAAACAGTATAGCACTTACATACTTGTATGTTTGTAGTGTACATTGAATATCTTTAAGAAACATTTAATAGCTGAGTGCATGTATAGTATCACCTGAAATTTATTATTTTAGTATTTACATGCATTTCTATCATACTATGTATGCACATTGTGTTAAACGCATGCACGATAGTTATCGTCGTCATCGAAATCAACTTTATGATGACCATCATCGGTTTTGTGCTTGGTGTGCTTCTAAGTCCAGTGTAACGTGTCTTGGGCAAATGTGACCTAGTGGAGCTCATCGCTCTAACAGTTCGCTATCAAGTTACCGGAATTCAAATGTGGCTTGCGAACTAGACGTCACTGTCTATGACGCCGCTACGTTAAACTAGTTTACTTTATTCTTACCAAGTCTGGAATATATCGTGTTTCTCTAATGATTTATTTGTATGTTATTCTCATATTCCTTTGGTTGTAAGTCCATTTGTCGTTTTTCAAACTGACGAGCTAAAATAATATAAGTTGTCCAGGAAGATTTATTTACGTTACTGAAATACGCCTACTGAAACCGAAAGATTTCAGTGAAGACGATTATTTAAATCACAAGTGTAGAAATGATATTTGTGCTTCAGACGTGGTGAAATGTCACTTGAATGTCAACCAAGACGTGATCCATCTTCAAGAAGCCGCAATGATGAAAAACCCAACGCCTAATCAATCCCATATCGGTACGGGATCATTGTTGAGATGACAGGAATTGTCTTGGATTTCAAAGCGGTGTTTATTAACAGAAAACCTGAAAATAAATACTACGTCTGGTCATCTGCGTAGTTTTATTTGGATTTTCAGTTTATATTATGTATTATATCAGCAGCAGACATGTTTCTTTTGTTTTTCAAAAGTTAATGTATAAGACTCTTTTTGCATCTCATATTAAATTGCAGATCCTGTCCTACCTAAATCTTCAAAAGAGGTTCTAAATGTATTTATGCATTCGCCTGGGCATTGTTTAAATAATCAAATTCATACGCTATTATTCGATAAAAAACGATATATTTATGCGCTGCACTATCTATCGTACTTTAATAATCAGATTGTCTATAATGATGATTTGAAACTGTTAAAAATATTAGTCGATATCAATGAAAATAAATAAGTTACGACATCAAAATAGAATTTAACGTAAACAACTGTGCCTGTTTAAATGAAAGCAAGACATTAAGGCAATCGTTATATAACTTGAAAAAGAAACTGTACCTGTAAGTTTACAGTGAATTTCAACAAATACACTGACTGCAATATAAAAACTAATAATAGGATATATGTTGTAATGATGAACTTAAAAGTGTTTAAACAGTATTTTATATGAATCTTCCAGACGTCAGATAAAATGAGGTCAGTAAATTAATCTAAGAAGATGGCTAAATTAAGGATCTAGAAATAGATATTACAAGTATTTAAACAACCATTAGTTTCGAATTAGTAGGAGGATTTATGAGGATTAGCAAGAATATTTACAGATATATTTATAGCAGAATATCCCCGTACATGAGGCTGTATTAAACCTAATGATTCACATACTGATAAAATATCTTTTGATCTAACATGCAGAGTAAGTGAAATTTTTTTAAAAATTCATTGGATTAATGGTTGCACTATCAAAGATACTCATTAATTTGAATGTCTATTTGTAATCAGATACACTTCACATTTGAAATGGAACTCATTTATATAGGAAATGCGATCCGTCCCTAAAGATGCTGGAAATATGACCGGTTCCTTATAGCGTACCCACCTTGCTTATCTTTAGAAGTTTAAGATTGTTATCATATCTGAAGCTGTCTGGTTCATTCTTACAATCCTCGACAGACTTCAAAGACGTTTCCGCATCCTTGAAGTTGATTAATTATTTTGCAAGGTGAATCCTTTTGCGAATGAAACGACGTTGCAAGCATATCACTATTGGCAAGGAGATATTCTGATGAGTTATATAGCTGTAAAATTTTGAATTGGTAGATACGCCAATTGAAAATTTTACAGCTGAGACCTGCTGTCACATGGACACAGGGGTTAACCATCCATGGCATAAATTACGTGCTAACTAATTAATTGACGGTCTAGCTAACAATAAACCGTGGAACAAGCAGAATTATATTACTATGAAAATACATTTGACTTGATATTTACATCACAAACAATGAATTGGAAGTTTATACCATAATGCATACCGGTGTTTCAGACAATACACACTGTAGAATTGCAATCGATTGAAAGCTGAAATAATATCTTGAATGTGACAAGGTACTCAGTGATTATGAGATAAGACTGTTACTACTGTACTCCAGCTTATTGATATAATTCAAGACACATACAAAATATATCGTAAAGATGAAAGAATTGAAAAGATATAAGAAAAATGGTGAAACGGATTTGTTTGAAAATAATACCTATTTTAGAGATTCATTTTTATCTCGATAGATATACTTAATACCTATTTATGTTTATATATGTATCTCTCACCGGATTTATTTAAGCTATACAGCGAAACGATCTTCAAAACTGATTCTAGAAAGCCTACCAATAAGAATTCAACGGTGGACATAAGCTTAACAATATAAGATAAGAGGATGGCACTGTTGATGTCAGTCACAGAATGGAAACTGACAGATGAGACAAGATAGTAACGGTGAGCATGAAGGAAATCTCAACTATTAACTGAAAGAAGACATAATGTATGGTTGTCAGCAGAAAAAAAAACAACTCAAGTATGTTGCATTTATTAGCGACAGCAAAATCAAGCTAGTACAGAATTGTAAAACCTGGATATTGCAGACGGCGGGCAAATATGGCTGCCTTATGAGAATAGCGAAATTGTGCATTTCGACGTTGGGTAATAGCTAGCAATGTGCTTCCGCACAATCAATTACGACCGAGTAGTGAGTCCGGTCCTCACTGGATGCACCATACTGTCGGCCTTGTATCATATTTAAGAAACGCTTGCTAAATCTCTAGGACACTTCGATGTGGTGTAATAGTTAGCAAGCCGGTCTCGCTAGATCAGTTACGCTAGATCCGTTTCGACTTCGTGCCATATCTAATATACGCTCACCGTAGTAATAGCGGCATTTACGTGTCACAGTATTAATTTAATTAAGTCTGAAGACAGGAAAACACTGTTAGAAAAGAAGAAAGCTTCACAAAATTCTATATGGATTCTCTATTTGGTTACGTATATCCGTTCTTGTTTTCTGATATCTTGCAAAATATACACTATTTACATTATTCGGACTGTTGTCCTCATCTTTGTCGCCATATTTATTACAACCTTTCGGCCGTTGTACACTCCGGCCTTCTTCATGTGGTTGGAATGTCAAACTGAACACTTTATTTCTCTCACTGGGGTAGACTGTTCTATTTCCACTTGCCATGTTTAATTGATGTCAGTTATCAGTTATCTGATGTTAATTCCCCTCTCCAACTGCTCCACTACCGTAACCGGGTATTGAACTCACACACTTTGTATCCTGTCACTGGATCTAACTAACTCCTTTATCCACTGTGCCATGTGTCCTTTTTTGAAAAATGATCTTTCATGCCATTTCTTTGTTTGTAAATAAATCTGCTAATCGTGGGAAACTGATATCGAACGTTATTGAAATTTTATTTCAAATTCGATACCCGTTTGCGATGTAATCAAAAATGGTCATGCTCGACATCTTCCCTTTGCTTTTAATCCAGGTCACAAAGCTGAAAATATTTCTCGAGACAATTGTGACGTGGATGGAGATGAAATGTATCAAAAAGTACAAACGGTCAATGCTAACGTGTATGTGAAACACATGAATAGCCACAAAGAGCCAATTCAGATGAAAAAGACATACAGTGGAATTATTCAACATGACAATGCCCCCACCCACGTCACTAATATGACCAAACATGCAATTAATTATCTCGTTTGAGAAGTTCTGCTCAACCCTCCATCCTCTACTGATTTCGCCACTTCTGACTATCACATTTTCAAGCGCTTTCTCATAATCCGATGGTTCTTACATTCAACACTGATGTGGAACGTAAAACGTGTTTTGCTGAATTTTTAAACCTATCTTCGAGGCATTGAAGAGTTAGTTGATCTTCGGCAGGAGTTTGTTAACAATGAAGGGGAATACATTTTTGGATGATTAATCAGAATTATTACTAAAATAATTTATAAAACAGAACGGATTTATGTAGCAACTTAATAATATCAGGCGAAATAGAAGCGATAGAGATGTGTTTACACAGATATCTGTTAAGAATACCATGAACAGAGCATATGAGGAAAGAGGAAGTCTTAAGGAAAATATAAGCAGTAAGGCCATTTAATACTTACAGCCCGAAAGAGATATTTGGTCTCTCAGCGACACATCTCGATATATAAAACTGTGGATATTTGTGTGTCTCTGTGTGACACCTTTTTCACACGAAATCCATCCAACCGATTTTGACCAAACTGGCACATACATAGTATAATGGAAGAGATAGGTTCTTAACGTAAAAATCGATATTTTTTTAAAATCAATAATAGATAAAGCCGATCAAAAATCGATGAATTCAACTTGTTTCCTCCGATTTTGTTCGAACTCGGTATGTAGGTTACTTACATCATGACGATCTCAACGATACCTCATTTTTTATTTCTACGCCACAGCAGTTAGCAAAATATTGCGAAAAACGAAAAAATCGATTTCAGCACAAATCGATTTCAACACAAATGTTAAACTAAAAACTCCTTCAATTCTCATGCAATCTAATAAGCTCTTCACCTAATTGTAGCCAATAATAAGTTTACGAGTCATTTAACTTGATAATTGAGTCCACCCATATAGTGAAAACCTGCGTAAATAGCGAAAAATGGTTACTGGTTTCTTTCTTATTTTTCGTTGATCCTTCAAAAAATTTCCATCAAAATTAACAATTGCTTTATAAATTCTTATCCTCATTTACAGTACACTGACAAATTGAATTTCAAAACTTCAAAAAAATTGTGGTCTGAAGTGGGTCTTCATGTTGACTTTTTGTACACCTTCATGTCCTCGGCTAAATCGATTGAATAAATAGAGACTAATTCGTTTATATCAGTAACTACATTAATTCAAAATGTTTTTTTTTAGTGAAAGTACTTTAAAGTAGTTGAAGAAGATAGACTGTCACATCTAAACATAATGCTGTTTTTGCTACATTATAATTGAACTCATTTTCTGAACGAACGGATGGATATTCTTCTAGTAATGAAAATAAAATGTGCCGCGAGAATTTAACATCCACATGATAAACTGAAAGGAAAACAGCAGGAGAAATCTATGCTCATATACTAAAGTTACGCCAATAAATGTTCCAGAATGTTTTTACCGTGTATATGCGACATGGATGCCTCCTAGTGATGAACTAATGGACGACACTTAGCGATGAAGTAATGGCACTCACGGACGTAGTTCGTCTGAATATTTGCCATAATTAAAACGATAGATATCGAGAAACCTGCAATATTTCGTCTCTGGGAAAAAGGGTGAAATGTTGAAAATACTTCGCCACCCACAACTGGCGGGGTAAAAGGTTAAGGACGCTGTCCAGCGTGGAAAGAAGGGTTTCGTAGCGCAAAAGTTCACTAGGAAACTGACCTAGAACCTGGGCAGTTCTAGTCCTGATATCTCCATCAATACTACATTTTCGATTTGATCTATCTCTTATAAAGTGTAATCTAGATTATATTATTATATCAATTGTTGAAAGAACAGGTTGTTAAAGAGTCAAAATGAATTTGGGTGAAGCGATGGAATCTCATGACGCACACATGAAGGGTCCTGGCCAATAAGACATTATTTACATAACTAATGGTGGATTCAAATATGAAGCGTTTTTTCTTTTAAATGTACTAAGTTATTTATAAACACAGAAATTGAAGAAAATTTAATGTTTCCTTAAGCAAAATTCGCAATATATACAGACGTCGATTTAGTAGGACAACGAGTCAAATGAGTACAGTTGCGGCCATATTCCCAGTTCTAAAGTTTTCCGAGTCAGCCCAGACATTTGCCAAGCTAATGGATAATGAAATGATGGAATAGGATTTTGTCATGTTCTCGATTCCTATATAAAAGAAATAAAAAAAACATCAGTCAAAAATGACTCGCTTCTTGCTATGATAAATATCACTCCAAGATATATTGATATTCATTAAACATTGCCTCGCCTGGTTAAAGTTTTATCGAATGCACTCTGCATCCATATCAATACACACGTAAACTCTTGACTACAAAACAAAGTATTTAAGATTTAACATATTGAACTGCGTGTCTCAGAAGTCTGTCACAAGGCCAGTATAATGATGTACGCATATACGCTTGGGCTTACTACTTTACTATTACACATTAATGATTTAAGATTTTATTTTTGCATGTATGAGTGTAGAATGATGTCTTCCGAGAAGAGATAGTGTACGGTCATATCCAGGTGGCAGAGGATAGTATGAAATTAAATTAATTAACAGTATGGAGAAATGGTTAACATAATAATATATATATATATCAAGGGTGACAGTACCACATTACCGCCCTTGGCTGGCGGACTGGCGAGAGTATCGTAGATGCTTCCACACGTTATATATATATATATATATATATATATATATATATATATATATATATATATATATATATATATATATATATATATATATATATATATATATATATATATTCGACTCTCCCGAGGGTCAGGCAGATCAGTTACTAGGAAACCGACAGCCCTATTTGATTATAGTGGTGAAGGTTTCGTGCAGGAACATCCACACTTATATATATATATATATATATATATATATATATATATATATATATATGGTATATCTAAATACTTTTACAATCTTTTAACATGTGTAATAATGAGACAATTGTTGAGATGTGTTCCGTTTCGGAATAGCAGCATATTCATATCGTGAGCAGGCAGATATGATTTTCATATGCACTTAATGGACGCGAGGCTGCACGTCATATCGTGTTTCCAGACCTAATGCAGCCGAGTCATCCAACATTTGCTGGTTTTTATCCTCGCTTTCCTGAGACAGGTTCTAGAGCACCACAAGCTATGATTCTATCATGGTTTGTGCATTTAACAGCGTCTATCCTAATCTTTAAACTTATTTAAACAATAATAACTGAAAAACGAAGAATTAGCGGACACATGCTTATATGGAATGTTATCCTTGTTTAGTGTGAGCGACCCGCCGCCAAAGTTTGCAAAAGCCGATTAATATAAAAACATTCTATCACATAACGTGATCTAACATATTGATCGCTTATTCTGAATATTCATCACAAGCCGGTTAATATTAAAACGTTTTATCATAATGTAGATAAAATTATTTTCTTCTTCCAGGATACAGCCTCAACGATCAGTGTTAAATCAGTGAAAATAGATTTGATAAAATGCAAAAAAAAAATGATTTCTCAGTCAGAATTTTATCAGTATTTTACAGCTTAAATGATTTATACTGAAGAAGAAGACATCGAATCTGAAACAGATCGAATTTGATGATTGAATCTTGAAGTCACATAACTTCATACTTAATAATAATTTTAATATAGGATTCTAAGTGGAAATGGTAACACCATAACCCAAACGCGCATTGGAAGATTAAAAGATACATTAAAAAACTAAGTAATTTTTAGGAAATGAAAATACTTCTTTAGAAACAAAGAAAAAATATCGAATTCCTACATCATATCAGTATAGATCACCGAACGCTGAACAGTCTCCTCACAGAAAGCAAATGGCAACAGAATTTTGGCTTTATAGAAGGATGGTGTGTATACTATTGAGGAAGCTCGTAAGAAATGAGGACATATAAAGGAAAAGAGATGGGAACCTCGAGGCGGTTATAATATTTAGCAAGCTTGATTCGCTAGAACAGTTACTACTGAGCAGTGGATTTGATCCTCACTGCGAGCCCCCCCTACTTTCGGCCTTGTGCGACATCTAAGCTACACTTGAAAAATCACTATAAAGGAAAATCGAAAATGAAAGAGTTATTTTGCCCGGAATTAGAAACAGACAGCTGAAATATCTGGGATGCATAATGAGGAAAGAGGAATTGGAAGATTGGATACTCACAAGGCATATCGAATTGAAGTGGGGCAACGGAGGGCAGAGGGCAATCTACCTGTCGTGGTTATATGAAGAGATGGCAGATTGCTGTTTGTGAAGGAGAGTAATAAATAAGAATTACTAAGAGCTTAACGCGTAGGAGCTTGTGGAGAATCGTGTTTGTCCACATTCAGAAGGGACACTAGAAGTGTAGGAAACGTGAAAGTTTAATTGCTCGTGGGAAAATATGTCGAGTTGCTTGAAGGTTTTTGCCCCTTGTAAAACATCTGAAATTATTTAGGTTATTTTTTTCATAATTTAATATTTATTTAATTGAATCGTCCGGTGTGATTTCCAATGCTCTTTCCTTAGGTAGCGTAATGACTTCAACAGCAAAATATCTGGAATATCCATGAGACAAACGAATTTTTTTTTATATATGCATAAAATACGTAAATTTAGCGAACAGCCTACAAATAAACATATAAGTTTTAAATATGTCTGAGTGAACCTGAGATAAATGTATTCTATTTCATCGGCAAATCAATGGTTGGCCGGAGGAATATGATGTGAAAAGTTCATGTTGGCCGAAATAGATAACATTAATTTTACAGTCACTGTAGAATAAAAGAACGTGGAAACAGGCTAAAATAGGTACCTCCACGAAATGTAAAAAAAAGAGCATATCTTGATGAAAAAGACGCCAAACTTGACGTAAACAAAATTTTATAGTCTAAATGTTTGTTATTATTAAGAGGAAAGATCAAAGTATTTTTGTGGTATTTCTTACATTTTTTAATCGTTCCTAACACGTCCGTAAATTTCGTGAAACATCTTGTTTCTTTTTGAGTCAGCAAAATTGACCATTTTTTCCATTTCATAGAATCAATGAAAATCTCAGTTTGAAATTTAAATATCAATTATCATTTTTTTAAACTTATTTTACGAAAATCAGAAATTATAATGTTTATTTAAAATATTTTGAACTAAGCTTAACTTAGCTTTTGCGCCGAAAAGATGTAATTTGAAAATAAATCAAAGCAGGTCATAAACTTTCGCGTCATTTGACAGGTGTTGAATGACCTATTGATGGATTCTGTGAGGATAATTTGTTCTAGGGAAGGAGAAAAGTGAAATATTTTACATTTAAGTGATCAAATTATTTACCTCGTTATTTTTAAGGAAAACTTTCAGCGCTCTAATTTTTTTTGTACCTACCTTTACGTTTATGATGCTTTATGGAAAATATATTATAAAGAAATTAAAAAAGACTGTGACGAATGAGATTAAATTTCATAATGTAATCGTTTTCTATCAGTTCTAATCTTCATCTTGAGCTGATGCTCAAAGAACCGGATTAGATCCTGATGAGAAAGACGGTTGCCTCGCGAGAGCCAAAATTGCTAAATTCTCCAAATTCGAGAAAACCAACTGCTTTTATCGACCGAACATTTTTTTCCATTCGTCGACAGCTGGGAGAGGTTGTTCAGTATTTGCATATCAAAATATTGCGATTGCAAATTCCTGCAACGGACTTGTATTTTATTTTTGATTCAATATTCCCTCTTCAGCATGTCATGCGGATTACGTGCCCTTTTGTTTGGTAAGTAATTTTCTTTTTCGCCACATTTTCCGTCGTAGAATACACGCGACGCGCTGTCGCTTGGTTTGACGAGGTAAGTCGCTGTTTTCCTCGCTATAGAGAGGGGGAGGGAATGAAAATCCCGTTGATAATCAAGACAAAAATTTCGTGAGAAAAATCTTTAGAAACTTTAACACATAAACGAAGCATTTTAAAAGTTGTATTTACTGTGTTGGCTATGTCGGCTATTGTAATGTTGGTTAAATCTTGTAACTGGTCTCTGACAGTCAACCTGTTAGTCTGTGTCTGTTCTTTCGTTAAAATAATCATTATTCCTTATTTTAAAGAATTTTGGGTTTTATAAAAATTATCAAATGGTATTTGCATGAAGATGTTCATGCAAATCTCATGGTAAACCTTCTTGTTTAATGTCTTATCCTTTCAGATACCTATTTTAATTTAACTAGGAATTCTTGGGAAAGATACTGAAGTGGCTTTTTATACCGTTTGGAAGTCAGTGTTATTTCGCTTACACTTGTTGCTACACAGCTTTAGAGAGACCATTCTATAATTTAAAACATAGATAATTGAAGAAGTGACATATTCATGACTTTCTCAAGTGTATTATTGCGACAGTGTGCGGAATAAACTACCTGTATTTTGATATCAGTTCTCCAATTTCATACCTATATCCACTGCACTACCCGCTCATCAATGATAAACTTGGAAACGGTTGCTTGTCAGAGAGAGAGAGAGAGAGAGAGTTGTGGAGGAAAATGTTTCATTTCATGGATATGCTACATGGATCTGCAGAAGAGAAAGTAACAACATGTGGCACGAGGAAAATGACGTATTAATATCAAATTAGAAAACCCTGATGCATGTGTAGCATCTCGGATTGAGGAATCAGAGGGTCGAGTTCGAAATCTACCTGAATCCATTACATTCACATTTGTGCTAATCCTCTTGGGAAAGGTATGAATCATCTTTTTTCTCCCTGCAGCTATGGGTAAATAGCAGGACAGACCGGGATCTATAGCCTTGGAAGGCAACTGGTCTACCGCAGAAAGAAATGGTAATCTACTGCGGGAAAAAAAATCTGCCTCATCAGTCAGGTATCGAAAGATACATGTTCGGCTAAACATGTATCACGCATGGCACATTACTGACTGGTGTATGTGTATGTCTCATATGGAGTCTTCTATCAGAGATTCTCTATGATTTCTACATTTATTTCAACATAGTACAACAAACTGACACGAAACAACGACATTCGTTTTGAAATAGAAAACTAATTATTTCAACACTATAGGTATTCACACTGTATTCGTTTAATAACATCGACATTACATTTACTAAAGAATAGGAGTAGATAATCTCGCCAGTCTTCCGATTAACACTCGCCTCCTGTCCTTTGAGCAGGAGTAGAGGTTTGCCATTTCCATTATTCGGACTATCATCTTCATCTTTCTCGCCATATTTATTACAACGTTTCGGTCGTTGTACGCTCCGGCCTTCTTCAGGTGGTTGGAATGTCGAACTGAACCCATTATTTCGCTCACCGTGATAGACTGTTATAGTTCCACGTGCCATGTTTAATGGATGTCAGTTATCAGTTATCTCCTGTTAATTCCCCTCTCCAAGTTTTCCACTGCCTTAGCCGGGTATTGCACTCACACACTTTGGGTCCTGTCACTGGAACTAACGAACGCTTTTATCCACTGTGCCATGTGTCCTTGAGGACAATATATAGACAGATACTGAGTCGAGGTTTATCACTTCGTTCATTTTTAGGAATGGGTTTCAGGTTCCTTCTAAAGTTACTCCAACTCTATAGTTCTAACTTTTCTGTCTAAACACTGAAATTTTATTTCCTATTCATTTTCTATTTTATTTTAGTTATACTTCACTAGGAATAGGTAGATTCGCCGAAGGTCAAGTTCCCTCTTCTCCCTGAAATTTTGAACAGTTTATCTCTTGATTCCTGTTTAGGACCGTGTTTCCGGTTCATCTCAAGTCTTCTGATTTACTAGCGGCATCACCGCCTTGCTTGGCGTGAATTGATTAAGAAAACTGTTCCCCTAATATAAGTCACAGCACTCTCTTAAAATAGCAGGTTATTAAATTACGTTGTTCTATGAACCTAGGAGAAGGAAAAGAGAAGTGGGTGTAGATTATGAGAATAAGTAGGAAAGTTAACATTCATACCAAGACTTGAAAATATTAGGATTGTACTCTTCGAGAAAGCATTTTCTCGGGAGTCTGTCTAATGAAATAACAGTGCGTCGGGAGAAGCTGTGCGAATAGAACTTCCTCATTACCAAAGGAATACATGCTTCGGAATCCATTTGCAGTGTATATAAGACATGTTTCTAGACCGGACAAACAGTAAGGAGATAGAGACGTCAACATGCGGCAGCAGTTCACGGAGGTGTCTTAAAATACATTCCTCTGCCCGTTCACTCTTCTTCCTCACCAAGTTATGTGACACTTAAACTATTCATCATTGAACTCCTTGATATTTAGATTATTCTTCCTCATTTTCTCTTTTGCATCTTTATTTTTCAGAAATACACGTAAAGAAATCCCATTTCTTTTCATCTTAAAATCAACTACAAACAAGGACTGTAAAAAAATAATTTATATTTAAAAATATTTCTCGATATTTTATTTGTTTTATGCTGATTTAATTCTGCAACATAATTAGTGACTAACCGACGTGAGATACAAATCCACACCGTAACAAACAATAACAATAACTGCGAAGGCGAGAAGAGAAACAAATTTTTCAATATTACAGATTCGAAACAAAAAATATGGCTGCAAATACAACTACCGAATCTGCAGAGGCTACGCTTAGTATGAATTTGCCAGTTTACAATCCTATTAACCTACAAACATGGTTTCCACAGTTCTGTGTAATTTTCAATGCTATGAAAATCACGTCTCAGAAATCTCGTTACACCTAAAACAGAGATGGCAATAGAGGTGGTAGATTTATTAACAGAAATTCAAGAGAAAGCACCATACGACACTTTCAAGAACGTCATCATCCGTCATACTAGCAAATAAAACGAAAGTAAACAACATGATCTTTTCAACAACCTCAATCTTGGCGACATGAAGCCATCCAAAAGATGCGAGCACTAATGGGTAACAGTTCGATGTCTGACACAGTACGAAAAAATGTGGACGGACAAACTTCATACCCAAACGACACAGTTTTAGCGTCACTTCTCGAAGAGCAAAACGGCGATCGCTTAACAAAAACCGCTGATAAAATCCATAACAACAGCGATAACAACTTATACTACACAAGGGAATCGCCATCAAACAAGCCGGATGGATTATCTCGGATAGAAGAGAAAATAATTGAGCTGACGTTTCAACTGCAAGTATTGACGAAGCAAAAAAAGTCAGTTATTTTTCTCCTTCGATCTCATGATAAAATTCGCTTTCAACCACGACGTCGAGATTGCCGGAAGTAGTCCTGAGAGCGATGTCACTATGTGATATGTTGGTATCAATATGGATTTAGAAAAAAAAATCCACGAACCGATTGTGCCTTCCAGGGAAAGGAACTTTCTAGCCAGATTGGTTTTTGATTCAAATCTGAGATAGTTAATATGATGGTCGAACTAATGAATGTTTCGTGCGTGTAATAATATGCTTGAAAGTGTGGAATTAATTCATTGTCTACAAGGCCGTTTAAACGCTTTTGAAGTCTGGTAATGCATAGAAGTATTTCTGATACTGTGATTTCACCAAGTCCGAAGTACATTAAAAATGATTAACTTTAAACGTGTCAAACGTGCAGCCGTCTTCAACTAAAACTGATTATGGTTTAAACGTATATCCATTATCTCTTTCCTATTTCCTTTAATTATATATATATATATATAGTGTAAATTATAGATTGTGAAATTATAGAACAGTTGAATTTAAAGACACATTTACTTGATGAATTGCTCAGAATCAACAGCTTCTCATTACACAAAGAAATTGTTTTCAAAGGTTGGAAATGTTTTCGAGTACAAACTCATTTGTCGAATTGCTCCCATTAACCCAACATTTCAAAACGAATAAATGGCTAAGAGCGGAATAACGTGGGAAGTTAGTAAAAGCAGAAGAAACATTGTTCATTATTCTCTAAAGTCTGACGTATATGGTGATTTGGATTTGTCGGTAAATGTCTCTATTGAGTTTCTAGTTTTTAACCTGTTATAGCATTGATTTTTGTTTGTGTGTTTGTTTTTGTGCGTGAGAGAGACAGAGAGAAATGAAGAGAGAAATGTTTGCCCTGAAAGCGTGGTCTTTCTTATTCTACTTGACATTCTCTCACTTTAAGCATCACAATAATAGACAATAGAATTGATAGCTATTGCTTCTTCTGCGTGCTTTTACCCTTCAAGATTGTGGCCCTCCACACTTTCATGTCCTTTACAGTTCTTAGTAACTTTTGTTTCTCTGCTACGCCTATTCTGTCAAACATTTACACAAACTTATTACATTATTCGCTGTTTCCATCTATCGTCCCGATCACAGTGCACTTTTGAACAAGAGTCGAGGTATATCCATTGTTTCCTGCTTTCCCGTTGCTTCACGTTCGCTTTCACTCCCAGTATCCCTTTGCGTCTTAGTGAGATTATCGCTTTGGTTGGGATGTAATGAGTAAATGACTCTTTCCCTCTAATTTAGGCCGTATGTGTCAAATTTCCCAAGCCCTCTTTCCTTATTATATACCTTTTCAACCATCTCTTTTTGATTCTAAGTAACATTATTCGTAAACCTTCATCGTTACTTATATGTTCAGTCCATGATATTCTCAGCATCCTTCTGTAGAAGAACATGCCTGTTCGCTCAAGTCTCTTTATCTCTGCTTCATGTGCGAGGAGATTGTTTTCACTGCCTTATAAGAGGACCACTATTACATAACAGTTTGTTTACTTTTTAGCAGTGACCATAATCTGTTTCAATGCTCCTTCTGTTTCAAGTGTCATATATTCCGTGTTGTGTTAAAATTGTTGTACGTGTTTGATTTTAGTGTCTCCAATTCATATATTAGACTGTCCCTTTGCTGTCAACTATACACTTTCTCTGATACAATTAATGTTTAGTTCTTTATTCTCTCTTTTTTCTTTAGGATTTCCTGTAATATTCTTTTAAACATATTCATTTTCGTTCACAGTTCAAGATAAAATACTTAAATCTCTTGGTTCTCATTTAATCATCATTGACTTATTCTCATCTCAATAAATTATCAGTAATGGCTTTATATGCTTTCCTGAGACAAATGTTCGTCTAAAGGTACAGGGTACCCATTTTAGATATAACTCAAGGATTATAAAATAATAAACCAATACACTATATCTTAACAAAGGATTCGTATATTAAAAAAGGGTTCACTGTTAAACTCTCACTTATTTACATGGGTTATCATAGAAAGATAAATGTCAGTACCAAATAAGAATAGAATTTATTCTGTCGTAAGAATTTCCGAGGCGATATTAGAAATATTTTATGGTTTGGTATCATATTGTTTTATGTGTCAAGTAGGTGAGCGATCATGGTTCTCTTTTAATGCAAATAAGCATAGATAAATAAGAAAACTAACTGGAAAAAAGACATGTTCATCAACAGGATCAATAAAATCCAAAGACTAAACACTGATAGCAAAGGATGAAAAATACTTCAGAGATTTACCGAATACAATTGAACGAGGGAAAATGCACTGAGCAGAAATATAAAAAAGATTTGCTTCAGTATATATTGTGTGTATCAAATTCTTCAAACACTCTTTCCTCAATATGCACAAATTTCAACTTGCTCTTTCAAACTGCACAATGTTTAAAAATGATTCCAATACAAAGAGATTTTATATAGGCATATAATCAAATATATTCACATGTTCCCACAAGTCCTTTCGTTTTTTAACGGTGAATATGGTGCCAAAACGCCTAACATTCTACGTGCTACTTCTGCTTCTTCCGTATCAAGTAACATTTTACGGGATGAGGTTGCTAGTAGTTGCCTAGCCAATTATGAATGCAGCGTCTTCCTTCTTCTAGATTGGCTGCCAACCATGGCTGAAGACCAAAATCTAAATTACTCTTAAATTCATAAGTATTGGGGGAAAACGTGATGCATTCATATATTTTCCAAAGTATTTTTTACTAAAGTAAATATGCAGAACACAGAGATGGAATTCGAACCCTGCTCACTCATTTTCGTATCTGGTTGCCAACCGGTAAAACACCCCCATAACTATTATAGTAAAATAAAATCTTCTGTAATCGATTGTAATTCATATAACATTGAAAATAGGCATATAAAATTTTATCTCCGAATGCTTATTTTTACAGATACACACACATTTACTAGAGAACAGTGAAGAAGATGGGAGAATCATACGGAATATGAAAGGACTATAAATAACTAATAATTTAAAGAAACAGTACAATCTGATCAGACTGTCAAAGTTTTTCATCTAAAAACAAAAAAAAAAATACATATAAGGGACATTAAGCTTATTTTGTTGATAGAATCCAGCTACCACTTCTTCGAACCAAAAATTTCAATTTTACTCCACTGACCGGTGGAATAGAGCAAGAAAGATACATTCAATATATTTGTCAATAAAAATATGGGAAATACAATTGTCAAAAATTACTTCAATGTGATAGAACCAATTCTTAGGAACATAATTAATATTCGATATTATCGAAACAGGATGTTAATAAAAAAAAGCATTCGAAATTAAATTATTCATAAATGCAAAATACTCAATATTTTCATACCTGTGATTACTACGGCATATGAAAATAAATTTCGCAAGGTTGCTTGGATTACATATTCTCAGTCCTGGGTATGAAGATAAACTACATCCGCGTCTTGGATAAGACAATAAACTACGTCCAGCAGCAAGGCGTCTAATCAAGGTTTTGAGGAGCATCGAACCACCTCTTAATTGCTGGTGTTCCCAGGTCCACCCTGACCCGGGGTGGTAGCACCTGTTAGGGTCCCAGCTATGAACGAATAGTTAACCTCAAAACTTAGGTAAAAACACTATGAAAGTGTAAAAATTGGTTTAAATACCAGAAATATTTTGTAAAAAAAATTATTACCAGCAATAAATATTTGAAGAAAAAAGTTATTACCAGCAATATATTTTTGAAAAAAATATTACCAGCTACACATGTTTGAGGAAAATATATTACCAGAAATAGATTTTTGGGAAAACCAAATATTAGCAGCAATAAAGTTTTGTCGGCATTAAATAACCCATTGAGGTTGATATGCCGTAAAACAAAATAAACGAAACAAAACTAAACTTCCTAAGAATCTGTGAAAGAATGCGCTGCAGAATTCAAGATGGACCTCAATCAGGTCATCCGAAACCTCAACCACTGATGAACAAGTTAACGCTATTCCCCATATTTGTTTGGTATGGCAGACGTCTTGCTGTGCGGAATACTTGTTCGGTTCATACTGTTTTGCCTGAGATGATTGGGCGAACAGCAAGTTGTCTGCAAGATGAGTCCAAAGAATGATGAAAACAGGGCAGAAACTGAAAAGGGTTGATATTTACAGTACACGCTTGATTCACTTCATGGCTGATCCTGAGATCCACCCCAGATTAGTAACTCAAGATGAAATCTGGGTTCTCTACTTCAAACCTCAATCAAAGATTCAAAGCAAACAGTGGAAACACTCTCTTTCTCCACCTCAAAGTAGTTGAAGCATGCAGTGTCTGTTCACAAGGTGATATTTTCTGTTTTTTTATTTATTTATTCTGGAAGCATAACCACGATAGACTACCTGGAAAAGTGAAAACATTATTAATGAAGAGAACTATGCAAATTAAGACAATTGATAGAAGCAATCAATTTAAAACGGAGAGGGAAGCTGAAGCTAGGTGTTCTATTGTTTCGTTCATGCTGCTCAGGTTGCAGCAAATGAAGGCGCCAACTATGTCTTTAAATTGCAATTTCATCCCCCTAACTCACCAGCCTTAGCTCCATCTGACTTCTTCCTGTTTCCTAATCTCAAAACCCACCTGCGTGTTCGCTGTTTTGAAATCAATGAGGAGATAGTATATGTAGTGAACTAGTTTTTGGATGACCACGACACCATCTTCTTCCGTAACGGTATTGCAATGCTTAAGCATAGTTGGGCCAAGTGCATTGACATTAAGTGAACTGATGTCACTATATTGAAACTAGTGGAAAACTGTCTTGTTTCACCAACTCCTTCTGGTTGAGGTTTAGATCTTTTTAAACGACCCACGTAATATTACTAGGGTTATATTACAGTAGTGTACAATGTTCGATAAAAATAGTAATGCCATATCACTTTTATTTAGAATTATCAAGTGTTTAGGTTAGGCGCACAAAAGACATACTGAAACAGATTCAAAGTTCTCAGGATTCCTGATTTGTTTTTCGACATATACTTCTTTCTTCTAATTCATAGCGTTGTTCTGCCATCAAATGAGAGCATGTGTAACCGCCTCATATGTTTCTTGCTTATATATGATTTGCTTCATTCACCACATGTGTTGTAAGTGTCCAATTCCTCTTATTTGATAAGCAATAATCTTCTGTAATTTCATGGAGTCTGTAAGCATTATGTGATTCCATTTGGTATGGCCAAAGGGACTGCTCTAAAAAAGAGTGATTACATCTACCTTTTATCAGGACATATCTTTTACGAAATAACATACGTTTTCATCCAAGTCATCTGTAAGAATCTCAATTAAATATATTATGTCGCTCAAAAATGTTTGAATTTTCAGGGATCAATCATTTTTTAATAAAAAGATTTGGTAGAATATGGAAACCTTACGCGTGTTTTTTTTTTTCTTCTTCTTCTTCTTCTTCTTCTTCTTCTTCTTCTTCTTCTTCTTCTTCTTCTTCTTCTTCTTCTTCTTCTTTTGCCGCCGCCTTCATCTTCCGCCGCCTCCTCTTTTTTCCTTCTTATTCCTCATTCTTGTTTTTCTTCCTCATTGTTCTTATTCGTCTTCCTCCTCATTCTTCTTGCTCTTTGCTCTTCTTCTTCTTCCTCCTTTTTATATTCTTGCTCGTTCTTCTGCTGCTTCGTTCCTCCTCCTCATCCTCCTCTTCTTATGCTTCTTCTACTTCATGCCATGTACTTTGAGGATTCATTTATACAAGCTCGTTAGGTAGGTTGTGCCCTAGAAATTTCCGAATAATAATTCTGGGCTGTCTATTAGAAGGTAAAATGTATGAAACTTTTATAATATTATGTAGCTTCAAGTGTTCTTAAGCAGTAGCCGCCATCTGTATGTCTGTCAGCATTCTGAAAGCCGACTTTCCACAGACATATGTACAAGACAAGAGACTTGTCAAAACTGAAGGTCCCTTTTAGCATTTTTCAGTAGTGATTCGTCCAACATATTTAATTATTCAAGTCAACCAACACATTTATAATAATCAATCTGACAACAAACGAATTTTATTATTGTCAGAAATGAAGAGGCGTGTATTAATGACTGGATAACAGAAATCTGCTATTGACTAAAGATGAGACAGTTTGTCTTCACAAGCATTACCTGATTAATAATATCCATCTGCGCTTAATCTTACACCTACGCTTTTGGAGATTTGAAGTATTATGACATTTTTTTAAGTTTGTTACGAGTCAAAAATTCTTCACGGGAACATATACATAGCATGAAATCCTACTTGTAGATATATTTTAAATAGAAGGTTTGAACAAATAAAGTTGAATTTGTGCTAAAAAACATGCATTATATCAAAATACTTGATAAATTACACTGATATGAAACGGGATAAAAAAGGAAAAAGGCTAAGTCGTAGGAAATTACCCTTTAAAAAATGGTTGTCTTTAATTTCAGTATATTTACGAGTGTTATATGACGTAAATTGAAAATAAATTTAGTAAATTTCGATTGATATGTGATGAAGCCACTATGATATTTAGTTAATTTTGTATGAAATAGAAGCAAAAAGCATTGTGCACCAAATTAGAATAAGCCTGACTATCGTAGCAATATTGTGCCAAACCATTTTTAGGCTTTACACGGCAGTAGCCCTTCTTTTAAATTGCCTTTGTTGTGTAGAAATGATAGTGGCAGTTTTTAAGCTTTTTTTTCTTGAGTTTGTCCTCTGGTTGAAGTTTCTCCTTGTGTCGAATAGGTAGTTTGATATGAGACTGAAACTTGTAAAAGAAGGAAAACATACATAAATAGTAAGAATAAAAGGTATGAGATAAAAATATAAAAAATATAAAAAATAATTGAGGGTTCAGTTCCGCGCTCAATGATGTTTGCTACATGAAAAGCTAAGAAGCCGAATTTGGTATTGATATTTATATGTCGTGGTTGAAGCTAATGGCGATTTGAATGAATGCATGTACTCTTTAATATTTCAAGATATTTTTGTATAATTTTGGTAAATATCTCACCCCATGTATATATATATATATATATATATATATATATATATATACAATTGATAACAGAAGCCATTGGTTTATACCAACGGCTTCCCATATTTAATATTTTCGTTTTCACTCTTGCTTAGTCATATGTGACGTCACGAGCAGCGATGCGATTTCCGCTTCCGCGTCCCGTATACACGAGATTGTTGATGCTTTGAAATTTTTCATGCAATAAAAACAGACTATCATTATTGTTTCGTCCGTGTACTGTTTGATATATGGAAATGTAATTGTCATCTTTGATAATAGCTTAAGTAAGCCGAAAGTTTAGATTGGATTTAAATATGTATCAATATTGTGATTTCCTTTGAATGATAATGTTATTAAACTTATTTGACAATATGAAAGGAACTTACTAAAAATAAATAACACAATTTGTCTTTATTATTTAATGAAACATGCATCAATATATATATATATATATACATATATATATATATATATATATATATATATATATATATATATATATATATATATATATGTCTAATAAGTCGGTTGACTTCATAATGACCCTGGAAATTATAGAATATCATATTTGTATATATATATATATATATATATATATATATATATATATGTGTGTGTGTGTGTGTGTGTGTGTGTGTGTGTGTGTGTGTGTGTGTGTCTAATACGTCGGTTGATTTCAGATTGAATGATCTTGGAAATGTAGGATTTCATATTTGCACAACGTAAATCTCTTCATTCAAAATACTTTCAAAAATAAAATATAATTTTCTGAAATTTTACTTCAGGAAAGTTAACTGATCTAAAGCTTACTTAATCTGACTAGATTTCTGATATGCGGTATAGTAATTATTTACATTATTTACATTGTTCGGGCAGTTGTCCTCATCTTTACTGTTATATTCACGTTGTACGTCCAGGCTTTCTTCAGATGATTGTAATTTCGAAAGTAGTGCCTCAGAGGATTCAGTAATAAAGAATGGTTCCAACCTATCCACAGGTATCAGTCGGATACCATACTTGGACAGCATTGCCCGAATCGAAGAAATAGTCTTGAATATCCCTCCGGCTCGAGCAGATGAGATATGATGAAAAGTGAGACAGATAATAGAGAAAACCAAGCCTACCAAATCAAACAACACCAAACTGGAAAGGCTGACTATGCAGATGAATAAAAATATCATTAGGCTACTAGGTAACTATTGTGGGAGGATCCACCTAATTTGCATAGCGGAGTACCGACGATATAAATATGGTTGGTACCGGAAGACAGAGAGGCAAATCAAGAGATCCAACTAGAGACTCTGCCCGAATGCGACTTAGTCAACACATTCTCCAGGAACGGTCTTCCCAGGAATATACAAAAGACTATATGTAAATATTGTGTACACTTTCTTGTTTCAATACATTTTATTCTAACTACATTTCGTGTTTGCATTATTATTCCATGCATTAGTCAAGTTTCAACACTAACAAAGGCAATGCGACTGTAGTGATGGACAAATTGTAATGTACAGGAAACTTAGAAAACATCATTAGAAATGATAGCTATAGGAAAGTAAAGTAAGATCCAACAATGAAAACAGAACGAAAACTGTCGTGAATAAAGACCGCCTCCCACCTAAGATATACGGGCAGCTGTCGCAGCGTTACACCAATCTAACTCACATATACGGTTTTCCCCAAATTCACAAAAACGGTATTCCGCTCAGTATTATTAGCTGCCAAGTCTCTGTATGCCACCCACTGAGTTCCTTGTGTACATAATTAACACATTAATAAGAAAGTCACGCTCATATGTTCGAAAATGCGCCCACTTCATAGAAATAAACAAAGACTCTCCCCTCCACTCCAACCAGATGGTGAGCCTAGACGTGGTGAGTTTGTTCACGAAGGTACCTACGGAGGGGGCACTATCGGTAGTCAGGGACAGACTGGCCTTTGGACTCATCCCATGGAGAATGAACAAGTATAACAAAAGATAGAGATGCTAATATTCTGTATACAAACATCACACTTCGGAATGGGATCAGACATATATCCATAGGATGGAGGTTTAGCAATGGGCTCGCTTTTATCACGTGCAATGGCAATCATATACATGGACTGCTTGAAAGAAATAGCATTGGAATCTACATCACTAAAGCCAAAACTATGGCTGAGATACTTAGATGAAACCTTCATACTCTGGCCAATCCAGGAAGAATTCCAGCTACTACTGGGCCATATAAACCCAATAAGATCACCGATACAGTTTAGAATGGAGAGAGAAAACGACAACAAACTTGCAATCCTGGATGTACTAATATCTAGAACAGAGCATGGGTTCAAGTCTTCCGTGCACCGCAAGCCAACATTTTTTGACAATAGATCAACATCAACTCTCACCACCCATACGGTGTAAAGAAGGAGATCTTCGTTGCTTACAACAACGAGCAAAAGTCATACGTGGCGGCTCAGTGACATATGAACAAGAAATAGTCGGTATAAGCTGTACCCTACAGAATAAGTATTACTCTGGGTACATGGCAGCAGCTCCGACGAAGGGGAATAGGAAAAATCAGCTGACCACATATAGAAGGAAAACGGAGATCGCCGCCTCCTTTGGGATGAGGTTGAAATAATTGATAGAGATTATCACTGACAAATACGAAAACTTAAGGAATCAACGCATATGCTACTCCACAAAAATCTTCTAAGCCGGCCAAGGATAGAAATATGGTATCCAGTAATACCGAGTGCTATAGAAAAGCAATAATAACAAGAAAATTGTATTATGAGCTCTGGTAAAATAGTAACTCAGATATTAGGGATATAAGTCCCCAAAATTCCTGCACTGATGTCATCAACGCATGGACCAGTGGATTGACCCAAAAGAATTGTGATTTCAATACCTGGCTATTGCAGTGAGTGTTGAGATAAAGGAAGATAACTGAGACATTTGAATTGCCATGACACGTGGAAGCAGAACAATGTACCTCGGTGGATAAAATCAACGGTTCAGTTAAGGTTAAAAAGGACGGAAAATACAACGACAGAAATATCGGGAATATGACAATAAAGGATACATGACGACAGTAGTCCGAAGAATGTAAATAGTGTAAATTATTTAATCTGAGTTGAAACAAATATTACTTAAATTTAGTTTAAAATATCGCAGGATAAAGTATTATATAGACAGCATGACAACTCTATTGACAGCCGAAAATGTATCTAATTTTTCTACGATGAATATATCTGAAACTTTCTTGATGAATAGAACATAAATGCTTTTTTCATATATTTTTTAACTGCATGGAAATATTATAATATATATAATATTATATAGTATTATAATATTTGCAAAAATCGGCACGTTTATACACTACTATCTATATTTTTGACATGAGGTATTATGTAGACTATTTACATTGTTCGGACTATCATTCTCATCGGTGTTGCCATAATTACACATTTAGGCCGTTGTACGCTCCGCCCTTCTTCCGTGGTTGGAATGACGAACTGAACCCTTTCATTCGCTGGGATATACTGCTTTAGTTCCACGTGCCATGCTATCAGTTATGTCAGTTATCAGTAATCTCCAAGTTCTCCACCGCCTTAACCAGGTATTGAACTCTCACTCTTTGTGTCCTGTCACTGAATCTAACGCCTTTATCCTCTGTGCCATGTGGCGTTGAGGACATCTGTTAATGGATTTATGGGTATTATAAACTCAATGTCTTCAGCAACCATATTTACCAGTGCTCATATGGCAATTTTTTCAGTTATCATTGCATGTTTTGCCTTTTTTACCAGAACTCATATTGCAATTTTTGTTGTTGTTATTGCTTTTCTCTGGCACTCCTTATTACTGGTTCCAATATTGTATTCATTTCTATGCTTGGTCGGCTCAGGAGATTTTTGTGGCTGAGCATATGTGCTGATTCCTTAAGTTTAGGAATTTTCCAATGATGTTCTTTGTCTATGATTTCAACCTGCTTCCACTGAGGGCGTTGATTTCCCTTTTCTCTCCATATGTGGTCAGCCAGGCCTGATTTTTTCCACTTCCCCTCGTGTTACATCTCTTTGTTGTTCTTGAAGCCTTACATTAAGGGGGCGGTCTGTCTCCCCTTTATATTTCTTTGCGCAGCTGCACGGGATGGAGTACACAGAGTCTTTTGAAATGTTCTCTTCTCTGGGGGTTCTTTCTCGAGAGAGGTATCTGCGAAGTGTCGTCCAGCTTTTGAAGATTGTCTTGATGTTATATGGACCGCAGATCCTTTGTATTTTCTCTGAAAACCCCTTCACATAAGGCAGACAAATTGTTTTCTGAGTTTTGTTGCCCTCATCTTGTAACCACCTATCCCACATTATTGGGGCTACTGCCATGTACCCAGGGTAGTTGTTACGTTGTAGTGTACTACTTATATTAACCAATTCTTTATCTAATATCTCTGGGTCGCCACTTATAACTTTTGCTCCGAGTTGTAAGCAGCGAACAATCTTTGTATTTCTTTCCTAATCTCTCGTTTGAGAGTTCAGTCTGAAGCCGTAACATTTTGGCCCGATGATCCAACGAGTATAAATTTGATTTATTATTATTATGATTATTATTATTATAGTTGTTGTCCATTTATTTCATTCTTCTGCTTATTTGAAAAAAAAATCGTATAAACATAGGATAGTTCTCTCAGTGAGCTCTTCTTTAATCTGTCACATTTACCACTGTAAGATCAACATATGCGTCTATTTATGCAAATTGCTGTGTTCTATGGATCTTTATCTATCATATCTTTATGCAGATTATAGTGATTCCGGATTCAGTTATTGTTTATGCGAATTAATGTTAACACCGTGTTACTGATGATGAACATAATCTTATTATTGACTAATATTTGCTTAGTCTCTTACAAAACCACAATTGGCGAGTGCGCACTAAGAAACCTACTTGAAAGAACGGTTCAGTGGGCTACAATAACTATTAGAATTGTAGTTTTTATACTCCACTATTATTTCTTTAGTTTTACAGCGATGTCCAGATACATATATTTAGTGTTTTATGATTTGGGCCATCGTCATATTTGCCAACATTTTCTCCTGATATTTTTTTCTTTCTTTCTCTCGGTTCTCAATAGATTAAATTCCATTGCCTAAACTGGGTGATTATTATTATTATTATTATTATTATTATTATTATTATTATTTCTTTTGATTTCTGGTGTGTACATATTTCTTTCCGTGTCCCCCCCAGAGACCTAAGGTTAGAAATGGCATCAACACATTTTCCACTGACCAATTAAAAAAAAATCACACACATATTTTATATAGATAAATCCCTTCGTAAGTTGAGACCATTTTTTTTGTATTTCTTTAAGGCATGGACTTCCAGGAATTCATTCAATTACTCTACTGGAATCTTTTCCAACCAATCCGAGGGCTCCAACTACAACAGAGATTGTTGATATTCTTATGGGCCACATTTTTGGGATTTTGATTTCACGGTCCTTGTATTTTGATAGCTTTTTGAAGATCTTAAAAGATACATTGCATTCTGCAGGGACTGCCATATCAATAAGGTGCCACTTTTTATGTTTCTGGTCTTTAATAACAATGTCTGAGCGGTTAGCTTTGATTGTTCTGTCTGTGTGTGTTGGGTAGTCCCATAAAATTGTAACAGGTCCTATCTCCGTAACCGGGTCTGGATTGTGTTCATACCAATTTCTTTCACTTTCCTACCCGTAGATGTTGAGGATTTTCCAGTTCAAGTATTGGACATCTCTGTTATGCCGGGTTATTTGTTTTGTGGGTCTCAATACTGTGCAACCTAATCAGATAATCATTTGATTCTGGATATTTATTAACTCTGCGTTTTGGCCTAACACAATATTTTATTATTATTTTTGATTTCTGGTGTGTACACATTTTGCTCCGGGTCCCGCCCAGAGATCTAAGGTTAGAAATGGCATCATGGCATTTTCCACTGAGACCCCCCCCAACATATTTTACATAGATAAAGCCCTTCGTACGGTGTAGGATTTACTCATAAGAATAATCTGTTGTATTTCTTTAAGGCATGGGCTTCCAGGAATCCCTTCATTTACTCTACTGGGATCTTTTCTAACCAATCGGAGAGCTCCAACTACAACAGGATTGTTAATGATCCCATGTGCCATATTTTTGAGATATTTGAGATTTATTTTGAGATTTTGATACTATTATTATTATTATTATTATTATTATTATTAATAATAATAATAATAGTATTAATATTATTATCATTCACTTCATAATTGTAGTTAAAATTAATGTACATGTTTTTTGTTTATTTTTTCTATTCTCTAAGTCTGGTTCTTTTCTGTGCATATCGCAAATATTCTTATTATCACCAATTTTTTCATGCATTAAGCTGCACATTCAAGATGCATGTTGATCAATTCTGAGATTTGAGTAAGAATAAGTACGCTCATATCTTCATCACCTTTCTCACTATCGTTCCCTTACCAAGTAACGTCGTGGTTTGTAATATCTCAAAATTATTTTGGTCTGACATATCCTCTCTTTTTCCATCAAGATATTATATTAAGTTCCAATTGCAATTTAGATTTTCGTTCCAAATCTAATACTCATCCTCCATATCTTTCGCAGCTCCTGATCAAAACAATGATGTATCTATTATTTCGCGAACTTTTTGATATCCATAATCTGGTCCAACAGCACAGCTTTGTCCACAATCCGTGAGAGACTTTTATTATATTTACATAAATTTTAGATATAATGTGTATATATCGTAGATAATTTTTTATTTGCACTACTAATTATTCAACAGAAAATCGATTCCGAAACTCTGGTTAAAATTTCGATACAATTATAATCAGAATATTTATGATAATCTTAAATTAACTGCGAATTAATATTTATTTTATTATGTCGGGCCTTATTTTTCGCACTACTTCGTCATCTGTTTTGCATCAATGCCACTTCGATTTGTTCAAGAAAATTCTTTTTCTACCTGATTATTGTATAATTTTTCACTTCTGTGAATTCGAAATTACGCGTTTTATTCCGTTGCTTTTAAAATTATCAAACATCATTTCTTCCAGAAATTTTCTTTATATTTGCCAATGTTTCAAATTGTCATATACTTTATTTTTATAAAACTATATTTTTTCCATCAAGGAAAGATAAGATTATAAAATCCATTAGTTATTTTCTTTATTCATACGACTTAATGGAACAAAATGTCATTATTACAAATCTTTACACCATTATTTCTTAAATTTTATCAATATTCCCGAATATATACGCTTCTTAAATAAATATATTTAATCTATAATTGAATGTAAATAATATCAAAATCTACTCATATATATATATATGAATACACACACACACCCACAGACGCACACACACACACACACACACACACACACACACACATATATATATATATATATATGAAAAAATATAGTCTTAAAGTGTGCTATATTTATGGGATAAAGTGCTCAATATCAGAGATAGAGCGTGTGTAAATATAAAAGTGAACATAGAAGACAACACTTAGAGGCGACAGTTTGTTTCATGCTAGATCGTCAGGCAACTAGTGCTGTTATTTTTCTCGGCCATTTATATATACGGGTCAGTTTTGCAATGTGGGTAGTCTATTTTGGCGGTTACTTTTACCGGAAGTCGTTTATTTGTCTATTTATTTATTTGTGTCAAATTATTTTCTTTGTTTTTATTTAATTTCATTTTTATCTTATATATTTATTTTTTATTTTATTTTGATCGGTGTTTTTATTAACGTAGTAAAAATTTCTTTATATAGCTTATTGTGGGTAGTCTATTATGGCGATTATTCTACCGGAAGTCGTTTATTTGCTTATTTATTTGGGTCAAATTGTTTTCTTTGTTTTTATTCATTTTAATTTTAATTTTTTATCTTATATATTTTTTTTATCAGTGTTTTCATTAACGTAATAAAAATTTGTTTATATAGCTTATTTAATAGTTTTGTTTGAGAAGATAAGTAAAGCTATTTGTTGAATTTTGGGGTTGATTGTTGTGGTTTGTTCTGACTATTATTTTGGTGGGAACAGATTTTAATTTATTTATTTGGATTGATAATATTTTTTTTCTAAACGGCTAGTTTATCGGTATCGGTTGTTAGTTTATTTATATATTTCGATGTATTTAGATCAATTTATTATACTTGTTATTTATTTTTTACACTGTATATTTCCTCTTTTTGGTTTTCGATTTTTAAATAACGCAGTATATTATTTTTTATTCATTTTTTTATCGTTATATGACAGTCATAGCTATTTTTCGTCCGATTTTTGTATTGATTTTTATAGTCTAATTTTTTGGTCATAATAGATTGATAATTTGTTTATTATTTTCTTTATTTATTGATTTTGTACCTCTTTTTTATTCTATTTCGTCTATTCTAACAGGTGTGATTTGGTAATTTGTTTGGATTAATTTATTTTGCTTATTTTATTGTCATTTTGTTTGTTTATGTATTTATTTTTTTCCGTTTTTGATTTTTAAGTTACGTAGCAAAAATTTGTTTTCATGTCTGCATTTTGAGATTAGCTCGGAACTTTTATTTAATAATTTATTTTGGTCTGGGAAGGTAATGATGGCTATTTTTTCCTCCAAGCAAAGTTTGCAAGTTTTTGATAGGTTGTTGTAGGCTGATGATTTTTTCCTTATTTTCCAAGAAATTTTCGGTGTGGTGTGCGTTTTGTTTTTTATTTCCTAGATATACGTAGAACGCATTGTGCTGTTCGCATATTTACTATTTGTGAAAGATGTATTGTGTACATAATTTCTTTGTTTCCAGGGTCCTTCAGTTACTCCTATGTATACCTTTTCTTCATTATCTGGTGATTTTTACGTTGTTTTGTAAACAATTACCGTTTAAGGGACATTGGTTTTTTTATTCTGCAGTTACACGTGGGTTTAATTTGTTCGTGTGGCTTGTTAATAATAAATTATATAACGATAAAAAATGAATAAAATATAATATAGTGCGTTACTTAAAAATTGAAAACCAAAAAGAGAAAATATACAGTGTAACAAATAAATAACAAGTATAATAAATTGATCTAAATACATCCAAATATATAAATAAACTAACAACCGATACCGATAAACTAGCTGTTTAGAAAAAAAACAAATGAAGCTAATCAATTCAAATAAATGAATTAAAAACTGTTCCCACGGAAACAATAGTCAGAACAAACCACAACAATCAACCCCAACATTCAACATATAGGTGTAATTATCTTCCCAAACAAAACTATTAAATAAGCTATATAAATAAATTTTTATTACGTTAATAAAAATACAGATCAAAAAAATAAAAAAAATATGTAAGATAAAAAATAAAAATAAAATTAAATAAAAACAAGGAAAATAATTTGACACAAATAAATAAATAAACAAATAAACGACTTCCGGTGAAAGTAACCGCCAAAATAGACTAACACACAATGCACCACCGACCCGTATATGTAAAAAGTCGAGAAAAATAAGAGGACTAGTTGCCTGACGATTCCATCTAGCATGAAACAGACTGTCGCCTCTAAGTGTTGACTGCTATGTTCACACTTTTATATATATATATATATATATATATATATATATATATATATATATATATATATATATATATATATATGAATATATAATAAAAGCAAGTTTCATTGAATAATTTCGGAAAGTTTTGTCTGCTTATTTTCAATAGTACGCGTTCATACACTCCGATGAGTTTTTTCGTGTCAGTATTAAAAAAGAGAGAAAATTACCGTGTTGATACATATTGCCTTGAATCTAGCACTTTCGAAATTAACACAACATCCTCCCCAGGTTGTGTTTTTAAAACAAAAATGTAGTGTTCATTATTTCCAGAGACAAAATTGCCACGTTCATCTAAATGGATTTGATTTTTTTTTAATGCGATATTTGTTTATCACTTTTAACATTATTTTTAGTGTATACACTTATTTGGGCAGACGCTCCATCTTTTTCACACTGTATTTCATGACGTCTACCAGCATGTACATTAAAGGAAACTTATTATTGGATCCCTCCCCGCGTTATGATTCAAAACATTGTTCCCTTTGCAGAAAAGACCAGTTTTCAATCCAATGTGTTTTAGTTGCTCGGCAACGAAAAGCTTCACAATCAAGTAAGGTTGTATTTGTTTATAAAGCGCACTTTACTCATTCAGATTTCCCGATATTCATAATGTCTCTGTTTCGTATCCGAAACATAAACTGAGTCATTTCTAAGGGATAGTTTTTATCCGACATATTTTTTATCATTTTAAATAACATCTTATGGGATACTAGATTAGGCATGCTTTTGACAGGAGGGGTGAATGTAAAATATATACAGATCACCTGTGTGTTCTTCATTCGCTCATAAATGTATGTGTATTTTTGTTTGTACGGGTTCTTGCATTTGTAGGTGTTCAAATATACTACAATTCTGAAAATTTCTATTTCGACATGTTTTACCTATCAACAAACATTTTCAGTACAATGACTTTACAGTAAGTAACAAGCAATTATATTACGTTATTCAAACAAAGACATGTGTTTGTCTAGAAATCCAGCAATGAATTCGTGACTTTTTATCGGTGTTGAACAATAACCATTGTGAAATTATACAAAGACATGATGTACAAGATACGCGCCTGATATGCACGGGGCTTCGGCTAACAGTTTCCCGAATATGGTAAAGTTGGAATACAAGACACTTCTGTAGTTATCTTCCAACTAAAATGAGGTAACAGCCTTGAAAATCAATATCGATTGTTTTTCATTGGCCATAAATAATAATCAATATTGATCAATGAGATGACTGAGAAATTTACATCGGCATTCACTATGAGGTAATCTAAATCATTACTAATTTCATTTATCACTTGGTCAATTGTAAGATCAGGCGCTTGGGCACCTCGAGGCGGTGTAATAGTGAGCAAGCTTCTCCCGCTAGAACAATTACGACTGAGTAGTGAGTTCGATCCTA
>OZ038481.1:125530805-125610805 GCA_964036315.1 Acanthosepion esculentum
GAGTCTTGAAGATGCCCCAATGTCTGGACGTCTCGCAACTGCCACCATCAAGAAAAATATTGATCGTGTTCACCACATAGTGATGGATGCCAGGCTATAAATAAAGATCACTATATTAAAGAGAAAATGCTATTAGCATATCACGTGGGAGAGTTGAGATTATTCTACACAATGAATTGGGATGAGGTAGGTTTCTTCTAGGTAGATGCTATATCTTCTAGCAAGTGATCAAAAGCGCAACACTCTGATCACATTACAATAAAAACATTGAGGCAGAACTAGCTGGATTCCATGAAGGTTTCTTAACTCAGGATGAGGGTTGGGTTGATCAATTGGAGCCTGAGACAAAGAGACTATCCAGAGAAAACACTCCGCTTAACCTGCTTCGAGAACGCCAAGATCTTTTCATCTGCAGGAAGGTGAGGGCCCCAGCTTTGAGGATGCGAGGTAAAAAGCATTGTATCTGTCTATATTTCTGAGATGAGGTATTATGTACATTATTTACATTATTCGGACTATTGTCCTCATCTTTGTCGGTATTTTTATTACAGCGTTTCGGACGTTGTACGCTCCGGCCTTCTTCAGGTGGTTGGAATGTCGAACTGAACCCTTTATCTCGCTCAGAGGGTGTCAGACAGAGCCTTGGCAACTAACAATCGTCCTGAGTGGAATACCGTCTTTGTGTATCTTAGTCAGACCTTATATGTGAGGTAGATTGGTGTAACGCTGCGATAACTGCCTATACGTCTTAGGTGCGAAGTGATCCTTGTTCTTGATTAGTATCTGTAACAGTTTGCGTTCTACTTTCATTGTAGGATTATTTTTACTTTGCTGTAGCTACCATTTCTAATGAGGTCTTCCAGCGTCTTTGTATAATCTGATTTTTCCATCATTACAGTCGCATTGCCTTTGTCAGCCGGTAGTATGATGATGTTTTCGTTCCTCTGTAGGGATCCGATCGCCAGCCTCTCCAGAAAAGAAATATAAGCAGGAGATAGGCTGCCCCCTTAAGGTAAGGCTTCAAGAGCACCAGAAAACTGTAACACGAGGGGAAGTGGAAAAATCAGGCGTGGCTGACCACATATGGACAGAGAAGGGAGATCACCGCCCTCTGTGGGATCAAGTTGATGTCATAGACAAGGAACACCATTGGAAAATTCGTAAACTTAAAGAATCAGCACATATGCTAGCCCACAAAAATCTCCTGAGCTGACCAAGCATAGAAATGAATACATTATGGGAACCAGTAAGAAGGAGTGCCAGAGAAAAGCGATAACAATAACAAAAGTTGCAATATAAGTTGCAATATTTTTGCTCTGGTAAAAACATGCAATGATAACAGCAAAAATTGCAATATGAGCACTGGTAAGAAATGATTGCTGAAGACATTAGGTTTATAATACCCAGAAATTCATACACAGATGTCCTCAAGGACACATGGCACAGTGGATAAAGGCGTTGGTTAGATCCAGTGACAGGAGTGAGTTCAATACCTGGTTAAAGCAGTGGAGAACTTTAACTGAACTAGAACTGTCTTCTAGAACAGTCTATTACAGTGAGCGAAATAAAGGTTTCAGTTCGACATTCCAACCACCTGAAGAAGGCCGGAGCGTACAACGGCCGAAACGTTGTAATAAAGACAAAGATGAGGACAATAGTACGAAAAATGTAAATCAAAAGCATTGTACTTATTGAATATCTTCAAAATGACAACAGTATCAATAGAGAGTAATATGCCAACTTGCTGAGCCAGTTTATAGAGGCTATCAATAAAAAGCGTCCAAAGGGGCTTTTTTTCCTCAGAACAATGCTCCAACACCCATGTGCTTCGTTTCAACAGTTGATGTGCCTGACTAGAACCGATTGATCACTCTTCCTATTTTCCTGAATTGACTCTCCTCTGTTCCCTAACATGGGAAACACTTTGTAGTCAGGATGAATTCATATTTGCTGCTGTTGACTGGATTAACTGTTTCTTTGAACAGTAAGATATCCGTTTATATGGAGATACGCATTGCAGTTATTAATAAGAAAACTTTAAATTAATGTATGCATAAATCCACATCTCTTGCATCACTCCTTCATCGTCAGTCTATGAAGTTGACAGCCAATCCTCGTTTGTTGATGTAGGTTTATTATCAAGAGATCAACTAAGTACAACGGTTGGAGTGTTGTACTTACTGACTTCTTTATTAGAAATATTGTTTTGTTAATACTGTTAGTATGAGGCTTAAGGCAAAGATGCGTTATCCCCCGGATTAGTTTGTCTGGTAACACGATACCAAGTGAACTACTAACAATTACTATTGGAAGCTCTAATCTTAAAAACATCGTACAGTCATATGACACTATGGTGATAGCGGAGTCAAAAAGAATGTTACAAAAAGTTAGCAAAGGAAAACAAAAGGAAAAAAGCTAAATGAGAAAGACGAAATGTAGGGTCGTTTGTAAGAGATGTGACCAAAAGTGTGAGATTCGAATTGGAGACAACGCAATTAAATAAAAACAGAAATCATATTATTTATTAATAATAGACGTGTCAAGGTTTCACAATGAGATCCGAAAACCGATCGGAATATCGCAATCGGGCTTCCATAAACTAAGCGTTAAAACACGGGAATATTTAAAAGAAATAAACACATCACATATTTAACCTTCTTCTGAGGCAGTGAATGCTGGGAAATCGCAATGCAGATGAAGTCATGACTCGCAGAGATGTGCGTCTACCGACAGGTGCTGAGATTACGAATGGGTTGAAGATGTGCACACGAAGTAAGTTGAAAAGAAATTGGGAATTAGAGAGGCAATCATACTTGTCTTTTTTTTCCGAAAGTAAAAGATCAAATCTGTGGAATATATTAGGAAGTAGTTTAAAAAATTGAATAATTATCAACCCAACTGAATAGCGGTGGGGTAGAGGAAAACATTGAAAATTATAGCTCATATATTTATATAAATTATTATGTGGGATTTGATAGCAACCCAAGGCCAAGTTAAAATTGTAAAGGATCATAAGTTACTTAAAATAATGGATTATGTTTTCGAGAGCTATGATCGGACAACTCCGTAAGAGATACACCATATAAATATTGATAATTATCTCGGCGGTAGAAAGGTTTCCTTGTTCTCAAGTTTAGCTATGCCTTATTTTATCGCTATATGCCCAACTAGTGTAACGGTTTACGTGTCAGATAGAGAATTCAACATGCAAATTACGAATTACGGCTGCGTTCAATGCATTTACTTTCGCATAAACTTTCGAGAAAAGGTTTACTATCCCCTAGTATGGGTTAAATATCCGCCCTGATATGGGTTAGTAGCAAGACTGACTAGTTGCCATCTCAAGGCAGGGGATCTAGAAAATAAATCTCTGAATTTTAAATTCAGCATTTACGGAATAATCTCCTCGGGCTATTTTTAACTAGGCGTACCATTGCTAATATGAATATAGTACGTGTCATGACCCTCTCAGTCCAGTGGATTATAGGACCCGTCATGTGCCTTTTCTCTAACATATCTTCACGTTCTATGGACAAAAAATGTCTTGCTAATTATGCATAAACACAGCTATCCTAAAGGAACTAGATCCTCTAGGAGGATTTACTATCGGTGGACGTAATCTTACCCATATAAGATACGTAGATGACACAGTGATGATGGATGACGCAGAAAATAAAATACAGATGGTACTAGAAAAGGTCATAATGGAAAACGAGAAGAAAGGCGTAACTAGTGTACGAAGGTCAAAAGAGTGGTTTCAGCAAGAAAAGATCCGAAGGTCTGAACTATGTCAATATCAGACAATAACATGAGTTTAAATATCTGGGAAGTGATTAACAGAGGAAAGAAAAGACGACACTGAAATTCGAGCACGTTTTGGGTTAATGAAATACGTTCCAAAAGCAAAATAAAGTCCTAAGGCGCAAGTATATTTTATTGGAAACGAAGAAAACGTACTACATTGCTATGGGATATTAACCCTCCTTATGGCAGTGAATGGTGGACCCCCTCCTCATAGATAAAGAAAACAACTTGAGGCAAGTTACATGTGGTTATATAGAAGGATACTGAGAATTTCATGGAAGGGGCGAGTAAAAAAGGAAGAATTTTTAAGAGCAATGTCAACAAAAAGAATTTATACCCAGACTCAGTGACAGCTGAAATTTATTGGATGCATAATAAGGAAGGATGGATTGGCAAATGTAACAATCAAAGGGTGTATTGAGAGCAAAAGATATAGGGAAAGGCAATGAGCCACATATATGGAATGAAGGGCAAAAAAATGAACGGAGGGTTGCCAAAACGAGAAAACCTGCTAAATGAGACAAGGGATAAAAAATGTTGTGGAAAGCCATCATCACAAAAGTTCTGAAGGGACACAGCTCATATAAAAAGAATAATAATGATATGTTTATATCACTTCATAATTGCTGATCTGCTGAATGTGAAGTGACTGGAAGTAATCGGGGAGTTGCTAAGCTAACAATCAAATTTCTGATGTCCTGACAGATATCCTTCTGTTGGTTATTTACGAACCTGTTTTGCGTATGTAAAAGTCAGATAGTAATTTGTGTAGAATATTAGGTTTCGTTGGTTTTCTACATCATTGGACATCAGGGGAAAGAAAATCTGTACACGTTTGCAATACTGAATTACTTTCCGAAACAATCTTTATTGTTTCTTTAAAACGTTAAACTTTAGATACGAATCTGCAAAGGTGGACAGCTTATATTAGGCATGATCGGTATTCATCGGTTATTTTCGGCGAAGATGTAAAGTATATCCAAACATGAATGTTAAAGGTCTATCATGTTTATTTTCAGAAAAGAGAAGAGTGGAATTGACAAAGTGTTTCGAAATGCGATTACATGAAGGAATAGAGAATAGATCAATGGAACCCCAAATGGGTAAGATTACTTCAATCAACGGGATATAAGCCTGGGTCATGTGTACATGGATTTAGCAATGTTTGAATAGATAACCGAAATTAGAACTTTCATAGAGTATCGATCAATATCATCTTTTAAATCTATCACGCTTACGCCAGCAATGAAAATGACAGTGGATGCTCTCATTTAGGAAAAGAATTGAATTCGACAGAAATAAATACATTTACAGTAATCAATCTGTATAAGCCAAATTTGCATCCATATTTAATAACTTAATTCCCTGTAAGAGATTTATTTTGGTGGAATATTCCGTTTAAGAGATACTATACCTGCGCGGGTATTGTACGGGTATCAGTATAAAGAAGAGAAACGATGAAAAGTGTTCAAATCCCTGGCTAGACTGTCGTATTCCGTTTCGCTTAAATATGCTTTGAAAATGTATGAAACCGTCTTTTCTCCTTTCCACCAGCTATATGTTACAGAGCAGGATAGACTGAACTCTTTTGCCTTGTGAGAAAACTTGTCTAAGAGAAGGGGCATTCTAAATTCCAAACAGAAAAGGTCATGCGAAATACCCCATTTCTTTTCTAAGAATGCATAGTATGATAATAAGGAAAATGGATCTGTGGACAATCACGATACCTATATCAATAGGGGAGGTTGGAAAACAAAAATGGTTTCTCTTATAACATTTGTTCCAACGAAAGGTAATATATTTTATTGACAATTTATCAATAACAAATCGATTTTTTCTCATCTAAACTCATTATACCGGTATGAAAATTTCGTCGAATATCTCGAAGTCTTAAAATTCTAAATGAACATTCGCAGCCGAATAATTATGTTTCAATTTCTTGAATAAGTTAAAATGCATTATTTACATTATTCGGACTATTGTTTTCAACTTTTTCGCCATATTTATTACAACGTTTCGACTGCTGTACGCTCCGGTCTTCTTCAGGTGGTTGGAATGTTGAACTGAACACTTTATTTCGCTCACTGGGGTAGACTAGCCTAGTTACAGGTGCCATGTTTAATGGATGTCAGTTATCAGTTATCTCCTGTTAGATTTCCTCTGAAAGAAGAGTCTAGCCCAGTGAGCGAAATAAAGGGTTCTGTTCGACATTCCAACCACCTGAAGAAGGCCAGATATATATACGTATATATATATATATGTATATATATATATATATATATATATATATATATATATGTATATATATATGTATATATATATATATATATATATATATATATATATATATATATATATATATATATATATATATATATATATATATATATATATATATATATATGTATATATATATATATATATACGTTTACTCTGAAAGTAGAAAATTATATAGGAAATACCTAAAATTGAAAGCATAAAATTTATTTTAAAATATTTAGATTTCGGATTTAAAAAATGCCATTAAGAAATTCAACCAACCGACCAATCAAAATGTATTATGTCAATTTTTAATAAAAAAAATAATATCATTCAGTCAGTCAGCAACTTCAAGCTAGAGATTCGCAATCATGTTCAGTATGTAAACGTGTTCGCATGAGTGATGTAATTCAAATGAAAACTTAGTTTACAATATTTCGCGTTCCTTTAAAGCTTGAGTGATTTTGTTTCTTGCCAATGCCCTTCCCCAATTAGCTCTTACTAAGCTTCGTCTGTCTCTATCCCTGCAGCATCCTTTGTCCAGTTGTCCACTTACAAAAGTATGTGGAGCAGTTTCCTTGCAGTTTTCCTCTGTCTCTCTTGTTTCTGTAGGCAAAACTCTGATTCATTCTTCCCATCTGAGGCAGCATTCACTGCCATATAAGAGGAATTCTAAGTAGATCCAATTTCATAACGCTGCCTAGGAAGCCAGCTGCAAACGAACGGGAATATCGGACACTCAGTCTAATGATCTACATAAAAAATATTCGAATTCTGGTAGAATTAAACCGGAAATAGTAAAAATATAGTTTCGTTAAATATACTGTAAAAAGAAATGCGATATTCATGCTTACAATGATAAGAGAAAGAGCGGTACAAATGCAAAAGTGGGTATACCTATGTTTTTAGATTATACAAAAGCATTTGATAAAGTGCGTCACAAAGAAGAGCTGTTAGGTAAATCTGATTTATTATATTAATTGTATATTAAAACCTTCATATAAAATTCCCAGCATATCATTAAGAGATTTAGGATTCATAAAATTCTGGTTTGTTATATTAATAATTTCCTTGAAAATGTCGTCAGATTCATTTAATCTAGAATGTTACTAAATGAATAAGAGAGTACAAGGACGGAATGGGATATACACAGTATGAATATATCAAGACTAGGTAACCGACGACTTCTGATTTGAATAATTTAATATTGTAGTGATGTGGCTAGAAAACTTTCTGGAATCTGTTCCACAAAGTAACAGATCTGGGCAAGATGTTAGTTGTGTAAAACATCCTCCTTACCAATGGGATATAAAGCGAAAAATTATGAGTCGCATCAGTTTATGAGACATGGCAGGTCCTAGCTATGAGTGGTGGATCTATAGGAATATAGTTCACTTAACCATTTGCCATTAAAACAACAATAGAATAGCGAGAGTCTAGCAAAGTTCCGTTTTCAGCAAAAAGGTTTGAAGGGCTAAAAAGTATTCACTTCCTATAAGGTTGTGTAAACGCTTTTGAACTCTATCAGGGCTGGAAATTATGAATTAGTAATCACCACGATGAGACAATAAAATTCCATTTTTTTCATTAACCTATTTCTTGTAAAGATAGATAATGGCGATAGTCGTCATGTACTTTCTGGGTCGATAAAACCAACCAACAGCATCTTTAGTGTTAGGTCGTAGAGACGAGCTCGACTTGAGATCAGTGATGGACGTGAGTCCCATCAGACGTTCAAGATATGGATCCTAATTGAAAGTAAAATTCCTAATGCGAATAGTAAAACTCTGTTCTATATTCATCAAACGTTACTAGTTATGTTTGGGAGATATTGAATGCTACAAACCAAATCCACTCCCATTGAGCTGTGCAAGCAAGATCAGCAGACAGATCAGCAGACAAACTCTGATCAACTATACTTTGGGACGTATGCCCATAAATGATGTTATTATCTGTATATCTAAGTTTAATAATTATCTGAAAACATTCTTAGGCAGATCATTAAAAAAAACAAAAACATAAAGAGCGTAAAGCAGAGAAGTGAGGATTGAGGGAGGCTTGCGCTAGCCTCATGGCTCTCGGGGACTAGACATTAACATTGAGCTTTAGAATAAACCAGGAATGAAAGTATGATGAGTGCCTATACAATTTTCATTACAGAAACTGAGTCAGACTGATAATTCTCGTCACCCTCTTGCGCATAAGCGATATGCTAAATTGCGCAAGCATTAAAACGTGATTACAGAAGAAAAAACATTTCCTTCTACAATTATTGCATGACGTAAGGAATTAGAACCATGCGGACGCCGCAGTAATACTGAATGAAAAACTTTCCAAAATAGCGAAAGATTTATTCTATTTCAATGCATCATTTAATAGAGCCAAATTCACCATTGTAGCTTTAAATGGTAAAAGATTATCCAGATCCCTGCATGTCGTAATAAATATCGTTTGATTTTTATTTGATGCATAAAGGAACTTTTTTTTTTAAATCAGTCATTGTTCAACTTTACATTTTGAATGCAGCTTACGACCGAATATTCGTTGTTGTAGGGATAACTGTTGCAAATAAAATTTGATTTTTTTTAAGCATTTTACCCCAAGAAAGGCGGGGAGCCACTAGCACGCAAGGGATTACAGAGGATTTGGTGCGAGAGCAAAGAAAAGTGATACAGGAAGGGATGAGGAGAAGGATTGTGGATAGATCAAGGCAACTGGAGATGTCGATTGACATTTCATTTGAACAGTTCGAGATTATAGCTATCAGGGAAACAGGAATAGGGAAGGGAGTTCCACAGGCAAGAGGTGTGAGATATGAAGCTATTGGAGTAGAAGTAACGGCTACATTTGACAGTTTAAACAGTGAAAAGTGAGAGCGGGATGCCAGCCTCGTAGGATGCTTAATTTCATGAAGTCTGGTAACCAGCGCAAGCAGCTCATCGGAGTAATTACCATGAAAGTATTTGTAGAAAAGACAGAGAGAGGCGATGGCACGTCTATGGGAGAGCGATTGCAGACAGGATGCTAGATCAGGGCCAATTACTTTGCATATCCGTCTCTGGAACTTACCAAGAACCCCGAAGCAAAGAGAGGGGACTCCAGACCATATATGGCAGCAATACTCCATGCAAGGGCGAATGGTTGATTTGTAGATTTGAAGGGTCGATTCCGAGGAGAAAAATTTCCTGGCGCGGCAGAGGGAGCCAACTTTACTTGCGGTGGAAGATGCAGTTACAGATTACAGGTCAGCAGACAACGTGAGACCGAGCAGGCGCAGAGAGGTGCTCTCAAGAAGTTGAGCTTCAGACATTCTAATGAGAGGCAGAGAAGGATCTCTGTGGGGATTAATAGAGAGCAGTTTTGTTTTTGAGGCGTTAAACTAAACCAGCCAATTCCTGACCCAGTTCACAACCGATTGGAGGTCCTTTTCGAGACGAACGGCCAGGTTAGTTTTGTCAGTGACACTAGATTTGTTTTTGAGGCAGGAGAAAATTGTAGTGTCGTCCGCGTAGATGCCAACTTGGGAATCTATGGTGTCAGCAAGATCGTTGATGAGAATAAGGAACAGAGTAGGGCATAGTATGGAGCTTCGAGGAACACCTGCGTCCGTGGGATAGGAGCTGGAGGAGAATCCGTTGAGAACGACCTTCAATTCACGGTTTGACAGGAATGATTGTATTAAGTCAAAAAATCGACCATAACCCTGGAGCTTGCGAAGAAGGCTGGCATGCCAAACGCTTTGGAGATGTCTAGAGCCACGGCACGATCTTCTCCGTTATTTTAAAGAGTTTGGTAGACATTTTTAGTGATGGCCGTAAGCACATCAGATGTAGATCGGGCAAAGCGGAAACCATATTTCTTGTCAGAGAGCAGATCGTAGGATGTAAGGTGGTTAACAACTTCGGCGCTGATTAAGGCTTCGAAGACTTTGCCGAAGAGCGGTAGGAGACTGATAGGACGGTAATAAGAAGGGCCAGAGTTCTTAAAGACAGGAATAATCAATGAGGACTTCCAGCAGTCTGGAAAGCAAGATTTCCTGAAGCAGCAGTTATATAATTTGGAGAGGGCGGACGCCAGTTCATGCGCACATTTCTTCAAGACAATGACTGGTATCTAAATTAGAGATAATGTCCAATATCAATGACGGGGTTATGTGTAACCCGCTCAATAGGGCGTCAGTTCTATGAGGGAAATCGGGTAAGGGTACACCGGGAGAGTCGAGCGTTGAATTGAATGAAAATTTCCGAGCAAAGCATTCAGAGGTCAGGACGTCAAACTGATTGAACAAAGGAGGTATAGATGGTTTTCTATTATTAAGTACGCTCTTGAAGAGATGCCAATAATCCTTGGAGCCGAATTTGCGAGATGCAATACGTCCCTTCATTCGAGCAGCAAATATTGACTTAGCTTCGTTGAGGACACGCTTACACTCGTTATGGGCAGAGCCAAAGAGAGGTATATTGCAGTCGGACATGTCGCTACGATATATGTGGAAGAAGTGGTTCCTATAAGCAATGGCGGCTGAGCAATCAGCGGCGAACTAAGTGAAGGAAAGCAATTTGCCCTTAAATTTCCTTGAACGGATGAAAGCGTCGATTCATTCTTTAACCCAGGAGAAGACCTCAGAAGCACATTCTTGAACGGGGAGTGTAAAGACATCCCAGGGGACATCGCGGAGGAAATCACGGAACGTGTCCCAGTCAGCTCTTTGATAGCAGAACGTGGTTCTGGTGGTAGGAGGTTCTTTGCAGGGAGTGGAATTGAAGGAGATGTTGACAGACACTACAGCATGATCAGAGTTAACAAAAGGCCTGAGCTGCGTGGCGCTACAAAACTCGGGGATGGAGGTAAAACACAGATCGAGAAGAGCGGCCTTACCGTCCCGATTGTAGGCAAAACGTGTGGGGAAGTCAACTATCTGTGTGAGGGATTGAGAAACTGAAGAATTAAGTGTTTGAATGCCTGCAAGGTCAGTAGTAGCAGTCTTGAGCCACTTGGTATGATTGGCGTTAAAATAGTTAAACACAAATATGAGAGCAAACGGATGGAGGGAGAGAGAGAGAGAGAGAGAGAGAGAGAGAGAGAGAGAGAGAGAGAGAGAGCCTTGTCTATGCTGTCAGAAATGCTATCGATTATTCCATAGTCTTGAGAGGTGGAGAGCGATAAAGGAAGAAGAGATAGCTTACAGCATTGAGAAGAGATGTAAGAATAGTCTGGCGATTCGAGAGACAACTCTAGCCAGTGGGAGATGGTCCTTGACGTAAACACCAAGACCATGCATGTGAGTTTGAGAGTCTTTTCTAAGGACAGGAACGTATCCGGGGATCGAGAGATCAGAGGAGGGGATAGATGAGTCAAAGTTGATCTCACACAGAGCCAGTATATCCGGGCAGTTTGCAGTGAGGAGGGATTCCACACTGCAGAAATTGGTTCTAATGCCTCGGATGTTGGAGAATGAGATGTTGAAAGGTTTAGGTGATTTTTTGAAGGGCTGGTTTAGATTTACTTTTTCGATCTTTTTTAGTCATCATGACGACTTATGGTTGGAAGATGAGAAGGCCTGAAGTAAAAGAAGCAGACGGTTATCGACCGTGACGTGGGCAGAGAGAAGTTGGCACAGCATGCATCATATTTATTATTTTAAAACATATGGCGACAAAGATGAGGACAATAGTCCGAATAATGTAAATATAAAAAAAATTCGCGTAATTTCATTTATCGCCAACTAAATGTTAAACTTTTTATTGATTTACTACTAACCAATACGTTGACAGAATTGTTTTTGTCTACCAAGGATATGATATAAAATAAATTAAAATAGTTTTTGATCAAAACCTTTATATTACATCTACTCAATGTAAAAGTATAAAAAAAATTAGTGAACGTTCTTTCGGTATAATCATTGGTGATAACAATCCTTTAATCTTACTTATTAAGAATGGTTTCAAAACAAGCGTGAGTGATATTAAAATGTATATCTTTAGCGAATCTGATTTTATACGAAATCGTTATTTAAATATAATACTCTAAAAATAATCTATATCACCGAGTCACAATTATTTCGTTAATAGTGATGTTAACTTTTTCTTTCGTAAGAAATATAATATTTTCTTGAATAATAATTTTACATTAACATCCATTAGACAAGTGTTTCTCAATAAGTTTTAAGGAAAAGCGCACCTAGGAGCAAACTGAAATATCACGGTACAATTAGCAATATTTTTAAAGAGTATACATTTAAATGTTATGAAATAAAACAGGAGATTTAAATAAATACAGACACAAATATAAACTAAATTTATTTCGATGTTTCTCTTCGATTATTTGTGCTGCTCATTTAATGTGAAACCTATGCCAAGTGTTTTCTCACGATTTTTTCAATATTTGGTCGAAGGTGCGTTAAGCAGGCACTAATTTCTTCTTCGGTTGAGCGTAGAAAATTGCAATAAAACTGATAAACATTTTTAGCTAATGTGGGATATAATGATTAATACTTATCCATTTATTTAAATACTAACCCTTTTCCATCAATGGTTCCTTACACACCTATATATGTCTGAAGTGAGAATATTTTGCAGCACAGTTAAGAGGATCCGGCGGTTCCTTAGTTGGTTGCATATCATTGAATTAGACTATCCTGTAATCACGACATTAGTCAGAATCACTTAACATTTTAAACGTGGGGTCATTTTCATATTGCAAATATAATGTGAAATCCATCCCAGGCATTTTAAATGTTATCATTGTTTGTTTTTTTGGGTTTTTTTGTTTGTTTTTTTATTCCAAAATGTCAAGTTTGAAACTGTAACATTGTCGTTGATAACAACATACGATTGAGTGATTTTTCCCGATTAAGGAATATCCGAATTCTTTAAACAGATGGGTGAAATATATTTTTATTTAATTATTTAAATATTTTTTATTTTAAATAAGAATATATACGTTTTAATTCCATTTATTTTAAGAATAATTTAAGCAAGCAATTGTTTTGTAACAAAAATAATCTTACTTAAAAATTACATAAGAAATGAGAAAATAAATAATTACTTAAGAAATGAAGAAAAACAATAATGAGCTATAGGCAATAAGATCGTTCCTACACAAGTTCTTTCTGATGAAGAGGACGGGTAGACTCCCAGAAAGATAAAAAGAAGACCCTTCAAACTAAGGATGATATTTCCTATGGAATTAAGGCCATCAGACACAAAAATCATCCATTCCGAGTGAGGACCAATGATCATTGTTTGTATAAGGCTCGTAGTTTGGGCTCATAATACTATCATACAGAATAGCGTAGTTCAGTGCAGTAATACGTACGACTAAACCGGGTGGTAGCACTAGTTAAGTTCCATCTATGGACAAATATTTAACCCCCAAACTGGGGTCAAAATACTATAAAAATGTAAAAATAGGTTTAAGTTCCAGCAATACATTTTTGAAGAAAATAAATATTACCAACAAGAGACTTTTGAAGGGAAAAATATTACCAGTATTACATTATTGTAAATAATTATTACCAGCAATACATTATTGCCAGCAATACATTTTTGAAAAAAATATTACCAGCAATAAAAATCTTTCGTCATTAAATAACCCATTGTGGTTTATATACCGATAAGCAAATCAAACCATCCAAACAAATGTCAGCCACACCAGCAACGTCAGTAACTCGATGGTTGACCGCTTGGAATATTAGGTGAATTAAGCTTGGGTATGCGGGAGTGTAAGGAATAATGACTTGGAATTGTTGATCGTAGAGCAGATATCCAATTCCCCTGAGTTTGTTATATTCACTTACGCGAAAATACACTCGTGAAATGTGTGAATGTACTTCTTCACTCCCCTGCTACGTTTTAATTAGTAGCGCTTATTTCACTAAAACTTTATTATCTCCAAATAATTGTCACAATCTAAAAAAAATTATATTTTTAAATAAATAGCAAATGAGTTGATAAGCCACAGAAAACGAATCAATAAATAAAAAAAATGTCTGTTATTCCCGTATTTATTTATTTTAATAATTTCACCGTAAGCCTGACGGGAATGCCATTAGTACAGGGTGCGTTACAGGGAGTAAAAGTGGGAGAAAAGATTGTGTATCGAGAGGATTCAGGAAAGGACAAAAAAAAAAGAACGGGGCTCTGGAAGATATACGATTATGATTAACGTTACATTTAAATTTTTGAAGAACATAGGTATCAGGTAAACAAGTAAACGGAAGGGAGTTCCACAGGCGGAAAGTGCGATAAATAAACTGTTATAAGAGAAGTGGTTGTTGCATTTAGGTATTTCAACAGTAAACGTGTGGGACATAAATTCCAATCTAGTAGCACACTTACATCCATGTCGTCGGAGCTCCTGAGGAAAAAAAAGCTCGCCAGAGCAGTTGCCTGAAAATATTTGTAGAAAGACAGTCGGAAGCCACACGACGTCGATGAGAAGGTTTATGCGAACAAGATTAAAACATTAATCGGTATGTGATATACTCTTTACATTATTCAGACTATTGTCCTCATCTTTGTCAAGCATTAAAAAAAAGGCTCATCCATTGAAATCAAACAGTACAAGAGAGGAAACGTTGGCAAACAAGACCTTACAGCGTGACATTAGTATCATCACGCTACCAACTGACAAGGTCAACCTAACGGTGGTGATGGACATGTTGGAAAATTCCGAGAAATTGTCAAGCCTTGTTGGGCCTGACGGGTAAGGAAAGGTGAAAGATGATCTGACGTCCAGAATTTGAAAATAAGCTGTCACAAATCATAAACGAGGTAGTTACATCTGCATTGAGACATTTAATCAGCTTCAGAGGCTCCGTATGTCACCTGCTGAGCCGATTCCTAATGGATATTGTGAATCAAAGAGCAGAGTAATCGTTGTTATATGTTAGGAAATAATAGCAATCGAATGGTAAGCCTGGATGTGGGGAGCCTCTTCAACAGATTTCCTACACTATTACAACTTTTCGGCCTTTGTAGGCTCCAGCTTTCTTCAGGTGGTTGGAATGTCGAACTGAACCCTTTTTTCGCTCGCTGGGGTAGACTGTTCTAGTTTCACGTGCCATGTATAATGGATGTCAGTTATCAGTTATCTCCTTTTAATCCCCCTCTCCAAGTTCACCACTGCCTTAACCGGGTATTGAACTTACACTCTTTGGGTACTGTCACTGGATCAAACCAACGCCTTTATCGACTGTGCCATGTGTCCTTGAGGACATCCATTAAACATGGCACGTGGAACTAGAACAGTCTACGCCAGTAAGCGAAATAAAGGGTTCAGTTCGACATTTCAACCTGAAGAAGGCCGGAGCGTACAAAGGCCGAAACGTTGTAATAAATATCGCGACAAAGATCAGGACAATAGTCCGAAAAATGTAATTAGTGTACATAATATCTCATCTCAGAAATATAGACAGGTATGTATACATTTTCTTTAACCATTCACAGTCAGGATATTTTAATGTATTTTTATGCAGATTCTAATTTTAGATTCTAACGCTTTTGGAAATGATGCATTACAATGCATGGCATATATTTGACAAGCAATACAAGAGATTCTGCTGAAGATGGTATTAAGCATCAATTAGCTGTGATCCTCCAAGCAAACAGATAATTAATAATCTGTTTGTATGTACGAAGGCTAAATAATGAGTTAATTATCGATCTGCTGAAAATAACCCATCTGTTATGCTGGGGATTATCTGGCTGCATTTCAATCGTTTAGTGTTCGATTAGCATTCGATTCTGATTTTCGATCTCAATAATTTTATTAGATATCAGCAGAACAGTAATTAGATATCAGCAGGAAAACTCTCCAAAAGAACTATCAAGAAAATATTTATAGAAAAGGTAAAAGGAAAGTGCGATGGCGAGAATGTGACTGAACTCGAGATAACAGGTCAGTACCAATAACATTGCATAATATTCTTTGTATTTTATCTGGAATCTCTAATTATATAGCAGAGGCATCAGACCATTTCAGGAAAAATGGAAACAGCCAAGAGAATGTCAAACATTACCGTATTGATTTGAGCTTTAATGACACGAACTGTATTCGAGTCTGATTTTCGATCTCAATGAAATTATTAGATAACAGAAGAATGGATAATGGTAATAGCCTAAGAGATTCTACAATGAAGACAATGAATAACCTTTCATGAAACCCGAAGTAAGAACCAAGTAAAATGCAGAAAAAATGTTGAAACCTAAATAAATTATCTGCCTTTAAAAGAAACTAGCAGTATGGCCCGGCGATGCCCGTGCTTGATTCAAAAATCGTACGACTCATACAGCAATCGCTATCACTGACTTAAAAATTGTTTGCCCTTCCTTGCCTTTAAAGAGTGCCCTTTGCCGTGCTGATGTTGCTACATGCCTTACTTCTTGCCTATCTCAAACTGAGAATTTTTTCTAAGCTCTATACTAAACATTAAATCTGTTACGAAAAAATAACTAAACAAAATGAACACAAAACGATCAGCTTTGAAAAATCACTCGTAACTGGAAAAACCGAATGAAAAAAGAATTTTAACCACAAATACGTTTTCACACCCAACCCAGTTCTGCGAAATCAGAATCAACGTTGAGTTTAAGCAAGCGAATGAGCCAAATGGAGTAAAGTCCCATGCAGATTTAAATTTTTTCCCACTTCTGACGAATGCAGCTATCAATTTTTTTTGCATGCTAGCATGCTATTAACATCCGTGTCAGTCAGCTGTTGGCTTCCACGCTGGCCAATAGAATCTTCCTGCCTATTCGTAGCAGCCAGCTATAGGCTCTCACTCTGGCTTACATACATTGCATTTACAGAGGTATATTTTACAACACTTAGCATTTAACGTTTTTTATTATTAGCTGTAAGAAGACACTTTCTGTCGTAATTTTACATTTCACGAGTAGAAAAATAATGACTATTTTGAAAAGTATTTTTTATTATATCTATTCAATATTATTTTTTGATGTTTTATACACATATATATTTGATGTTCTAGTTTCTATAAAAATGACAATGGTAACTACTGAAACTAAACATAAGGAATAAATAAACTCCTAAGACACACGTCTGGGTGAAAAATACGTTACACACAATCGCATCCTGCCTTTTATAGATAGAGATTTTAAGAGTGAAATTGTCTTTTCCAGATACTAGTCACGGAATTTAACCCGTAATTATGAGATCTGAATTCATGCCTATCAAACCGTCCTAGATATGACGATACACTACATTCGGCAGAAAGGCCTTTGATCGGGAGGTTTTGAGTTGCGTGGAAGCACCTCTTTATTTTTGTAGCGCCTAGGACTACCTTGACCCAGGCTGGTAGCACCTGTTAGAGTCCTAGGTTTGGGCAAATAGTTAACCCCCAAACTTGGGTCAAAACAATAGGAAAGTGTTGAAATATATTTGTATAGTGAAGCTGCCAGCAATAAAATTTCATAGTAAAAATATAACCAGCAATGCATTTTTGTAAAAGAAATTACTAATGCTACCAAGAAAATTACATTTCTGTATTGACCCATTACCTGCCATGAGCCCCATTTGAGGATCTGTTAAAAGTAAGCTCACTACATGTTATTCCTTGTATTTACATTGAATTGCTTACATACATTGCATTTACAGAGGTATATTTTACAACACTTAGCCTTTAAAGTTTTTATTATTAGCCGTAAGAAGACACTTTCTGTCGTAATTTTATATTTCACGAGTAGAAAAATAATGATTATATTGAAAATTATTTTTTATTATTTCTAATCAATATTATTTTTTGATGTTTTATACACATATATATTTGATGTTCTAGTTTCTATAAAAACGACAAAGGTAACTACTGAAACTAAACATAAGGAATAAATAAACTCCTAAGACACTTGCCTTCGTATTAAAAATACTTGGCAGCTAATGGGTTAATTATGACTGACAGAAATTTAAAAAATTCGCTTTTCATTGTAAGTATTATTTCTTGTTAACACATTTCTAATAAGTTTCTTCTTGTTCACTATGTTTTTGTTTTCATTCAATAAAATAACCATATCTGTGTAATTTCAAGTCTTCCTTATTTGTGATATACCGAAATTCATTGCTGTAATGGAAATTAGATATTAGATAGAAATTCAGCATTCTTTACTTAGTTCCCAATGATATGTTTCTTTCATAATCCTTTAGTTACTTTGTGCAAACTGCCTTGCAAGCTTTCGAATAGAATGATAACTCTGCAATTACGCATCCACTAAATTTCAATTATGGTTGAACAGATCTTTCGTAAATGCTTGAGAAAATCTTACGAGAAATCTCTAAGCGTGACGTTGTTTTCATCCTCTTCCAGGAATTACTGCTTTGGAAATTTGTGTGGTGGGGAGGGGGGTATTTATCGGCAGTCACCCTTTACATGGGGAACATCAGTGAAGGGAAAACGCTACAGATACTGTCTAGAAAACCGCCAGTTTTTATTTTTTTTTAATTTCTAGGTTTGAAAATACAGAAGGAATATTTTACAATGTGCAAACACATAATCTCCCCAGCCTGATGAGTGTACCATCTACCCACCCAGATATTTCGGCGTGCAAAGTCAGCTCGGCGTGCTGAGTTCAATTTCCGATCGAGCTAATTCAATTTACTTTCGCACAAATACCCTTGGAAAAGATATGGATCCATTTCGTCTTTCTACAGCTACAGGTAATACTGCAGGTAAGAATTGGTTTCTTAGTCTTAGTTGGCAACCGCACAAAAGAAACTATCTGAATTCAGAACTGCCAGGATGCAGAAGCTCGCCCAACCAAGAAGTAGGGCTAAAAGAGCGAAAATGCTATAAAAATGCAACAAAACAAATCTAGTAATTGCAAGGAGCTCAAGACAGAAATCAGCTTGCGTCATCTCAAAATATAAAAAAAATACTTGTTGTTACTGGGGCTCTGGAAAAAGGAACACAATTATATGTTATCATTCTTTTTGACTACATGAATAATGGTTTAGATACTTCTCATAAAAGCTAATTGTCTTTTGAAGTCTTTGATTGGGCCACAAGGATAATTCCTAATATACAGAGTAAAGGCAAAACATTATTATTATTATTATTATTATTATTATTATTATTATTATTTCCTTTGGTGGGAGGTGTGTACACATTACTTACGGGACCTGTCCAGATATCTAAGGTTAGAAATGGCATCATGATATTTTCCACTAACTATTTAAAAGAAAAACAAAACATATTTTGCATAGATAAATCCCTTTGCAAGGTGTGAGCTGTACTCGTGAGAACAATGTTCTGTATTCTTTTAAGGCATAGGCTTCCAGGAATCCATTCAATTAGTCTACTGGAATATTTTCCAACCAATCCGAGGGCTCCAACTTCAACAGAAATTATTGATGTTCCGATGTGCCACATTTCTGAGATTTCGGTTTCAAGGTCCTTGTATTCTGATAGATTTTTGGTAGCTTCATTATTATTATTATTGATTTGAGAGAAGCAGGTCAATAAAAGTGGAAGTTAAATATAAGCATTACACGATCCAGGCAAATTCCTCACGGCCAAATGTGCACAATATGGTTACGGGTTTTGATAGAAAAACATCTCATGAACATTCATGATGAACCGATGTAGAGATTATGCGGTAAAAAAAGTTTGTTTTGTTCTCCGTGGTAGAAGCCTCTTTAAAAGATGCTTCTGCTAGGGTGTCGTTTATCAGCAAGACAAATTGAATCAGAGAAAGTATTTTAAATTTCGGCTGAAATCAGTTATTTTCATTTACCGCAAATGTCATTAGAAAATACAAGATTCTCCTTCATTGTAATTTTTTTTTCTTTTTCGGTCAGGATACCAAAAATAGCGAAGCACAACTTTCCGATGACCATTTCACATCTGATAATAAGTTCTATTACGTATGTAATGATCGACGTCTGTCGGCTTATTTGAGAACCAATCTACGAGGACGATGATTTCGAATTCAATACGAAACATAAGAGTGATGCACTCAGATTATCATTTTCTAGACACACACATTACTGCTACGTTTGTATACCTTGTAGAACCAACACTAATGGGTTACAGGACTTGTGGTGTGGTGAGTGTCTAATACAAGAGGGAAAATAATAATTAGGCTAGCGGGACTTTTTTCTTCAGTAAAAGTGGACTTTAAATCGTCAGAACGTACGAAATTAACAAAGGGATAGGGGGATCAAAAAATAAGATGTCCGTGTGGTACAATTTTTGAAAACGTAATTGCTCCACCTTATCTTAAGTAATTCGTAAAAGTCTGTTATATGCTTTGTTACTCTTGACTAGATATCTCTAATATGCATACATTTACTCTTGTTGAATGTATCACTCCAAGAAACGAATGTCGATATGAAATATAATTGGCTGTTCACGGATAGAATTACATTTAATTACTGCAAATCAATAAAACATTATCAATAAAATAGGAGTCATTGAATAGCTGACTAATTGGACTGCCTTGTGTCATAAAGCAATTGTGTCACATTCTCCTTGTGTATCGTAGAGCATATAATTATCAAAAATCTGGTCTGCAGATAATTACTGCGGACTACAATCCTATCTAAGTCCCCACTAATTTTTCCTGGGTAAAGAAATGATAGCCAAGAATATTTTAGTTTTACTATGGAGAAATATTAGGCTTTCAAGGACTGAACAGTTAGTGTTGCTGTTGGTTAAATTTGATAATTTCTGTCTCTTCAGATATTTTGTTTTGCTACAGATAGGATGAACTATTTCCCTATAAGGAAATATTCGGCGTTCAAGAACCGAACAGTAAACGTTTCTGTCGGTTAAAATTATATATACATTTTCTTAAAATTTATTTTCGCAAATGATGTGATTAAAAGTTTCCCATTACAAATTCTTTACAATAAGATATTTTAGCCCATGATCAGAAGGTACCGTTTGCCTATGAGGCAAACTGGGCGTTCACTGCATAACTGTTACTGTTAATGTCGGATGAAATATAAAATTATTTCACTTAAGATATTTTTCATAATGATGAGATTAACCTTTCCTCAATAACGAAATATTGGGCGTTTATTAAGGGAACAGTTAGCGTTACTGTCGTTTGAAATTTAAAAATTCTTTCTTTTAAGATATTTTTGGCTAATGATGTGAGTAACCATTTCCGTATCAGAAAAGATTGGGCGTTTATTGACAGAATAGTTAGTTTACTGACGGTTGAAATTTATAAATTCTTTCCCTTTGATTATTTTCATAATGATAAGATTTACCCTTTTCCCAATTTTGACTGAACATTTAGCGTTGTTCTCAGGTGAAATTTATTAAGTCTTAAGATATTAATGATCCTGCTAATAATGAGATTAACCAGTTCCATATAAGTAACATTGGGGTTTCTTGACCAAACAGATATCCTTACTGACGGTTGAAGTTTATAAATTCTTTCTCTGAAGATAGTTTTCCAAATGATGAGTTTAACCGTTTCTCAATAAGGGAAACTTGTGTCTTAATTGCCCGGACAGTTTGCGTTACATTCTGTTGAAATTTATAAATTCTTTCTCTGATGAAATGTCTTCGTTAATGATGAGCGTAGCCATTTCTCATCAGGAATCACTGGGCGTTCCTTGATCGAACATTTAGCGTTACTGATATTGGAAATTAATTTTATTTTTTTCTCCTAAGATAATATTCGTAATCATGAGATTAACCGTTTCCCAATAAGTAAACTCTAACAATAGATATACGCATTTACGTGATCCAAAGCGCCTGATGTCCATGTTCTGCCGAACAACCATTTACGCTAGGTCTAAGGTTCATGCGTGATATTGAGCATTCAGGATCTGCCATCTAGAAGATACGATAACAACGATCCGCTGGAAAAATCGGTATATAACGGTGGTAAAGGACAGAGTAAAGGAAAAAGCGAGCAGTCGTGAGATGTCGGTGTTGTAAATTCTGCTATTTGTTAACACAAGATGCGTATCAGGTTCGAGCTGAAAATTATTCTAGAATTTGACGGGATGAGGTGTGAATAAACAGATCGAGAAGTTGCAATTAGTCTGCAACCTATGTGGGGTGAAGCGGCTTGATTTGGACATCCTTCTTCGTCTAACTAGAATAGCGCTGGTGGTTTACTAACTGACCAAGAAGAATATGTCGGACGCGCCTCGAATCAAGGAAGAAACAATTTCCGCTTTTGTCGCTGATAGATTCACGGCGTACGAGAAATTTGATGTACGTCTGTTGCATCCGGGTGAGACTTCAGTTGTATATTTGGCGGATATGCGAAAGTTGCCAGTTCTTTTTCGGAGGAATCCCCGTTCCGTGAAATGGCATACGTGTACGTAAGGTGGATTCCTGACACCGTGATGAGGCTCCTACGGTTCTCCTCCAGGGTGGATTATATGTCTCCCGATGAGCTGTTCGACCAATCTCGAGTGCTTATGAAGAACGAAGCTGAGATGGAATAACCCGTCGTTGCTGCGGCACAGACAGCCTGGATTGCTCAACCGTCCACGGTCATGAGACCACCTGTTACATGCTATAAGTACAATAGTCTCAATCATTTCGCGAGGAACTGCGTGCAGAGAGGGAAGACCACTCGTGCGCGTTGTTATCGATGCAACAAAACGGGTCATCTGGTCAGAGATTGTCCTGAAAACGAAGTTGAAGACAAGAAGTCAGCGCCGGTCTATTCCACAGGCAACATGTGAACACGGCGCTCCCTATCGTCACTGTCTACGTTGATGACGTAACATGCACTGCTTTCCTCGACTCTGGATGCTCACGTTCCATTCTTAGCGTAAAGCTATATTGGCCTTTGTCTAAGCAGGACAAGGTGGTAACCACACTATGAGGAACCACGCAATCTGTAAAACTGTCAGAATCGATGTGCTGGATATGAAAGGGAGGCTTCGGGATTTCGATCTATTTCTTGGCATTTATGTCATTAAGGTGCTCGACGGCATTCGCATCACGCGGTTTGGAAGCGTGAATTTGAGGAAACATACCCATCTGTGCAGCGATTCACATCACCGAAACCGATCGGCAGGGAGTGTGGTTCTCAGCCTGGAAGTGGTCAGCGGGTCATGAACTACAGAAACGTAGCAACAGGATCTCTGAATATCCCGTGTCTAGCGAGTTGAGGGTGATTACGAGCGTGAGTTGCAGACCTTGATGGACAAGTGTTGGCTGCTGGCGTATATTCAGATGTTTGGTCCACCCGAGGGACTGATACCGCTGATGGCCGTACTACAGACCAACAAACATAAGATGCGTCCTGTAATGGTCTATCGTGAACTAAATACCTATGTTGACACATTCACGTGTGCTGCGGACGTCTCTGCGGAGAAGGTGCGAGAATAAAGGCATCAGTGGCACCTTTTTTGAGAGAGAGGTAGGAGCGAAATTTGTCGAGCCTCCTCATTCTGCGAATTCTGATTCAGACCCCTGCATGTCTGACGAGTCGGCCGGAGAGGAAGAAGTTCCTACATGTGTGATAATACGATCGCCTGGGAGGTTGCAACAATAGATATTCGCACTTACCTGATCCAAGGCACCCAAGGGGTCAGGCCTGCCGATTTACGCGAGTTCCAAGGCGTATGCGTGATATTGAGAGTTTGGGGATCGACTAACTTGAAGATACGCAAACGCCCACACGCTGTTAAAAGCCGGTATACAACGGTGGTAAAGGGCAGAGAAAATTTGGAAGTGGAAGCGAGCAGATTTCGGTGCTGTAAAGACTGCTGTACGTTAACACGACTACAAAAACTAAATAACAGAAACATTGGTTGTTTCTTGACCAAAAGATTAGATTAGATATTGGAGATACCTTAACCATTTCTGTATAAAGAATTGTTGGGCGTTACTTGATCGAACATTTAGCGTTACTGACGGTGGAAATTTATAAATTCCTTTTCTTAAGATATTATTCCTAATGATGAGATTAACCGTTGCCCAATAAGGAAACATTAGGCATCCATTGACCGAACAGTTATTTTTTTATTCTCGGGTGAAATTAATAAATTCATACCCTTAAGATATTTTTGCGTTTGATGAGATTAACCTTTTCCCTATAAGGAGCAAGTTCGCGTTCAAAAGACCGAACTTTTAGGCTTACACTCGGTTGAAACTTTTTAAATCTTTCAATTTAGATATTTCTTGTAAATGATGAGATTAGGAGTTTCTCTATCAGAAACTATTCTACATTCAGTGACCGTATTTTAGCGTTACTGCTAATAATGAGATTAGCCTTTTCCCCATAAAGAGCAATTTCGCGTACATTGTCTGAAATTTTAGGGTTACTCTCTCTTGCAATTTATAAATTCTTTCTCTTAAAATACTTTTTGGTAATCATATGATTAAACGTTTCAGTATCAAGAAATGTTCCGCGTTCATTGACCGTAGTTTTTAGCGTTACAATCGGTTTAAGTTTATAAATTATTTCTCTTAAGTTATATTTTGCTAATGATGAGACTAACGTTTTCCCAATAAGGAAACATTGGACGATAATTGACTGAACAGTTAGCGTTACTATCGGCTGAAATTTATAAAAGGTTTATACTAAAACTTTTTTTCCAAGGAACACCATTCCCATATCTATTAATTTTATCGCTCTTTCTTTAGTTAATGGGAATCTTTTTATTCGCATTTGTTACAACTTTTTTTTGAGGTATTGATATTTACTCTTCTGTTTACATATATAATCCATTTTAGTTGTTGAGGTTGTTAAAAGTTTTCAAGTAATGCGTTTATTGTTATTTTGGTAAATTTCCTTCTGATTATTTAACGCCAGTCTAAGAGGTTTAATGAAGGATTCTTTTCTGTAATATATGAAATATCTCATTCGTCTGAAGCCATTTTCATTCATTGGTCTGAGAAAAAGGTGTAGTAAGCTTAGTATTACATGACGTGAGGACAACACAATGTAGACAAATTTGCAGCTACAGTCAGTTATGTCTTGTCAGAGTAACTCTTTATTATGACCTTGTTGTGCACTAAAATCAGTAAACAACTATTATAATTTAATGAACAGAACACCTCGCAGTGGAATTGTTTTTACACTACAAGGTACAGACTATATTCATCAGAGACGAATATATTTAATTTCAATGCCATGAATGTCTTCCAAGTTCGAAATGGTTGACACTAACAAAACTGAATAATAAACCAGATTTGAAAATTTCGTTTATTTACAAAGGAGATATTCGAATTTTGAAACCTGGGAACCATACCTTATTTTGTGTACCTCTAACCCCATACATGAGTGTAAGTCTGAGAGAAGGCGTCCTTCATTTATAGATCCAGACAGTGCTAGAAATTGGGCAGTTCCCTAGAGATATCACTCTTTTGCATGACTTATGATCCGCCGCCTTTAAATGATGTAGAGAAGGTTCATTATTTACATTATTCGGACTATTGTCCCCATCTTTGTTGCCATATTTATTACAACGATTCGGCCGTTGTACGCTCCGGCCTTCTTCAGGTGGTTGGAATGTCGAACTGAACCCTTTATTTCGCTCACTGTGGTAGACTGTTCTAGTTCCACGTGCCAGGTTTAATTTCCCCTCTGAAAGTTCTCCACTGCCTTAACCGGGTATTGAACTCACACTCTTTGGGTACCGTCACTGGATCTAACTATCGTCTTTATCCACTGTGTTATGTGTCCTTAAAACGTTGTAATAAATAATTGCGACAAAGATGAGGACAATAGTCTGAATAATGTAAATAATGTACATAATACCACATCTCAGAAATATAGACAGATAGAGAAAGGTTCAATTACGAAAAATACATCTCTATCTTACACCCTTAATTTGTGTATCCAACCCCAAAACGGATTTTGGAAGTAATAGCGGTAGAAGATGCTTAATGTGCCTTAGTATGCAGCCAAGTGTGTGTGTTTTTTTTTCACACACACATACAAACAAACGAGCGCACACAAATACACACACGCGTGCACACAGACACACACGCACACGTCTTTGCACGTGATAAAGTAAAAGATGCTGGTCACAAAAACTGTAAACACAATGCGTTTATGTTTATATTTATCTTACTTTGTTTTGTGGGTAGATGGAGCTAGCCAGCCCGATATGTCAATGAATTTAGGAGAGAGAAAACCCTGATTTTAAACCTCCGCTACCTTGCAGTTATATTCAAACAATGAAATGCGTATGGAAGTAGATCAAGAGAAAAAGTTCAGTGAGGAGACCCTCAAGGCGGTTGACTGTCAACACAGTCAAATTTATCCACAACGTGTGCAACCAAGCCGGCAGCAAATGTAATTCCCTTCTGCCTTTTAAATTTGTCGGTATGTACCAGAAGTGGACGATGTTGTTTAGGCAGCACCCGATCTCCATATAGTCTAGTCTCACAACCAAAGCACTGAAAATTGATCAAATAATCTCGCAAGATGAACGGAGGCATCCACTCAAAATTGATGTGAGGCAAATAGGACTGAGTTGAAGTGGAGTAAATACGTATAGAAATATCGTGTTTAGTCAAAACTCAAAATTGAAAGTTCTCCTGGTTAAATCAGCCCATTAAGTAATACCTTTAATATGCTATATCAAATATTCACCATGATTGCGACAGTATTATCCAAAAAGAAACGGCTATAATTATTCACATTAGACATCTTGCGAGAATCTAAACTTTTATGATATGCGTGAAGGAATTTTTATAAGAGCCTTTTAAATAGGAATTATCTCTTTGAATATCATCATGTAAACTAATGTTTTTATTTGTGATTTTTTTATAGTCTGAACTCGAAATCAATGTTATAACCATAATTTTCTCAGCTTCGTACTAAAGCACAATACGGATTTCCATACAGCTTCTCCTCTAACGAAATCCAATTCAAACATCTGGTTGGGGTTATATACAAGCTTTGAATCCCAGATCTTGTTACCTGGTTAATCTGATTCGAGGCCTAGCTACGAAGATCTCACATGTGAACTTTATTGGGAGCGTCTGGGATATATTGTCGTCACTGCTCGCATTTTATGTTCACGTATTACTTGGCGGATAGAAAGCTTGAAAGTGGTAACACTTTTACTTAAGTTTCACTTGGAGAGTATTCTATCTGAGATTTTGATTCGTTGAATCTGCGTCATTGTCATTCAAACCTTAGTTCTTACGTTAATAACACGAATATAGACTCCATAAATACAGGTACCATTCTCGTGTGTTTTCTTATACTTTCATACGTATTTCATAAAAGAAATGTGACAAGAGCGTCTCTCAAAAGACATTCAAAAAGCTATATCTTAGTCGATTTGATTTAGACAGTATTCTTTTGTATTATTGTATGAATAAATATCAGTCCCTTGATATGACTTTTCCTTACATATATATATATATGTATGTATATATATATATATATATATATATATATATATATATATATATATATATATATGTATGTATATATATGTATGTATATATATATATGTATATATATGTATATATATATATGTATATATATATGTATATATGTATATATATATATATATATATGTATATATATATATGTATATGTATGTATATATATATAAATATATGTATATATATTTATATATATATATATATATATATATATATATATATATATATGTATATATATATATATATATATATATATATATATATATATATATATATATAATAAATTGGTGTATGTAATCCCCACAGTGTTAAAAGTTATTGAATTTTTTTTAAAAAACTTTCATGGAAATCTGGCGCGAAAATAATATCCAATAATGCATTTCGCCTCTAACGCCATCATCAGATGGATAACGAAATGCCAACACATTTTCCGTTATCCATCTGATGAAGCCGTTAGAGGCGAAATGCATTATCGGATATTATTTTCGCGCCATATTTCCATGAAAGTCTTTTTTCAAAATGTCAACATATATATATATATATATATATATATATATATATATATATATATATATATATATATATATATATATATATATATATATATACGGTTTTTAATGGAAAGTCTTCAATATCCGTGATAGAGCTAACATAGGAGGTTCCATGGATAGTATTATGTCATCGCATAAGTTCTGTCCGAATTTTAACTTTTTGTTAAAATGAACGAAATTTAAAGCGTATTTTATAATATCTAATGGAGCTGAACATTATTTTTATGTTTAGATGCATTTAAACTGATCAAATTTTATTTCAGAGAACAATAAAATTAAATTTTGTTTGATTAAAATCCTGCTAACATGGAAGTACCCAAGAATCATTTGAGGCACATAATGCTTTATGAGTTCAAGAAAGGAAAGTTGATTGAATCTGTAATTAAATGTGACATTTGGTCACTTGTTTTCTTTATTCAAAATTCGGACAGAACATATGGGACGACCTGATATATATATATATATATATATATATATATATATATATATATATATATATATAGGGTGTTCATAATGTCCGAGTGTACTTTAAATAAATTATAACTTTATTTGTATCTGCGATAGAAATAATCTGTAAAAAATGTTTAATGTACCTAGTTTAAAGTATAGCTAAAATAACTAATGTGATTTCAGGCATTACTGTAAATCTGCTGGCAAATGTTATCCGTGAACTGCAAAATCGTATTACCATTTGTATTGCTAATGATGGAGGACATGTGGAAATAAAACCTTAAAAATTATAGATTTACTTCTTTCTAATCCTTTTTACAAATTATTTCTATCGCAAATACAAATAAATTTATAAACGTTTTAAAGTGCACACGAACTTTATGAACACCCTGTACATACATACACACACACACACACACACACACACATATATATATATATATATATATATATATATATATATATATATATATATATATATATATATATATATATATATACCTATACATATATATATGAAGAAATATCGTTTGAAGGTGAGCTATATTTATGGAATAAAGTTCTCAATATCAGAGATAGAGCGTATGTAAATATAAATATAAAAGTGAACATTGAAGTCAACACTCAAAACCGACAGGTTTTTCATGCTAGACGTAATCGTCAGGTCGCTCTATCTCTGATATTGAGCACTGTATCCCATAAATATAGCACAACTTAAAGCTACATTTCTTCATATATATATATATATATATATATATATATATATATATATATGTGTGTGTGTGTGTGTGTGTGTGTGTGTGTGTGTGTGTGTGTGTGTGTGTGTTAACTGCTGCTGTGTTAACGGTTATTACTGAAGATTTAGAAAAGAAGGTTGATCGTTGTGTGTTTCTTTCGATATCATTTGTCATTTGGCAGGGTTGACATGCTCTTATGCTTCACAAGTTTAACATTTTGTATACATCTGGATGTAGTAATTATCTGATTCAATCCTTCTTAACAAATCGGGAAATGAAGGAACGACCATTCTTTTTTTATTTTTTGCATTGATGCCGTTGGACATCAAGGCTTGATTCTTGGACCTTCGCTATTGCTAATCTTCGTCAACGACCTTCCCGATGTTATTGTTTCTCAACTTGCTATCGCTGCTAGTGATACTGATATTTATTTCTGTCGTAATGTTAACTTTGATCTGTTCAATAAGGTCAAATTAGCAGCTGATCAAAAGAGAACAAACTGTTATTAACCGAGGCAAGACTTAATTTCTTAATTTTAACGCCTCCATCCTGGAACTGCTCTTTTTAATGATCTTAGACATTCTTTATTGCCTACCACCAACACATCTGATGTAAAATGACAAGGGAGTGACTCATCTCCCCTTCTCAGGCTAAAGATAAAGCTGAGTGATTATATTGACTCAATTACTAGGTCTGCTCTTAGGAATGTTGTTTCCTTGAGTTGAGCGGCGTCTATGTTAAACATTTATAAGTATACCAATCCACTATGAACTGAATATACCTGTTAAATCTGGTCTAGTTGTTCTAATTCTTAATTACTGATTAAAGATAAAATACAGGCATAAATGTTCAATGTTTTGGGTTCTGATGTAGCATCTGGGCCTCAGTCAATTTTCCACCGCCTTAAATTAGATTACCTGCTCATTTTCAATAAGTATTTTCATATTAATTGTTCCGGTGAGGTTTTTTTTCCTTTTACACGTCATCGATATGACTTTAAGCACAGGGCTATATTGCCAGCTGAAAACGTTTCTTCCCGCGATTTTTCTGATTTGAAACTCTCTTCCGACTTTTTGTTTTTCTGTCAACTTTCATCTTGAAAAATACAGTATCAATTGATATATTCTGTCCTCTTAATTTCCGTTGTTTTTGTTGTTATTTAATAGTGTTTTAGATGCTTTCGTACACTGTAAAATCTTGAGGCTTTATTGCCTTGCTTGGCCGGTAATGATTAAAAATTTAGTCTCTGATATAATTTTTCACTCTAAAAAGGAAGAATAGGTTTTAGACTTGTAAAAGCCCTATTTACAGTAAGAATGGAGAATGCCTTGTCGTCAGTAAAACAGACAATCAATGATGGGAACTACATAACGGAGACGGCAAAGTATATATGTACAATAATGTGGGGAGTGTAGTGGCAGTTGGAAATTATGATATAAAAATCTGATGGAGCATATTACTAAGACAAATAATAATGTTTAATTTAAATCTATATAAACCCTACTACTGTGAAGAGATGAGGTTTTAATTATTTTATTTATTCTTGAATAATTATTATATTTATTGTTGAATAATTATTAAAGAGCCCCTGTTAGTCTGGACAATGGATTTGGTCCTGGCATCCAGGGTGCTAAAATGTCGGTCATTTAAATGCAACTAATGAGTTATATCTTCAACTATTTTTGAGATCCAATAAATTTTATTCTATTATATTTGCTGTTAACAATTTATCCCGTTGAAATTATTTTCTAATTAATTTTACGAAGTGAAAAAAAGACATGAAAAATGTCCTACGCTGCAAAATTTCCGACATGTGTTTGACCTCCAGAAATTTAAAAATTCTCTCCTCGATTATTTTCCCTCAGTTTCAATGTAATTTTTTTAATATGTTTGCCATTCCCTTTAATCAATTTCACTAACCTGTTTTATTTATTACAGATTGGATGCATGGAAACAAAAAGGAAATATTGTGGTTTTCTCAAATCTCCAAGTGCCACCATTAAGGATATTGGTAATATTAGTCGTTTTCCTACAAGAAACATTTTGTTATATATTGACCGACCAGCTAGGATTGCTGTCGGTTTAAATTTATAAATTCTTCCTCTTAAAACTGTTTTTCAGGAAAATAGGTTTCTTTAGTCCAGTAATTGTTATCACGCTTTCCAGTATTGATGGGTGAAGTAGTGTTGAACGTTAAAATCTTGATTATATAATTTTCTCTTCCAATTACATGTGCATATTCCAGTATTGATGGGTGAAGAACAAAGTAACTAATAATAACAAAACAAAACTCATTTAAACAAAGCAAGTTCAGTCGACCATTGATGACAATTCCAGAACAGCATAACTATAAACAATTTTTCTATCCTCTGCCAGCCGCTATGATGGAGAAAGCATTACCTCGAACCGTCGCCAGTGAGACACGCTGCAAGAGCCACTCCGTTTCGCGAGGCTCGTTCCTTAATCGAGACGCAATCGCGCCAATCCTCCGAAGGAACGACATCGAACGAGGGCCAATAACCCCTGAAGTCTCCACTGCCACAGGAGTAAAAAAAAAATCTATCAGCAAGAGATGGATATTTAACTATTTTGTTCATGTCTGCGTCTCGTGCGGCGGACCCGGTTCAACCGAGGACCTGATCAAATTACCGGGTGAAGTAATGTTGAACGTTAAAATCTTGATTATATCATTATTTTCTCTTCCAGTTACCTGTGCATATTAGTTGTTGCTACTGGTCATAATCATCAGGTGATGTAGTTTCTGTCTTTTGACACAATTCTTTGCTTGAAGGTATGCAGTGCCAATGTACAATATGAAAAAAGATTTTTTTTCTTTAACAGCTTTCTCAGTCACTCAAAGCCATTTGTAACGAGATCTTGCATACACCGAACAGTTCAGATATTTATGAATAGGTTTACTGCCATGCAAAACAACCATGTGAAAGTCTCGATATGAAGAGATTATTTAAGCACGTAATTTGGGTTTTGAGGTTTATGGTTTTGGAGCAATGTGCCGTGTTGGGCAAAAACTGCATCTAGCACAGCGTATTCTATGTTCCGTTTCCTTTTCGCCTATACTAAATTTGTTATAACTGATCAAAACTCCGAGGTAGTTGAAGTGTTTAGTATTTAAAATAGGCATTGCTGCATCCGTGATATACTAACATCTTAACATGACGGAAGGAAGGAAAAGATTAATCCAAAAATTTAATTCTAAAAAGTAGTTATATAGGAAAAAGTATACTCATTGCTGATTATGCAATTATTCGTGTTTATACTAAATTTTATAAAATGCTATACGCATATATATGCACACACACGCACACAGACACACACACACACACACCTGTTGCCCCTCTCTAGAGCTTTCATACATTTCCCTCTCACACTACTTTCCCACTCTTACACATACTGTCTCACTAAAATTTTATTTTTTATACCCCGAGTTATATTTTCCGATTTCTCTTTGAATTTGTAGGTCTGATGAATTGGATCGTGATTACGATTCCAATGTAATAAATTATAACCATGGAATATTAGTGCTTGAGACTTTTTTATTATATTATTACTCTGTCCTGGACATTGGGTTCTACCTGGATTCTATCCTCTTGTAAATTCATATATATATATATATATATATATATATATATATATATATATATATATATATATATATATATATATATATATATATATATGAGTATATATCGCAAATTGTCGCACACAGAAAAATACATATAAAAATAGAGAAAGCGACCTCTATGTCAAAAGAACACATAAAATATCCTCTTTAGAACTCATGGGAAATACGTTGCTCGTCGTCGTCATTCGAAACCTAAGTGGTTACCGCGAACTCTTCCGTCGGGAGATAATCAACACCTGGCTATTTACGGCACCTGTCATGTAACCATTATGAGTCTCTTAAGGCATCAGCCAATTCTTCCTGTCAAAAGAGAGATAACAGCTTTCAAAATCTTTACAATACATTAGCAATAAGGGGTTGATTTGTTTCGATATTAATTGGTAGACTGCCATCTCGGTACCCCAAGTAAATTAATTTTTATTCTCAATAAGTTAGGTATACTCTTGTCTCGCCTTTATCCATTGTGCCTTGGCGTTAGTTAGATCCAGTGACATGACCGAAAGAGTGTGAGTTCAACACCCAGTTAAGACAGTGGAGTACTTGGAGAAAGGAATTAACAGGAGATAACTGATAACTGACATCCAGTAAACATAGCACGTGGAACTAGAACAGTCTACCCCAGTGAGCAAAATAAAAGGTTCATTTCGACATTCCAACCACATGAAGAAGCCCGGAGCGTACAACGGCCAAATCTTTGTAATAAATATGGCAACCAAGATTAGGACAATACTCCGAATAATGTAAATAATGTATATAATACCTCATCTTAGAAATATAGACAGATACTGAAGTTCCACGGTGATCTAGCAGAAATTGTCACGATGGGATTAAATCTCCAGATGATCTGATGCCGCTACATGTATTTATTTGGAACAGATTCTCATACATTACTTATTATTTGCACATAAAACTACATATGCATCATTAAACTCCATATACATTATTTTCATCTGTTGCTAATTCATTAGGCTTAAGTGATGTTTTTTAGGTACTTTTACATTATTTTTTTTTGTTTTACAAGTGTAACTGTATAATGATATAATGTGATTCTGCTTTCACGTGTCGTGTCCCTTCAAGATTTATTTGATTATCACTCCATACAACACCCTGTCCCTTTTATTTTTAAGCAAACCTGGACATTGTTACAGTCATTTCTGCCCACGATCAGGCATTCATATACACAAACACATTCAGTAGATGACTCAATAATAACCTCGACCTCACTTGCATTCGGTATGCCGTGTGAGAATTACTATTTTCGAACCCTCTTTCCGCATTAACTAACCCAGTAATTACAATTGCCTCCTTCAAAATTTTAAGTATAGAGTGACCCAAAAAACGGGAATTTTTGAAGTGCGTATTGCCAGACATGAGCAAGTGGCAACACTGCGAGACAGTGACCTTGAGCAAGTAAACATTTCGCCATTTTAGTAACGAGAATGAAATTCACAGTATCCCAGCTGAGATGTTGCAGCAGTCAATGAGGAATCTCAACAGCAGATTTCAAGAATGCATTCGTACAGGAGGACGCCATCTACAGGACGTAATTTTAAAAAAAAATGAAAATTCAATCATTGTTTCTTAAATGGCACGTTTTAAGGTTTCAATTACTATGAATTAAATATTTTCTTCCATCACTCTTGGTTTTAATGGATTGTTAAAAAGATCCCGTTTGTTTTTGGTCACCCTGTATAATTTTATTTTATTTTATATGTACCTACATTTTTTCTCGATACACATGTATCCTGTTCCTGGTCCATGCATCCACTTAAAACAATAATCTGTGAAGTTTTTAATGTCTTCTTTACGGAAATCTTCTAACGTTCAAACACATAGAGGGTACTTATTAAAACAGAGACACTTAGCATTTACTTCATTATAGTTAACAAAAGTTTCCCCTCTTTTAAGAGTTAATGTCTGGAAAGCATTTTTCTTTAGTCTGTCTCTTCGGATTTCTGAGTCATGGTATTCGTTTTCTGTAACTCTAGTAAGAAATAGTTATTTTTTTTATAAATGCTTAATTCTGATGTCACCAATTCGAAGCTCATATTTTTATTGTCTCACTTGCATATATATCATGTCTTCTCATATATATTAGGTAGACTTTGTCTTCTTTTATCTAATCTGTGTAGTACACCTTACAGATTTCTTTCTGCGTTTTCTAATAACAGTATCTTTTGTTGTTAAGATTGTGATGTGTGATTAAAACTTAAACTATTAACTAATCTATTCTTTATTTATTGAGTTAATGAAATATTTTTTGTGGTCGGATCCACCTAATTTTCATAGTGGAGTACTGACTATATAAATATGGTTGGTACCGGGAAGACAGGGAGGCGAATCAAGAGATTCACTAGAGACTCTGCCCGACTGCGACTTAGTCAACACATTCTCCAGGAACGGTCTTCCCAGAAATATACAAAAGACTATATGTAAATATTGTGTACACTTTCTTGTTTCAATACATTTTGTTCTAAGTACATTTTGTGTTGCATTATTATTCCATGCATTAGTCAAGTTTCAACAATGGCGACGAAGTAGAATGAACCATACGAAAAAAAAAAAATTAATAATTGAGAGTTTTCAACGATTGGGACAAGTCATTGAAGAACCCAGGCTGAAAAAAAATTATTAATTCAAAGTCCAACTTTAACGTAACGACGAAGGATTCTGAACTTCTGGATATGTAGAACTCGTTAAAGGACGACTAAGCATAAAGGAACGTTCACTCAGAAAAATTTGAAATGTGTCGTAAACGAATAACGGTAATTTTAAATTGAACAAATTATCTACAACGAGTCACCCGTTAAAAAGAAAAAAAAACTGGCCGACTACAAAAACATGCATGGAAGTAAAAGGAGCACAAATACACCGTGTCGACTTTGAAAGGTAACGAACTTTAAAAAATTATTTTTTTTTGTTTGTTCAACAATAGATTGACGAATTACCTCTAGAAAATTAGAAAATATATTAGATTATAAGAAAATCAGAAGTTGTCATTGAAATACGCGAACAGAAGTCGAAAACAAAAAAAAAGTCGTACGTTGTTTCGATTTTTTTGGTCAACTTATATGATATCCGTGGATACACAAATTAAAAGTATATTCGTTGTTGCATGAACACTATCAGCTAAAGATGGATGAACTATCCAAAGTCATATCTGAATTATTCAAATCCCAACAGGAACAGTTTGCCTTATTAATAAGGGAACACCAGATAGCACAGCAAAAATATCAAGAAAAGCAAGATGAAAGACAGCAAAAATATCAAGAAAAGCAAGATGAAAGACAGCAAAAATATCAAGAAAAGCAAGATGAAAGACAGCAAAAATATCAAGAACAGCAAGAGAAAAGACTTTTAGAAACTCAAAAGTTAACACTGGAGAAATTAAACAACTATCAGGCAAATGAAGAAAATTCTTCATATGCTAATAACACCATATTTAATTCGCTGGAAACTTTCAACTATGTGCCAGACGAAGAAAAAACGTTTGAAGCGTACTTTAAACGATATGAAGATATTTTCTACACAGACTGTGAAAACTGGTCGAATTCAAGAAAAGTCAGTCTATTACTAAGAAAGCTAGGTACAGCAGAACATAGCAAATTTGTTGATTTTATTCTACCGAGAAAAACAACTGAATTGGAATTCTCAGAAACAGTGAAATTGCTAAAAGAGCTGTTTGGAGCAAATATGTCGCTTTGGCATAAGCGATGGTTATGCATGAATGTCTCTAAATCCGACGATCAGGATTACTTAACATATGCATCTATAGTGAATAGACATTGTGACAATTTCAGATTGGCAGAGATTACGGTTGAAGAATTCAAGTGTTTAATTTTTGCTCAAGGACTGGTATCCAGTAAGAGTGCCGAAATAAGACGTAGAGTTTTGTCTAAACTCGAATCTGAACAAAACCTTACCCTGCAAAAGTTAGCAGAGGAATGTCAACGGGCCGTAAGTTTAAAGAAAGAGTCTCAAAAAATCGAAGAAGCTGGCATTGCTTATATTAAAAAAATTAAAAAAACAGTCAAATTACCCATCAGAAAAAAATTGGAGTAAAAAGTTTTTTTTTAAAATAGACAAGAAAATGAAAATAAAAAGGTCCCACCATATAATTGCAGACGTTGTAACGAAAGACACTGGGAGGTAAATTGCCCATATAGAAATAAGAAATGTTTCGTGTGCCACAAGAATGGTCACAAAGGATCGTGTTGTAAAACGAAAAAATTCAATAGCCGAATTAGACAAACAAATTCGAATATCGAATCAGATAGAGATTTGAGGAAATATGTGACGACTGAAATATTTAAAAAGAATATCAAATTTCAACTCGATTCGGGTTCAGATATAACAATAATGAACTATAAAACATGGAAAATTTTAAAAAGGCCTACAATAATGAAGTCAACGAAACTCGCTCGAAAGGAAATTAACTTCGAAGGCGAGGTTGTACTTCCCATGAAATTGAACGGGATCGTTAAAAAAATAAAGGTTTTCATTCTGAAAAATGGAGAAAACTTGATAGGTACAGATTTTATTGAAACATTCGAATTGTGGGATAAACCGTTAAACCCATTCTGCAGAAAAGTAGAAAGTAATACGCAAACAAGACAGGACATTAAAGATGAAAAGTTTCCGGAAAAATTCACACCTGGTCTTGGAAGATGTAACAAGTTTGAAGCTAAATTTGAATTAAAGGGAAATACTATGCCAATTTTTAAAAAGAAACGTAACGTGCCTTTCGCAAGTGTAGAGAAAATTAACGAAGAATTTGATAGGTTGGAAAAAATGGGAATTATTTCGAAAGTAGAATCTAATTCATGGGCTGCGCCGATTGTGTGCATAAAAAAGAAATCAAACCAGATCAGAGTCTGCGTTGATTTTTCGACAGGGTTGAACTCGGTAATTAAAGACTACCATTACCCGTTACCGAGTCCGGAGGAGATTATTAACAAGCTAAATGGCGGAGTGATTTTTTCAAAAATCGACTTATCAGATGCCTATCTCCAAATTCCCGTCGAAGAGAAATGTTCGAAGTTACTAGGGATAAACACGCATAGAGGTTTATTCAAGTACAACAGGATTCCTTTTGGTATTAAAGTCGCACCAGCCATTTTTCAACAAGCCATGGACGTCATGTTGAATGATTTAGACTTTGCGTGTGCCTACTTAGATGACATCATAGTAAGGAGTGCAAACGTCGACGAACATCGAGAGCACCTCAATCAAGTATTTAAAAAGATTCAGGACTTTGGATTTAAAGTCAAAGAATCAAAGTGCGAATTTGGTTTGGAGGAAATTAAGTATTTAGGTCACATAATCAACAAAAATGGCAGATTTCCAGATCCGGAAAGGTCCATTGCGATTAGAGACATGCCGACGTCCACTAATGTGGCGACGCTACAGAGTTTTCTGGGGCTCGCAAACTATTATCAAGCGTTCATTAAAGGAATGTACAATCTAAGAGCTCCGTTGAATGAACTACTAAAAAAAGACAAGCCATGGGAATGGACGGTAGAATGTTAGAAAGCCTTTGATGAAATAAAGAAAACGCTTACGTCCGACCGCTTTTTAACCCATTACAATCCAAAACTTGATATTGTAGTGGCAAGTGACGCTAATTCATACGGGGTAGGAGCGTGTATTCGTGATCACTATTTTTGGTTCAAAGAAAAGGTTACCCGTTTATACGGCAAATCGACTGTTAAGGTGGGGAACCATTCTTCTCAATTATAATTTTCACATAAAGCACCTATCATCCAAAAATATAATTCATCCGGATACTTTATCAAGACTCGTACCGAGTCAAGAAGAAAGATTCGAAGAATCAATTATTGCAAATATCAGAGCAGATTATGAGGTGAAAAGCATGGTAAACAACATTGTTAGAGATCTACCGGTTACATCAAAGGAAATCAAAAAAGAATCTGAAAGCGATGATTTCATATTAGAAATAAAAAGCAAAATGGTAGCAAATGACCAAAAAGTGCAGGAGATTTATTCAATATGTGACGGAATTTTAGTATATGGCGAGAGAGTAGTAGTACCAAAAAAGTTGCAGAAAAGAATCCTACGGGACTTTCATATGGGTCACCCGGGGATTAATAGAACAAAAAGCTTAATGCGAAGCTTTGTATATTGGAAAGGAATGGATGTGGATATCGAAAACATGGTTCATCGATGTAAAGGGTGTGTGTTAGCAGCGAAGGCACCACCTATAGTACACAAACCATGGCCCAAGACGGATCATCCGTGGACAAAATTACACATTGATTTCGCTGGTCCAGTAGAAGATTATTACTACTTAATAGGGGTAGATAGTTTTACAAAATGGCCAGAAGGTAATACGCTGCAAAAAGCCTACGTCCAATACCACAACAACTTTTTTGCATGAACTATTTGCACGGTTCGGTGTGCCAGAGTGTATTGTGAGTGACAATGGTACACAATTCACTTCTGGAGAATTTAAGGAATTTTGTGAGTTATATCAAATTAACCACATAACGACGCCGCCGTATCATCCGAGATCCAATGGACCCGCAGAAAGATTTGTCGATACGTTAAAGTGCGCTCTGAAGAAAGCCTCAGGAGTTCCAACGGAAAAGGCGCTTCAGCAATTCCTACAAGTATACAGAATCACGCCAAACCAGAGAACACAATCAAACATGGCACCAGCTGATCTGATGTTCGCTAGGAAAATTAAGTCAGTGTTTGACAAGATTTTGCCAGGAAAAAATAGAGTAAAGCATACTATGTATACAGCTAGTAAAAGATACACCTCCGGAGAGAAGGTGTTTTTCAAGTGCTACAGAAATAACGTTCAGTTCTGGGAGCGAGGCATAGTGGACAAGAGAATCGGTGACCTGATTTACATAATTAAAGGGTCGAAGAATACTCATAAAAGGCACCAGAACCAACTTAAAAAATGTTACATTCTAGAGCATGAAGAAAGTATACCGGATGAGGAGAAAGATCCTATTGATGTAATATATGATATTTTTCAAGTAGAACCTCCGCAGAATACTCCAGAACCGAGAAGATCCAGTAGGAAACGAAAGTTCACGGACTCATTGGACGTGAATCCAAAACGAAAAAGATATTAAAATTAAGTGGATTGACATATACATATGAAGTATGCAAATGGGATCTACACAGAAATAGCCATAATCATCATCCCATATAGGAAGCCAGCTTGAAATCCAAAAGGGATTCCAAGGCTTGGGAGGGGGGTGTTGTGGTAGGATCCACCTAATTTGCATAGTGGAGTACTGACTATATAAATATGGTTGGTACCGGGAAGACAGGGAGGCGAATCAAGAGATTCACTAGAGACTCTGCCCGACTGCGTTTAATCAACACATTCTCCAGGAACGGTCTTCCCAGAAATATACAAAAGACTATATGTAAATATTGTGTACACTTTCTTGTTTCAATACATTTTGTTCTAAGTACATTTTGTGTTGCATTATTATTCCATGCATTAGTCAAGTTTCAACAATATTAATCATATTACTCCGTTTTATTGTTTTGCATACTTTTATAACTAATGCATAAAGTTTCTTATGAGAATACATTTACAATATATGTGGCGAAAAGCTATATGCATGAAATAACAAAAACCGATTGATTTGCAAATAACAAAAGAAAAGTCCAAGAGTTTCTTTTCCTAGAAATAATATGAATAAACAACGAAAATGTTAATGAATGTATTTGAGTGTGATTTGACTGAGTAGATGTGTTTCTGTGTGAAGCGTTCACAGCCCTTTTTGCTTCAGTGTGAAAAGTTTATGACAAACACTTCGAAAGGAGAAAAGCAGGAAGAAAGTTACTTTAGGAAATCTCGTGGTTTCTGTACCCTCAGAACTGTTGCTGATACTATGTTCATTAAGGGTTGCTGCTGATACAATGTTCATTAAGGGCTGCTGCTGATACTATGTTCATTAAGGGCTGCTGCTGATACAATGTGCATTAAGGGTTGCTGCTGATACAATGTGCATTAAGGGTTGCTGCTGATACAATGTTCATTAAGGGCTGCTGCTGATACTATGTTCATTAAGGGCTGCTGCTGATACAATATTCATTAAGGGCTGCTGCTGATACAATGTGCTTTAAGGGTTGCTGCTGATACTATGTTCATTAAGGGCTGCTGTTGATACTATGTTCATTAAGGGCTGCTGCTGATACAATGTTCATTAAGGGTTGCTGCTGATACAATGTGCATTAAGGGTTGCTGCTGATACTATGTTCATTAAGGGCTGCTGCTGATACAATGTTTATTAAGGCAGTAGACATGTATAAATATTTAAATTTATTTCATAGATCAGAGTTAAGTAATATTTTCAAAGTCGTCTTATTTATTTCTAAACTGAAATCAATCGATAATAGCAAATCGTAAGTGATAATTATTTCGTATTTCAACCGATTGATTTGCAATGCAAAATAATATTTATTAAACAAAGCAACAAAAAGAAAGTTTCCTTTCGAAGAAATAGATTGAATACACAACGAAAATGATAATGAATATTTTTAAGTGTGACTTGCCTGTGTCGATGTGTTTGTATGTGAAGCATCCACTGCCCTTTTTTACTTAAGTGTGAAAAGTTAATGGCACAAACTTCGAAAGGAGGAAAACGAGAAAGAGAGAGAGAGAGAGAGAGAGAGAGAGAGAGAGAGAGAGAGAGCTACTTCAGTTTTCGCTTCTGTTTATACCCACAGTGCTGCTGATGCTGACACAATTTTTATTAAGGCTCTTAAAACTGTTGTTTCAAAACTACCTCAAATTCTCTGTATTCAATTCATCAATAGCTTTACCAGTGTTTTTATAGTATATAAAGAATACAATTAAAATATTGGCACGGCTTCCTAATAAGTAGAAGGAGAAAAAGTATGTCAACTGTCAAGATGTCGCTAAAACAGTGACATGTAGCGATGATTGGTTGCTATTTGAGATTATTTTCATTTCGACGCAACGTTTTCTGTCATTCGTGACGGCAGTTGTAGTATTTATAAAATTACGCGTGAATTGACAAAAGACACCAACTAAAATAAAAGATAGAGCGAGAGAGAGAGATAGACAGAGAAAGAAAGAGAAATGGATAGAGAGAATAGGAGACAAATAAAGAATGTAAAAAGCAAAAAGGAGCCGAATGAAAATAATCAATAAAAAAGACTAATATCAGTAAAATCAATAGAGTCAAACAAAAAGAATTTAATCAAAACCCTGGGTACAGCTTTTGAGAAAAATGGGAAAAAAAACACCCAAGAAAACCCAGCAGAAATCATTTCGATTTCTTTGTCGTTACTTGTTTTGCAAACCTTCAACACGTGACTTCCTTGACGTCATTTGCAATTACGTCGTTTGCACGCCCAGCCTAAAGAAAAATGGTGGATGTTCTGACGCCCACGTGTAGAATCTCTACATACATATTTTATTACGCTAAAAGAGCTGAGCTTCATCTGATCACCTAAGTTAAGCAAGGCTGAACCTGATCAGTAATTACGAAGTTGGGTGAACACTTCACAGCACCAGTAATGTAAGCGACTATCTCTTTTTTTATAAATTGAGCGTAATAAACACAATAGGGTAATGGAATTTTGGCTAAGCACATAGGAATATAGCTTGTCTAAAATTTTCCATTAAGCGCAATTATCAATTTGGATTAATTTAAATTTCAACCACACATTTTTTTTATCATAGAATGGTTTGAAATCTTTTTGCATGATGCAATCATTAATTTCCGTTTGAATTTCAGGAAAGAGGACTTATTATTTTTTACACTATTTTCATTCGGACTATTTTCCTCATCATTGATATTGCTATCACATCATGAGTTGTATATCGATCTGTGCAACGTCCAGGGTTTTCCGAAATTAACTCTTTATTCATCTACTGGGGAACACTGTTCTCGTTGAATTTCCCATGTATAGGGATATCGCTTATTTAAAAAAAAAAGATTGTGGCTGCAATATATTCAATAAATCCGATGGCCAGTGTGTCACGGTGTCACAATTTTTCAAACTTACTCCCAGAGGCCGTAGCACAATATATACCATTTTGTAATCAGGCCGACCCCGTGAGCAAATTGAAATAAACGGTATCGAAGGCGGACCTGCAATCCTGAAATTTTGGTCTCCACCATCTTGGCTTCTACTGATAAAAAATTAAAGGGACACAACTCTTTAACTTTCAGTAGCTCATGTTCAATTGAAAAAAAAATAATATTCGCAAATTACCGTATTTCAAAATAAAATTGTCCGTGTTTTCAACTTTAATCCTAAAGGCACATTTTGGAATTAGGTCATGTCCTGAAATTTTGGATTCTCAATTTTCATTACTGTTGTTATTTCGACGATTTTTACGTTACTTTTTGCGACGAAATTTTTTGTACGATGACAATTGTTAAGGGGTCTCCCCTTTTTTACACAAATAGACTCACCCAAGGTATACATATACTACCGCCAGTGAATATCCGGAGAGTAGTATTAGAGGAGGGTAGCACAAGAGTCACCTTCACGAGCACCTAGACTCAGTAACGAATCATAACGCGATACTTCAATACCAAGACTGTATATATATTATTGATACTAACCCGCATTCCTGGATCTACTAACCCGTTTTAGCAGTTTGAATTATTACGTTAATACATATATTTCCTTATCCATTCGTAGCGTTTGTTATTCATTGATATCGGATTCATCTCGGAATCCACAACAACAATTTTAATAATTTGGAAAAAACTTTGGGAATAATCTAAATTAATTGCAAAATCCGTGAAAAGTCAACCCATGAAATAAAAATAAATGATTGTACGGAAAGTAAGGACCTACGTACAACTAATTGTCTTTAAATTAAGTGGTTGCAGAAGAATCAACGTTGAACCTTTAAAAGGTAAGTTTAAATATTAATGGAATAATTAAACGCAGCGATCAATTTTGAGTTTTTATGTAGTTTAATGTTGCCTATCGCATTTAATCCTCCCTACATTGGGATGAAGGACCAATCAATAGCCTTCCGCAGGACTTAGCTTAAATGCCGCCCGATAGGGTGGTTTATATGCTAGTATTTAAATATAACTTTATGAACCACACATAAAAATGCCAGAATATCTTCCATTTCGATACTTATTATTCTTACAGGTTGCGCAGGTTAAACGGAAATTTCAAACTAGATCAGTGACGTGAATGTCATTCAACCCTTTACCATACTGGTTTCAACTCTGACGGCTAGCGAAAGGTGACGTGATCTGAGGCACAGTAGCATGGAATTCTGTCAGTGATATATATTGACATAGTTTAAGTTTATAAATATGATTTTAAATCGCGTTAAAATAAGCAGTTTAGTTGCGTCAGTTTTGAAGTCAAGTTATCAGTTGTTGCCCTCTGCCAGATTCCTTTGAATGGCCATTTTTTAAGCAATTAGTAATATATCCAGAGCTTAGGTAGTTAACGGATCTGTTTATATTTGTTGTCTCTCTCTCTCTCTCTTTCTCTCTCGCCGATTCCACCAAAGAATCGGTATCTACTAGGTTCACAATTGAAATTAAACAAGAAAAAAGAAATCTGAAGAAATCTGCCTGTTCTTTTTTGAGTGTGCTGTCCTAGTTTTTGGTTCGTAACTGAAGAACTGACAATACACGACTAGAATTACTGATAGGTCAAAAAGCGGAATATTATTTAGTTTTAAATAATATATCTTGCCATATTTCTGTCTAGACTTTCTATAATTTTCTGTGATTCCGGTATATTTCAGGAATGATAGGTTAGGAATATGACAACTGGCTTATAGATCAGTTTTTAGGATAGTACAAATTCTCTGAATCCAACTATGGGTTAAAAGAATGGTAGAATACACTCTCTGTCATTGGGTGAAGTTTATTCAAAACCGTGGGTTTGTTAATATGAAGCCAAACCAGTATCTTTCCTAAGTAATTATGGAAATTGGTTCATAGTAAATAAAAGTAATCAACCAAAATACAGGATCGCCTATTTCTTAAAGGGCAAGACATTCTCAGTTTAAATGGTGGTGTAGAACCTAAATTCTACATTTCAGTGTATCAAAACCAGTTAGCATATTACTGTGAGTTAACTACGTCCTCATTGGATATCAAATATCAATATATTTCTACTGTATATTTTCATGTGCTAGTTATATATTTTTGTGTAAGTTAAACACAATGCACGCTCAAGACTTAAGTCTTACAATAATCGTTTCTGATTGGTCAGTATGTCTCAAAGTCGGAACAACGCCGACTCGCAAGTGGTTAAACCCAAAAGACCGCCAAAATCTTGAAACGTTTTCTCGGGCCTAACACGTGGTTCACATTGCTTATAAATACTTGGCGACGTTTTCTATTGATCTCTTTTATTCTCACATACAATAAATATAAAGCCATGGAAAATCTTCGTTTTTCCATTTGGGGAAAACGTCATCACGCACACCCACGCGTACATACGAACATTCTTGATAGCGAAAACGCAATGACACAGACACACACACACACACACACGTACGTACGAACATTCACTACTGATAACGAAAACGACATCACACACACACACACACACTTACACACACACACACACACACACACACACACACACACACACACACACACACACACACACGCACACACGTACGTACGAATATTGACTTCTGATAACGAAATCGCCATCACACACACACACACACACACGTTTATTTGAACTGTTTTCAAACTGTTTAATTCTCTGACAAGTAACACTAGATCTTACTAATATTCTCCGGCACCTTTTAATACACTTCACCGTTTATCAACAAGAATATTTTTGTCATTCACATTCCAAGAGCAAGTAAATTTCAACATTTCAAGCACAATTGGATACCTGTTTTGTACAATTGTGGTTATACATATATAAATTATATTTACTTGTAAAAATTCCCTTGTTGGATCTGTTTCTTGTTTCATATTTTGTGGTGATTTGCGTAATATAAATCAGCGAGGGCGATCCGATGACCCTACATAATGGCAACCCCGACGTTCTTCAATTTAAAATTGACGTCTATAGTTAATGCTCTTTAACTGATGTCCTGAACCGAAATGGTGACCCCTACATACTGGTAACCCATACAGTGAGTGAATCTTATATTTTACAAACTTACTTTGATTCTACTTCCAAACATATTAGTTTGACTCTGTCCAAGGTGATGATATTGAGATTTCTCTCTGGATTTGTCTTTTATATCCTTAGACACATCATTTTGATGTTGTAGATCTGCAGCAATGCGTCTCACATTTAAAACCTTCGATTAAATACATTACCGTATATACTTGAGTATAGTTTGTTTTTTTGTTTTTTATCAGTGTTTTTATGCAATTTCTCGTCCGAGTCTAATACGCCCAGAAGGCGTTGGATAGATCTCCGAGTGTAAAGTGTCTTAAAGGCACGGATTATGCCTTTATCCATAGGCTAGACGAGGAAGTTGGTGTTGGCAGGAGGAACTCAACCTGGACTCCTTCGTCATACAAATCCAACATTTGGCCCCCCAGTATTATCCATAACAAGCAACATCTTGAATTTCATAAATAAACTGTGCAAGCATTCCTTGGCTTGATGGATCAAACATTGGTGTAACCAGTTCGAAGTTATGATGTTTATATTCCAGGCCTTGTTGTTGTACATCTAGTTGACACACAGAAGCTTTTTATTTTTAATCTTGAGGGCCATAGATTTCGCGGATTTGTCGATGAGGCCTGGTTTCATCATGAAGCTTGCGTCATTGCCACACATAATGAGTGCTATTAAATCCTGCGGGCCTGGCTTTTTTCTTCATGATGTACGTTCTGGAAGGCTTCTTCTTCTGGAACAATCAATTTACTTCCATATAAAAAAAACCTGTTGCTGTTTGTATCCATTCTCCTCGACGATGAAATTTTCGGGGTACTTCTCGCTGGCTTCTTCGTTGGCAAATGCTGCCTGTCTATGTAGGGAAACACCCTTTATTTTAAACCTTTTCTAGAAACTGTCAAATCATCCCATGCTGACTTGCAGATCTATATTCACAGGTGCTGTCGATTTTTCTGGTCACGATTCTTCAAATGCCTTCTGCACCGTCTCCTGAAACGAACTGCTGTTATAATTCCCACACTTTCTTGCAAATGATGGTACCGTCCAAGGGAAGGTTTTTCTTTCTCATTGCAGCCTCTGATCCACAATTTCAAGGCAGATTCCACCCAGACTATATGATTATTTGTCACTGTGATTACCTTTTGGCAAGTTCAAGGAAACTTACTGCTAGAGTATTTCTGATCGCTGCCTCGTCATATATATATATCCGTCTTCTAGGGCTGCTAACTAATACCTATTGCAGACATTTGCGCAGGTATATTTTGCGTTTGTTTAACACCTACAGAACCAATAAATACATATTTTAGCCCAAACAAATAGAATTGGTTTGCTAATTGCAATGCTCCCAAAATAGAAACGGCTAGTTGTCTTAGATAACCCTTTTGGCCTTCAATATTATAGGCTTCAGATGAAGTTTAACGATTATATTCAATCACTTTCTAGGTCTGTTACTAGGAAAGTTTGTTCACTGTGTAGAGCTAGGCTGTTCACCAGAATCTATCTGCCAAAATTATAAGTTTACCCTTCGTCCATGCATTGAATATTGCTACCACTTTTGCTTTGATGCAACTGCAATTAATTTAGAGATTCATGAAACCATCAAAAGAAGAATATGCAATGTTATTTGTCCAGACCGGGCATCTCGGCTTCAGAAACCTTCCTATCGCCGTATCCTAGCTTCTATATTTGTTTCTGATAAACATATTCCTCTTTTCTTCTTCGAGCTTACGATTTTAAGCGAAATACTAAATTGACAATATGGTCGCATCATTTTACTGTTAAACATATAACCATATGTTCTATACTAACACTTACTTCACTCGCAATACCCCTTTGTGAAAATGTATTCCGTTTTGTTAGTTTCCAGCCTACTATGACCTTCAAAAATTTAATTGCAACGTTAGCTGTTAACCTCCGTCTTCTTCATCCCTGTTCAGTCATTGTTCTTTTATTTTAATAATATTTTCTTTTCCTCGTGTTCTCTCACACTCAGTAACCCATTGCACATTAGTGACTCTATTCGACTGTTTCGGGTAAAATGATTAAAAGTAATGTATCCCAAAAAAGCTTACATTCGAATATCAGGACGATCCAAAATGAAATTGACTGAAATCTTTTGTCGGATTTGGCAAGTAACGGTGCGTGGAAATAAAATCAATTTTCTGGCGCTCGCCAAAAAAATGAAGCTTCTAAAATATTTTCCCCATGTTACTTATAATTTGCCAGAAGAAATTAGACTCCAGACAACGTTCCCTTAACTATAGCTTGTAACTGTACAAATGCTATTGCTTGTAACGTTACATTTAGTGTAAATGGACCCAGCAATTTATCAAAACAAACATTCATCAACGAAATTAGGGATCTTAAATGAAGACATTATGAAAATATGCCTCCTCATATAATAAATTGAAAACGAAATGTATTCTGGTGTAACCTGAAAACTGAAAAATATGTCATCTCTCTGACGGTTAGGGAATCATATCAAGAGAACAAATTAATGAAGCCTGATTAAATAAATTGATTGAAAATTAACTTGGACATGTTTGACACTTACGCTATTCAGTGGTGCATCATGTTCATACGTATTCAACAATCAAGTAACAAGCAAAGTAAAAAAAAAACAATCACTCAACATAAACACAAAACCGACACTCACATTTTAACAAATTTCGCTGTATAGAACCGATTTCTTTCAGTGCGAATTTTGACTTTAAGTAGAAATTATTTAGGAAGTAGTTGTCTTCTGATTACTATCAAATGTCTTCGGCTGCATAGAAAATTCCTAATGCAGAGTCACTAATGGAACGCATCTTGTCAAGTGTCGGAACCGCGTTGCTCAAAATAGACTTCTTCACGAGTACGATGACATTGTCGTCTAGTATGTGAATCTTGTAATCTTCAAGTATAATACAGAACTGGCATACGAGGCTGTATCACAAGAGAAGATCACTGAAATTTACCCCAACCACTATTCTGGTGGATTTACGTGTCCCGCAATACAGAGCTTTTTGATGTTTGTGCATTTCGAAAACACAGTCATGTTACATTATTTACGTTATTGTGAGTATTGTCCTCATCTTTGTCGCCAAATTTATTACAACGTTTTGGACATTGTGCGCTCCGGCCTTCTTCAGTGGTTGGAATGTCGAGCTGAACCCTTTATTTCGCTCACTGGGGTAGACTGTTCTAGTTCCACGTGCCATGTTAATGGATGTCAGTTATCAGTTATCTCCTATTGATTTCTCTCTGAAAGTTCTCCATTGCCTTAGCCGGGTATTGAACTCACACAAAAATTACAATATGAACTCTGGTAAAAACATAAGATAACACCAAAAATTGCAATATGAGCACTGGTAAAAATGGTTGCTGAAGACATTAGTTTTATAATACCCAAAAATTCATACACAGATGTTCTCGAGGACACATGGCACAGTGGATAAAGGCGTTAGTTAGATCCAGTGACAGGACCCAAATAGTATGAGTTCAATAAAATGTTCAGATCGACATTCCACCTGAAGAAGGACGGATCGTACAACGGCCGAAACGTTCGGAGCGTACAATGGCTGAAACGTTCTAATAAATATGGCGACAAAGATGAGGACAATAGTCCGAATAATGAAAATAATGTGCATAATACCTGATCTCAGAAATATTGACAGACTGTCATGTTAGTAATGCCCTAATACATCGATAACAATACTCGTGTTTTATCAAGGTGAACTCGCTTATTTAATATCTTGAACCTTCACTCACAGTAAGACACAGTCGTCATATATGCCTGTTTCATCCGTGAAAATACCTTCAAACTATTATAACACACACGATAGAAGAATACGTACCTATTTATAATAACAATATCACTTAATTATTTTTACTTTATGTAATTAACAGTAGGCTCCATTCTATTCTATCTCTAGATTAAACTCGATAATGCCGGTATAAGAAATCGACTATTTCCTAAACACACTTCACAATCCAAATGTTTACATGTTTAAATTACTCGTTGAATGCATAAAAAGACCTGGGCCGAGAGCAATAAACCAGATATATGTGGTGTGATTCAAAATATGTATTTTTCTGATTTCACAAATGTCTATATTGTAATATATCCGCTAATAAATAAATGTTGGCTAGTTTTAACATTAGCTGTAAATCATTGTTGAAAATAAACTATAAATATAGTAAACGATAATATATATATATATAATAATTTATATATATAAGAATTTATATATATAAGAATTTATATAATATATATATATATATATTATATAAATTCTTATATATATAAATTCTCATATATATAAATTCTTATATATATGTAACAGCGTTTACCCCTAGCGAAGGCTCGTTAATTAATTTGAAACTTTTAAAACCATTTATTCTACATTCAACATCATCACTTGATAAGACACCAGAAGTGTTGAAACAAAATGGCTATTTTTGTAGTGATTTTATAACATATTTATGTTATAATATTTAATATAATTATATATATATATATATATATATATATATATATATATATATATATATATATTGTTCAGTATAGAATAAGTAATGAATACGTATAGTGTTCAAGATAATCTATTTTTTTTACTTTTACGTATGTGCTATCACTTTTCAAAAAGAAGCGATCATATTTATTGTATTAGATTTCGATGTGTATATGAAGCTCTATGCTGTAGAATTTACACTTGTGAAAGTTGAGCCGTAACATCGTCGAAGCTGCAAGGCAGATAATAGTTTTTACTGCCTCTGAGTGAATATGCAGTAATGATTTGCATTTAAATTTTTGCAATTGGATAGTTCAGTATAGAAATCTCCGTGATTACTGGCCAAAGTCATGCGACGCTGATAAATATGGAAAAAAAAATATTTTGAAAGTTCTCAGTCACGGAATGCGTGACTACTATGCATTGATCACAACTATTTTAGACCATTTAAGGGAGATGATCACGAACAATACATCCTAGGTGAATAGGTTATTTTACATTTCACGAATAAATCTATCTCCATCAAATGGATTCTGTTCGATGATAACAATCTGCTCCGTTTGACGTTTGGTTACAAGTGAAATATAACATAAAACGTTGCAGATTCCTATCACCAAACAGGAATGGGGGATAAACAGGAGTACGCTGCAATTTTCAGTATGAGGTGATAAATGTACATATCAAATGCTACGGCCAGATTATTTTTCGTATTGAATAAGTTAACGCTTGCTGGATTTGATATTATACATGCATAAATCTGCTGGAGTTGCCATAATAATAATATTAATAATAATAATAATAATAATAATAATAATAATAATAATAATAATATTGGCACCCACTGAATATAAAACCCGGCATGACAGAGTGGGCCAATATCTGCACTGGAAAATTTGCAACTCCTATGGGAAGGAAACTGAAAGAAACTGGTACGAACACCACCCTGACCCGGTTACGGAGATAGGACCTGTTACAATTCTATGAGACTACAAAATACACACTGACAGAACAATCAAAGCCAACCGCCCAGACATTGTTATTAAAGACCACAAACAAAATAAGTGCCTCCTTATTCATATGGCAGTCCCTGCATACTGCAATGTATCTTTGAAGATATTCGAAAAACTGTCAAAATACAAGAACCTTGAAATAGAAATCTCAAAAATGTGGCAGATGGGAACATCAACAACCCTGTTGTAGTTGGAGCCCTTGGACTGGTTGGAAAATATTCCAGTAGGTTGATTGAAGGGATCCCTGGAAGTCCATGCCTCAAAGAGATATAAAAAATTGTTCTGACAAGTACAGCCCACACTTTACGAAGGGCTTTATCTATGTAATTATTTATTTATTTATTTTTATTTTTTGCGGTGGAAAGTGTCATTATGCCATTTCTAACCTTAGGTCCCTGGGCGAAACCCGGAAAGAAATGTGTAAACGGCAGATATCAAAGGAAATAAAAATAATAATAATAGCTAGCCACTCGTATTCGAGGATTACCGTCTAATAAGGCGGCTAGCCAATCTCCTTTACAAATGCCTGCTTACACGCATTTGTGTTTGTTCAACACCCGCAGAGCCCATATGTGGTTTATACTGCAACTATGCTGAACAGGCCTTGGCTGATCTCATTATCTAGAATGATCAACGATCAGAAGAAGGTCAGCATGCTCAAACCCTCGGTCATTATGACAATCCTTGTTGTAATGCATGTATTACGGGTGAAGAAATGTTATATATGTGCGTATATATACATTTTTGACCAAGTTGGGTTCAACGAGGTAATCGGATTAAATGGGTCTCCTTTAAATTAATGTGGAATACGTCTTTAACTGAACTCATAAACTTAATAGATAGACACTGGGATTAGGAATTTAAAAAAATACTCGATGTCTTTTGAAATACATGCATCAACATATATATATATATATATATATATATATATATATATATATATATATATATATATATATATATATATGCACATTTCATTAAAAACGACTGACAAGGTGCTTTTATTTAGTTTTTCATACAATTTCTCATGCGATCTAATAATGAGAAACTGTATGAAAAAAACTAAATAAAAGCACCTTGTCAGTCGTTCTTAATGAAATGTGCATGAAAGAAGGATTGCTGCCTAAATACACATATATATATATATATATATATATATATATATATATATATATATATATATATATATATATATATGTATGTATGTATTATGGCTGGCCACTCGTATGCATATTTTGAAAGTTCTCAGTCACGGAATGCGTGACGACTATGAACTGATCGCAACTATTTTAGACCATTTAAGAGAGATTATCACGAATAATACATTCTCGGAGAATAGGTTATTTTGCATCTCACGAAGAAATCTATCTCCATCAAATGGATTCATGTTCGATGAAGATAATCTGCTCGGTTTGACGCTCAGTCACAAGTGAAAGATAACATAAAACGTTGCAGATTCCTATCACGAAACAGGAACGTGAGATAAACAAGTGGTCGCTACAATTTAGAGAAAGAGGTGATAAATGAACATATAAGATGTTATTTGTCGTTAATTTGAGTTAATGCTCGATTTGATATTATGCAAACATAAATCTGCTGGAGTTAAAATAATAATAATATTAATAATAATAACTGGCCACTCCAATTCTAGGACACCCATCTAATAGGGCGGCTAGCCTACCCTTAATTCAAACACCTGCTCAGGCGCATCAGTGTTTGTTCAACACCCACCGAGCTCATATTTGGTTTATGCTGTAACTATGCTGAACAGATTTTGGGTGCAAGAATTATCTAGCATGATCAGCAATCCAAACGAGGCCAGCACGGTTAAACTCTCGGTCACGATGACTTGTGACTTCGTGCTAGCACAGATATCGACGACCTCCAAAGTTTCTGTCAACGCAATTTCACACACAAGCCTTGGTTCAACCCGTGGTATTGTTTCAGGCACTATTCAATGGTGCAGAACGCTGGGATCACCTCCTTCAGAAAACAAATCCACCATATTGAGTTTCGGACCCGGAACATTCTAATCCCTTGTCCGTGTGGTCATTTGTTATTATACATACACACATGCAAACATAAACTCACAAACAAGACACAGATACACAAACATACATATGTATATATATATATATATATATATATATATATATATATATATATATATATATATATATATATATATATATATATATATATATATATATATATATACAAAGTGTCCCTAAAGTTCCTGTGCACATTAAAAAATTCATAACTTTATTTGTATTTGCGATAGAAATAATTTCTAAAAAGGATTAAGTAAATCTATATTTTCTAAGGTTTTATTGAAATTTTATTTAAGTTTCTACATGCCCTCCATCATTCGCAATACAAAGTTAATACGATTTTCCAGATCACGGAAAACATTTTCCAACTGATTTACAGTAATGCCTGAAATCACATCAGTTATCTTAGCTATACTTAAAACTAGGTACATTAAACTTTATGACAGTTTTTACAGATTATTTCTATCGGAAATACAAATAAAGTTAGAAATGTTTTAAATCTATATCACCAGCATGAAACACACACAATACTTCGTCAGATGCAAGACGTTCAATTTAATAAGAATCAAAAATCTTACTTAGGTACATTAAACTTTATAACAATTTTTACAGATTATTTCTATCGCAAATACAAATAAAGTTATAATTTTTTAAAAGTGCACACGAACTTTGTGGACACGCTGTGTATATATATATAACTGAATGTGTAATTTGCTGAACAAACAGAATAATGGATGCTTAAACAGGTTCCTTAATTGGGGGAATAAGAGACACTTATGTACCACCGAATGAAAATAATGAAAGGTTGAAAAGCAATTAGTTGCTTTAGGTTAATACTTAAGTATGAAGAGAAAGCGTACGTGAAGATGCATAATGGATTACTTGATTAGTGAAGAAAGGAATTGAGCCATTGGCCTCTTGGTGATGAGCCTGGTAGTCATAGAAACAGGGCGAGAATCAGGAAAGAAAAAACAAACAAACTTTGGAAGCAATCAGCACGGATTCCAATAAGTCAAGAGAATAACAATGAATTCCATCGAATTCAAACACATTCCCTTTACTTGAATATTTAATATCCTAATACAAAGTGGCCTGATCGATATTTTATATTGACGTCTATTACCAGAGTAAAAGGCCTGGTGACGTGGATAAGCAGATTGTTATACCGACTTTTCAGTAGTAAAGACATTGTGTTTCTGTCTAGAGAAAAAACAAACTGGTTTTAACCCGCTGGAAACCGACCGTCTATCACCAGCATGAAACACAGACAAGGCTTCGTCACATGTAAGACGTTTTATTTAATAAGAATAAAAAATTCTACTTATTATTATTTATATTCTAAACTATCTCATTAAGTTATTCTCCGTCAGGGCTTTCTTTTTAAGTGCAGTGTTCCCATGAAGTAAGGCAACAAGCTACAAGTTTGGAGCTTTATTGATAGCGGCAAATATATATTAATTAGAAAAATCAGCTTAGATCATATTTTCATACATAATAGGATCCTCCATCAAACCCTGTAACGTGGTGTTAAATATCAGAACGAGATTTGCAAAATAACAAAAAACATCAACTGGATATTCCAACATCAGTACTATAAAAATGAGCAGCAAATATGATATAATATAACAAGTAATGTGGTATGTAAAATGTCAAATATTAGCACTAAGTAAGAAAAAAATTCTCGGTGGTGAATACTATCAAAACTAAAATGTCTAATCTTTTGAAGTCTACTTTCCTGAAAAAAAAATTGTTTTAAGAAAGATATTTTATAAATTTCAGTTTTTCCGTCAATGAATGCCGAATGTTTCCTGTATTGAAACAGCTAATATTATCATTACCATAACTGGTTCTACAATTACGCTGTATATTTTAATGAGTGAAATTGCCTATTTCTCATCCGGTTTAAAATTTAATGTTTTTCAACTTGACATTTTATACAATAAATGATTCCGACCTGATTGTCGTCTGAATCACAGAATGTTTCGACGACTGTATATTCCGTCTATTCTTCCAAATCGACTGCATTCAAGGTCTTAAGCATACGGAATAGTTTATTTGAAAAACGCCTTTATTGTTCGTATTCTTCGATCTGCATGTCAAATTTAAGAAGCCGCCAGTTTTATTCAACATTGACAGTGAAGCGATTCCAAGAGAAAGAGATGTCCTAAAAGGATTTATCTTTGGCGGACACAATTTTAACAGCATAATATAGGCAGATGAAAAAGTGTTGTTAGCAGATACAAAAAAGGAAACTGTAGGAACTCATGGCGAAAGCAACGATAAAAGAATGAAGTAATCATCAATTGTAAGAAGACATATGAACGGCTGTCAGAACAAATTACAGATCATGATGAGAACAACGAATTGAAGATGCCAAAATCAACCAATTACAAACATTCAAATATCTAGAAAGTTTTTTTAACAGAGGAAGAATCAAGCGATACGGTAAATCGAAGATTTAAAGATGCATTCCAAAAGCTGTTTGTTTGGTTGTTGGTTTGTTTTATGGCCTATCAACCTCAATGGGCTATTTAATACAGACCAAACTTTTTAATGGTAATAATGTATTGCTGGTAATATTTTTTGTAAAAATGCATTGCTGATATTAAAATCTATTTTTACACTTTCATAGCGTTTTGACCCCAGTTTGTGTTTAAATATTTTCCCATAGCTAGGAGACTAACAGCTGTTACCACACCGGGTCAGGGTGGACCTGGGAACACCATCAATTAAGAGGCGGTTCCACGCTCCTCAAAACCTCCTTATCAGAGTCCTTGCTGATATTGTCTGATACTATCGTCTTACCCAGGACGCGGATGTAGTTCATCGTCTTACAGAGAACGCCTCTTTTGGGGTAAGTGGATGGAGGTCTTGTCCTTCTGCAGAGGTAACATTCGGTGTATTCTGAAGCCCCAACAGACAGGGCAGTCTAAAGAGCTGAGTAATGTATTAAGAAACAGGAAAACTTTATTAGAAAACGGGAAGTAGGTTTTACGAAAGGTTTTTTCAGAATATCATGGATTGGACATGTGAATAACGATGGATTTTAAAGAAAAAGGGATGCATAACGACAGTTTTTATTTAACATTGCACAGAGGCAATTGGAATTTCTAGGACATAATACGGGGAAAAGAGATTAGAAATACTGACACTAAAGAGATGTACTGAACCTAAGAGGGACAGATGGAAACATCGATTAACCTACTTGACATTCTTGTGTAAATGACAGACAAGACAAGGAGTAAGAATGATAGTGAAGAGCCAAAGCTGACGAAGGATAGAACTGACATTTACTATGACTGTCATTCCATACAGCCTGCATAATGCTACACTAGGACACATGGAGCGACCGACTTATATTCAGGGGTTCACGATTATATTATCAATGTACTCCAACAGGATATGCGCGCTTACAACTACACCACGTTTAAACACAAAACCTCTCCACTCACTATATATAGCGATTACCCTCCGTATTTAACGAAATGTTTGGCAGAATCAAAAACAAAAAAATTATTGTAAAATATCCGAATTTAGAACATGGAAAACAGGACTTATAGTAACATCAGGTTGAAACACTGCTTCACGTAATATCAAAGTCAAGAAGTTAAGAAACGTTGAACTTGGTCAGTAACTTGATGGGTGGCCGGTTGGGAAACCAGGCGCAATAAGCTTGGCTACAAGGGTGGTGTCGTGTGTAATGACTCGGAATTATTAATCAAGCCGAGTTCCAATTTCGATTGGATTCTTTCTATTCTTTTACACGCAAATACCCTTGGGAAATGTATGACCCCCGCTTATCCCCCCCTAGCTATGCATTAATTAATGAGACATGTATCGCTAAATCATTGTTATCTAAAAAAAATTCTTGCCCTCTACAAATAAATTCTGGCTTTATATGGAAAGCGTTAATATGCCGTAGAAAACGAATCAATGAATCAATAGCTTGTGTGATGTGTTACCGCTTTTATTAAAACGAACATATTTCTCGCTTTTGCTGTTAGCAAAACCGGTCGTTTTATTTTGACTTATACGACTTGTTGCGTAGTATGGTTGTTTGCGCTGATGGTAGTGGTGACAGTTTGGATGTGGGAACCTTTTTGGACAATTACACGACTGATAAAACCATACTTGCAGAAAATATATTAACTCAAATTTATTATCTGAAACAACTGGGTGGCACTTTATTTCTATATGTAGATCGATACATCTGGGAAGAGAAAGCTGGCGAAAATGGTTATTTTCTGGTTTATTTGTATAAATGTATGACAGAGAGAGAGAGAGAGAGACAGACAGACAGGCAGAGATTGAGAGGATATTTCGGAGACACTTTCCAGTTGCTTGGATGCAACCTAATTCAAAAATGAATAAATATATATCCCTGCACATGGGAAGTCTCGTTGAAAAGCAAAATACACAAATAATATACATATATATATATATATATATATATATATATATATATATATATATATATATATATATATATATATATATATAAATATAAAAATGAACATAGAAGTCAACAGTTAGAGGCGACAGTCTGTTTCATGCTAGATGCAATCGTCAGGCAAATAACGATTGCATCTAACATGAAACAGACTGTCGCCTCTAAGTGTTGACTTCTATGTTTACTTTTATATCTACACACGCTCTATCTCTGATATTGAGCATTTAACCCATAAATATAGTACACTTCTAAGACTATATTTCTTCATATATATATATATATATATATATATATATATATATATATATATATATATATATATATATATATATAAACCGGCATTTCTAATGAGGTTCGCACTGGTTAAATACTATTATCTACAAATATCCTAATCACAAGCACAAAGGACCTACAAATCGTAACTTGCCAAATTTAAAATATATCATTAGTTTCAGATATATATATTAACAAATTGAATACGTGATCCCAATTTATATGAACCGGTGATACAATGATGAATCTCTTAATTATTCTTCATTTAAAATAAATTTAATAAAATTATATATATTTTTTAAATCTATATTACTGTTATAAATTTTCACATGACTTTCATTGTGTTTCTCCTATTTACGAACCGCACCATTTCAATGACTGTGTATTCGGAAGAAATGCCTGTCTTAAAAACAGAAAAGATCATTAAAGACTTCAATGTGGAAGAATTTTATGTAAAAGGCAAGAATCTACATGAAGACAGATTTTTCAACAACGGATGCCAGTCGCATGGTTCTCAGGAGATCGTGGCGGAAAACGCATTCACAATTTGCTACATCGACAAGGCAATAGTGATGTACTGTTTTGAGGTGGAAATAGAGATAGAGTCGTTCCATGCCCATGCTGAGCTCCATATGGTGTTAAGATGGACCATTCCACATGTAAAAGATATACTTGGAACCATATTGAAGTTGAAGCCTTCAAAAAGATCTTCTTTGTACATGACAATGCTACCAAACATATATGCTCCAGGAGGCACAGTCCTATGGTTACAGAGGATTTCAGTTGAGTTCCACCACGGAATATATGAGCGAGCGGCGCTATATTGAGTCTGATTTGCTACCTCTTCGTCACCGAGGCCCGTTGGAACACTTGGTATGACGTTTGCTTGATAACTGAACTGTCAGGTTTTCAATTCTCGCTAGTGGATGCGCACTGCTGATGAGTCCCAAATATAGGACGTATCGGCCGTCCAGTGCTTTCTGCATTCTGTTGAGGTTTCTTTCAGCCTCAATGAATTACTTATATATATATATATATATATATATATATATATATATATATATATATATATATATATAATCCTTAAAAAGATAATTACGCCTTGTTTTATGAATTTCCACTTTTATAATCAGGGTCCGCTTATCCGGTAATGTGACGCAGGTGACATGCCTATTGTATGCACTTCTAACTTCCTCTGCTCACATTTCAGTGGCCTTATATCAGATGACCTCAGAAGATATGCTTTTTAACCTTACCCTAACAGCAAGAGCTTGATCCTTCTTGAAAAGCAAGGAGGCCAGCCACGCCTGTATTTACGGCTACTTCTCCACTATCAAGGGATTTAATCACCCGATCAATGTTTGCTTCACATGACATTTGTGCTGCTAACCTAATTAGATTGAGTCGGCGACTATAATCAGCAGCAAATGACAACATTTTAGATTTAAAAAAAAAATCCTACCACTTATTTCCAGCCACTGTCCGCGTTAATCTACCGCTTTAGCATCAGTAGCAGCTGTTCTTGAAAGTCTCGATCACCAAATAATGATGCGTTCAGTTTCCAGTAGCCAGCCATCCTAGCCCGAGGCTTATCTAATTTTACACGAACCCGGACGAGTCTATGATCCGAGTAAACTATAGAATGGAAACTTGGACAACCTAACAACGCTACATCGACTCTCATAACGAGAACTGGGTCTAAGTAGCCAGAACGAACCACCAAGGCCGAGCCGAGATGAACTTATTAGTCCAAGTCCATACTAAATTTAAGGAGTGTTCATTACGATACTTATCGACGAGATTGAACTTGTCGATAAAGTCCCGAAATTGCTTCACGCCCGGGTTGTTATTTTCCGATCTTTGCTCTGTGCAATCTATGTCGGGATCAAAGACGACATCCGAATGGCAAGAAGACACGCCGCATCCAAATAATTACTCACTGGCCAGGAAAAAAATCCTCTCGAGCGCCCATCAAAATATGCTGAACAGAGTAAAAATTTCTTTATACACCCAAGGGCGTAAGTAGAAAACAGGGTCTCCTCTACACAACATACATCCACACCAAGACGCCGAAGATCGCCAGTGAGACGCGACCTGTGAGTCTCTGAACTCTGGCATCGGCCATTTATACTAACCAACCAGGGAGCTATGATTAGTTGGATTAGGGTTGAGGATCTGCGTTAAACATGGCCGGGGTTAGGACACAGACGGCATATCCAACTTAGCCTTACCCGATCTTACTTTTGGTAGTGCCGTCAAGAGACATGTCCCCAATATCCCAATGGAACGTTAATTTAAGAGCACTATTCAGGGATTGATGAACAAAAAGAGAGAGCCTCCCTGAACAAAAAGAGAGAGCCTCCATGAACAAAAATCTTTTTTTAAATATTTTCTTCATCAAAGAATTCCAGGGAGGGATTGTTCCGAGGGCTTTATTTGCCTCTTTTATCATTGTCCATATCTGTTGGGATCCCTGTCCCGGTCACATCATATTTAACACCCACTTGGCGGCGATAAAATTTCTAGGGTTTTCAAGGTCTTTTGAGTTGAAGTCTTTAAAATTTAGAAGATTACTTTATTTTGTGGGTTTGCGTCCATGCCTTTTCCGCATGCTCTCTCGACACCCAACATAAATCTTCCCTTAAAATGTAGATACGTTTAGAATTTTTCTTTTTTTCCATTTGATTCTACAGATAACCTTTGCCTTTTTGCGTTGTCCGAATATTTAAGTAAACTGATCGGAGTATGAGCAAATGATGGTTTTGGGCGTTTATTCGTCTACCGTTTGGGAGGCAGGGATTTTGAAATGGGTGCTTTTTTATAGGGTGGCTCTCTTGGGTAAACTGGGTGTTAAAGATTTTGTGACTGGGGGTAGGTTTTTTTATAGTGTCTTGATTTAAGATGCAAGACCAGCGTGGGAACAATTTGCGTGGAGTTAACTTAATTAAAAATGGATAACATACCTTACATCGGACATGGGTAACCTTTTTTGGGCAGTTGACGACATGATCTATGGCTCACCACAAATCGAGCCGCACTGCTAAAATTCATGTTAATACTTCGTAGTAGATACAACAACTATTTTCACTACATCAAACCATATGTGTAATCTTAGAAATGTTGGGGGATATTTATATTTTTGCAGAAACACATTTTATAATTAAAAATTGAATTCTTGGTATAATATTATCACTGGTGAGTGTGATTAACACATGTCACTGAGGGGGATTTATTCGTAATTTTAATTTATTCTCCTTTAGAGAAAAAAAAGCTTATGAACAACTTCTTTAGAACAACAAGGAAACCTGTTTAAAAAGCAAAATACATTTACACGTATAATCTCCCTTAGTAAAAATTGTCAGTGGTTTAAAATACTGAAAATGTTAGTTCCCCGAAAGTGTACGAAATTCAAGAAACATTGTACTTAGTCATTGTTTATATATGTGGTTATGTATGAAAGAGTGTGTGAATGAACAAGTGAGAACAAAGTAAAACATTATGTTTGTCCATGATTTCCCTACATCCACGTTGAAAACGTAAACACGCGTCGTTTTTTTTTTATGCATATGCACATGGAAAAACAGTTTTTAAATCATTTCACTGCAAGCAATATGCAAAGTGCTACCGGGTGTGACAGAAAATGAGAATGATTTAGGAGAAGGAATCGCAATCCTATAAATCTTTTCAAAAGGTGAAGAAGGTTTAACCTCGCGACAGACGAACTTTACGATACCTATTAGAAAAATAAACGAAAAAATAGTAAATAAAATTATGAAAACACGCATTCAAACTCTCTCACATACACTCTTCAGCGTTGATCAGCTAAATTCTTGACATGAAGTTGAGCGACTCTCATTTTAACATCGAGATCTTCCTCTTGTATAAGGCCACCGGAATTGAAGTTTTGATGCAACACATTGTACTGCAGAACATTTGACAGAGAAAGTAACAAGAAGAGACTAGCATAATCATTCAAAAGCGTTTCTATCATTATCAGGCAAGAGATATCTTATTGCTGATATAACAGGCTTTCATAAATTGGGCTTCTGTTTGAGAAGAAATTAGATATTCTCAGTGGTCAATAGTGACTTCCAGCAAGGTGGCGTAGTGAATCAAGCTCTTCAAAGACCTGGTCCTTTCCATAGTCAAACAATGTCTTTGGCAAACATTCTCCTTAAGCGGGATCAAAAGAACACTTATATATTAAGTGAAACTATCTGCCATCCATTGTACTTCCAAGAAAAAGAACAAACACACGATAAAATGTATTTTAGTAATCATTCGTTAAACCACAACTTGATATGTCCGTCATTTTAAAAAATTTTGACGACACCCAGCAACATCGAAATTTCGGCTTGTAAACAAATCTTTTCATTTATTTGTTCATAAATATTTCTTTCACCTTTCTGCACTCTAAAATCAACCTAGACGAATACAGTCATTATATGTAAGTAATAACCTTTGTATAATGAATGCCTCCTTGCCATTTCCTGTGTGGTGTTCGATTAGCTTCTAAATCGATAACTAGTTATCACTAAATGCACCGATTAATTTTTGTCATTTATGTGTTTTTGTCTGTTTCTTCACAGAAGAAGGCCTATGTAAGCACGACGGTATATCTACAATGACTAGCTTATATAGCACCTGGTAATCAAACCTGTCACCATCAAGGTGTTTGCCATGTACATAATTTGCAAGAATTCTTCATTATATCTTATTGAACGTTTAAGTTTATTAAACTATTTGGTGCTTGTGAAAACAAAGTATGTATCGACATCGAATTCGAAATAAATAAAAGATACAAATATTATTACGCGACACCGCACGCGTTGCTATTATGCTTAAGAGACAGTCTACCAGAACTCAAAATAGTGAACAAGGTACAATGAGTATTTTTAAACCATTTTCTTTAGTATGTAAACTATTATGGTCCACGACATTATCCTTTACTTTATTATTTGTAAATTTCTGTTAAGATTTAGGAAAGATATAGGAGTAGATTCCGTCTCCCTTATCTACGGTTTTAAAATTAGAATAGGTCTTCTCATAGACTTGCTGCCACCCAATTCTAGAAAGCGCAGTCTAGTCTGCCATGTAACCCATAACCGTTGTTAGAATAAATTTATTAATGCTATTAATGCGAAGGTAGCGTAACAGAAATGGTCGCGGTTTTAATTGTTGCATTCAGTGTCACTACTGGCTTCAGTTCTTCCGACCCCAAGGCCACATCATAAATTGTATCAACAAAGGACGGTTTCTTTTTCATATTCGCTTTATTATACGAGAGGGACAGATGTCATCGCTTCGACTCAAGATGATAGCAGGATGAAGATTGCTAGCAGAACACACGCCGGTTCATTGGCTTCGCATTTCGTCACGTGCGGGCTAGCCTCTCCCAGGAATCTGCATGCGGGTGGCGTGTTGACACATCAAAATTCCTGCAGTCATCTGCCGACTTCGAGCCGTCTTTATTTTATATCTAAAATTTAGAGAAATGAAATACATCACGATCACAGTTTCACGCATAGCGGTCTTTTGTCCAGTAACTTGCTATCTTTGACCGGTCTCAGCATTCTCTGACAGAACTCGCCAGGCTGATTCCAATTTCTGCTACTCAAACATACAATAATGAGTACGAGTTGTCCAAATATTTTATAAACCATTCGTTTTAAATGTCAGTAAATATTTGTGATGAGCAAAAACCAGAAACTATTCGTTAGATAGGAACTAGTAAGAAAAACTTGTTTTTATATAATCATTTTTTTTTAAACAAAGCAAGTGCAGTTGACCATTGATGACAATTCCAGAACAAAGTAACTATAAACATTTTTTCTATCCTCTGCCAGCCGCAATGATGGAGAAAACATTACCACGAACCATCGTCAGTGAGACATGCTGCAAAAGCCACTCCGTTTCGCAAGGCTCGTCCCTTAGTCGAGACGCCATCGCGCCAATCCTCCGAAGGAATGCCATCGAACGAGGGTCAATAACCCCAGAAGTCTCCACTGCCAAACTATCAATCATTATTTAAACATGAATTTTTCCCTCTTGTTCGATAAAGAAACAAATATATCGAGTGAGACAACGTATTATTACAGGAATTCAAAACGTAAAATAACATGACCTACAGCCTTCAACATCTAAACTTAAACGAAATCTACCAGGATAAAAATATTCTTTATGATTCATGACATCCAAAGGATATTTTCCATTTCGAACTTTTAGCAGCAGGACAAGATGTGATTCGATAAGGCTACAGCTAATAACAAACCTGTTTGAAATATCAAATTGGATCCGACAAAATCGGTGATTTTCTTTTTATTCGTGATGACCTCCAAGTTTAAAGTATGCAAGTAATTTAATTCTTCCATATTTGGCATATTCTATAGATGTATTTATCTTAGAGTATCAGGTTTTTCGATCAAACGATTCCTTTTATTGCTTAGTATTTGCGACAATTTCAAAATAATGAAATCATATATAAAGGATACATTAAATCATAATAGGAATGAAAATGAATACAGTAACTGGTTGGAAGTTAGGGAAACCTTATAAAAACATTTCACGACTGAATATGAAATTAATGTAATTAATAAAATATAAAAGTCATAACTTCACTGCACACTGATCCTCTACATAATCTCCAATGATACGGTATTACAGGACGATTGTTTGATTTAATACAATTATTCCTATCAAATCGTGAAATGTAGATCATCCTGAACGGGCTCGCTTCCATATTCTGTCACCCGAAAGCGGGTATCTCTCAAGGCTCTAAACTGGGTTCTATGTTGTTTCTGAACATCATCAATGGGCTTCGGGATGTAACCATTTCCCAATAGGCATTTATGCAAATGACACTACAACTTACTTCTGTCTCGATAGAGGAGACAAAGTTAATCTTGAAGCTTCTCTTGAAAAGAATCTTCAATCAGTGTTTAAGGGAGCCCGGAAATGGCTCGTAAATTTTAATGACCCCAAAACTAAACCGCTCTCATTTAATCACCATAGAGAAACATCTTTGCCCGCTATCAGCATGGTTGATGCTCGACTCCTGGGGAGCGTCACACTGCGCCTTATTGGCCTCACTTTTTCAACTGTGGAACAACTACATCGAATCAATAGCTGCATCTGCGGTAAAGAATGTTGGTTCTTTGTGTCGTGCCAGAAGTTTTTTCTCGACAGAGTTTATCTTGCTCATTTACAGATTTACCATTCTTCTGTGGATTGAATACGGTTGCCACATCTGGTCTGGTACTCCTGCTATTCATCTTGTTCTTGACAAAATTCAAAAGAACAAGCTGCAATGTAATCGGTCCTGACATGGCATTGGGACTTCAGTCACTTTCTCACAGATGTGATGTGGCTTCCCTGTGGCTTTTCTATAAATATTTTCATGCCAACAGCTTTTTTTCCAGGTGCACCAACGACATGAATTTAAGCCTGCGACTGAATAATCTAGGTCCCACCCTTTTACTGCCATTTCCACCTCAACAGTTTCTTTTTTTTCGCACTTCCCGACTGTGGAACTCACGTTTATTTGCTTCCCTGATAACTACAATCTTCAAAAAATTAAATGCTACGTCAACCGCCATCTTCTGTTGTATTGAAAACCTTTAACCTTTCCTCAATCCCTCCCCCTATACCAATTCTATTCTCTCACTTTCACTGTCTGTAATTCCTCTGCGTATTAGTGGCAATCCCACCCTTGGAATGAAATGACTAAAAAATATGTGTTCATGTTAAGAAAATTAATGTCAAAGTGAAAATCGTTGTCGTGAGACGCCATGAGTGATAATTACGTTGATTTAAATAGACATAGTCACGAAGGAGACTGAATATATATATATATATATATATATATATATATATATATATATATATATATATATATATATATATATATATATATATATATATGACGTCACATATTTTGAAATGGACAAAGTCCGACAATTATTTTAAGACAATTTTTTATATTTATACGTTCTAAGTATAGATACAAATATTAAAGTAAATGTTCTGTTTATAATAAACAGTATTAACATTTACCGGCCTGAATGTCCGAGAAATTTTCATAGAAAATATGCGTCCTCCGTCAGGAATCGAACCTGTATCCTATATGGAACTGTTAAATAGACTGGCGAATGAGCCACAGAGGAGTGTTGCGGTTAGGAATGTCGATTTTACAGTTTTAAAACTACAATTCTCCATGATATTCTCTAGTAAATTCATAGAGAGAGAATCGCATCTTGAAACTACGATCAGCGTCTGCTATTCTGCGACCGTTGTCGACGCATAACAATTTTCTACGTCAAAATAAAAAAATGTATTTTCCGGTGGATATCTTCGTTTCATATGAACCGAAAGCTTCAAAGGTCCAAAATATATCCAAATGTTGAACAATTTTGGTCTTTATTTGCACCCGAGATTAAAAGCAAACATTCCAATATTGGAATGGATCATGGTCAGACATATCAGATATTCATTGTCTTTTATATCTAATAATATATATATATATATATATATATATATATATATATATATATATATATTTCTGTTCAAAAGTTTGAAAACACCCCCGGAATGTCCATGGGTGCAACTTGTCAGAAGAATGAAAAAAATAAAATAAAAACGAGCTCTTAGAGACATTAAAGAAAGAATTGAATATCCTATCAAATTTATACTTTAAGCAACTTTTGCAACAAATGCCAAATACAAGGCTAAAGAATGATATTTTGCTGTGAGCAAAATTTAATCTTAAAATGTTTTTTTCTTCTTTTTGTCATAAGATTTCCAATAAAATATCATGACTAACTTTCATTTAACAATGTATAATACTTTCCCCTTATTTAAATAACAAAACAAATACTTTTGGGTCAATTTAAAAAAAAAATATGTGTTTGCCTCAAATTTTTGGACAGAAATATATATTCAGATATAAGTGAATGTGAATATAAAGTCAATTTTAATAAAGGTTAAAAACGTCAATAGCCCGCGCGTAAATAATGTAAATCATAATACCAGCCCATGTAAGAAATTCTAAGAGAAACACTTGGCATAACTATACAGATATAGACACCTAAAACGAGTTACCCCAGATTTATCAATCAAGATATTCAAGAGACCCAGGAGATCACAAACTTAGGTGGAAAGAACGGAAAAAAAAACATAGTGAAGGAAATGGTTCTCCACAGCCTCTGTAGGAAGCATCAGCTAAAACCTGAATTCCCCGGACGAATCAAGACATAACGCTTGACTTAGACAAATAGAGAATCCGCAGCAAGATCTAGATAAATCCTGCAATCATGAGTTTCTAACGGACAAAATTTGCGAAATACGGAGCTGAAAAAAACAGAATAGGTGTAACAATATCTGCAATCCGTGCTAAACAAAGGTTTTAACTTTGACACAACCATCAGGTGTGTCATATACTCTGAGGCAGAGGGGAACTCTCTGCCTTTGGGCGGAGAGGAACTCGGACGAGGTTCCGCCGAAGGGCAGAACCTCGTTCGGGGTGGTTGACCACCCCGATCCCGTTTATACGGGTTCTACGGGCAATTTTTGCCCGAGCCTACGGGCTCGGAAAGCCCACATTAAACCGGCCTTGTGCCACATTCGACACACGTGGGCGTGTTGTTAAACATCGTCATATACTTAGATATGGCAGATCCCACTTACGAGTTTGCCTTGAAGATGCCGAAGGCCCAAAAAGATGAATTAAGATGGTAAGTGAGTCAAGCATTACAAAATGACTAAACCGTTGAAATCAAACAGTACAAGAGAAGAAACGTTGGCAAACAAGACCTTACATCGTGACATTAGTATCATCACGCTACCAGCTGACAAGGTCAATGTTACGGTGGTGATGGTCATGTTGGAATATTCCGAGAAATTGTCAAGCCTTGTTGGGCCTGACGGGTAAGGAAAGGTGAAAGATGATCTGACGTCCAGAATTGAAAATAAGCTGTCACAAATCATAAACGAGGTAGTTACGTCTGCATTGGGACATTTAATCAGCTTCAGAGGCTCCGTATGTCACCTGCTGAGCCGATTCCTAATGAATATTGTCAATCAAAGAGCAGAGTAATCGTTGTTATATGTTAGGAAATAATAGCAATCGAGTGGTAAGCCTGGATGTGGGGAGCCTGTTCAACAGATTTCCTACACTATTTACATTATTCGGACTATTGTCCTCATATTTGTCGCCATATTTCTTACAACGTTTCGGCCGTTGGAATGTCGAACTGAGCCATTTATTTCACTCACTGGGGTACACTGTTCTAGTTCCACGTGCCATCTTTAATGGATGTCAGTTGCCATTTATACATACATACATATATATATATATATATATATATATATATATATATATATATATATATATATATATATGTATATATATATATATATATATACACACACACACACACACATATATATATATATATGAATATAGAATACAGCGCAGTACGTAATCTGTTCAATGAAACAACGTTAAAGATTAACACTCACAAGTCAGACACTCTACTGAATCTGACTATATCTCCAATCCAACCAACAGCTGTTCCGTAATTCTTCAGTCTTCGATATCAAAGGCTGGCTGTGAATATTCCAGAAAAAACATGGACGCCTTTATACATGTCGTATTGAATATTTTGAGCCTTCTGATTGGTTAAACCATCTATTGGGAACTATAAAATGAGTCAGCTCATTTTGGCTGGTTCACAATTTCACCAAGGTACCAAAAAACTCTCTCTCTCTCTCTCTCTCTCTCTCTCTCTCTATATATATATATATATATATATATATATATATATATATATATATATATATATATATATATATATATATACTATTTACATTATTCGGACTATTTTCCTCATCTTTGTCACCATATTTATTACATTTCGGCCGTTGTACGCTCCGGAAATTTTCAGTGGGTTGGAATGTCGAACTGAACCCTTTATTTCGCCCATTGGAGTAGACTGTTCTAGTTCCACGTGCCAATCGTCAACAGACATCAGACAGCTTCAATTCCGAGCATCGATAGAATGTATAGAAAGAAATCGTCCGATAACTACATCACTGTAAACAATCATAAATAGCTATAGAGATTCAGACACAGATTCATACCAACAGACAATGATCAGCTTTAAACGGACCGTTAAGAACTAATCTGAAACTATTACATCTGTTTTTGCAGACAGAAACAGACACGCCCATGAATAATACGAGAAGACTGACACAGTCTACCTATTTATGTCAAGTGTTTATCGAATAACCTTCAGATCAGCGGTTCATATATGATCATGGACTTTTAACAAGCATCCCCATCCGACGGGGAAATTTTTGCTGTCTCAAGCCTAACGCAGAAGAGAACTGACCAAGAATTGTGTGTATTCTATTCCTTGCATTTGTGGCAAACCACATTTAAAGAATGCAAAAGTCTGCGTATGTGTTCATTTTCAAATAAAATCTATTTAATGAATCCCTCTTATAACCGAGGACGGGGTAGATACGGTCTCGGATTCACTTCCTTATACATATCCTGTTTTTCTTTTTGATGTCATTCATTTCATCCACGACATCAGTTTTCAACGCGATCTTGATAATTCGTAGCCGATGGCCTCTCTCTTTCTCTCTCTCTTTCTCTCTCTTTCTCTCTCTCCCCCTCTCTCCCCTCTCTCTCCCCCTCTCCCTCTCCCCCTCTCTCTCTGTACCTGTCTAGTTGAACTCCCTAAAAATAGCTTTAAAACATATTCAAGTAATGAAACTTAAGTGTTCACATTCTGGAAATCTCTAAACCGGATAAAACTCTCTCGAAGACTCTTGTGTTACGTGTACCCTACAGTATGGAATACATTCCTACCCGAACATTTAGACTCACCTCTCGATCAAAGGCGTTCACAGTGTCCAACTCTTCTATGCAAGTGTTGGCACTGACCCACTAACTGCCCTGCGTCAAGTAGTGTTTATCATGACTTGGTCTGCGTTGTTCACAGAACCGTCACATATGACGTCAATTTCACGAGCTAATATCGTGGGTAATTCTCACTCTCCTCTTCTTAGGATACATTCAAGATGCTCATTATCACTAAGTCGAACGACGTACCTCATCATTTCCTGTGCTCGAATTAATGTTGCCGCTTTAATACAAACAGTTATTCTGAAATAGAACTGAGAATACTAAAATTAGGCACATGCCGTGTAACATTACGTTAGGATATCTTCCATAATTGACGATGAAATCGCGTGTTCGCAAATACCCAGCAGGCCTATTTGATGTTTTATTATATATTTTCTTTGTAAAAAAACAACATAGTTTACAAATTCAAGTGCCATTTGGGAGATTGTATCTCCAATGGATTAAATAATATTTATGTTAGTCACACCACAAACTCGCTTTCACGACGCTTGACGCTACATTTGAATGATAACTCTAAAACAACATGCTTGGCTGCGTACACAATTCTGGAAAATTCTCGTTGAAAACAGAACTATACTTAAACATAACCTAAACCTAACCTGAACAAAATAAATTATGAAATCTCCACTAATATTCTTAAATGCCTATAATTGATAACAGAAGCCCTTGGTTTATACCAATGGCTTCCCATACTTAATATTTCTGTTTTTCACTCTCGCATGGTCTTGTTTGACATCTCGAGCTGCAATGCGATTTTCGTTTCCGCGTCTCGTATACACGAGTTTTTCGTTGCTTTGAAATTTTTCATGCAACAAAAAAAATAGTTTTGTCCGTGTATTGTTTGATATATTGAAATGTAATTGTCATCTTTGATAATGGCTTATGTAAGCCGAAAGCTTAGATTGATTTAAAACATGTATCAATATAGTGATTTCCTTTCGTCTTTCAATGATAATGTTATTAAGATTATCAGACAATATGAAAGGAACTTACTTCAAATAAATCGACAAAATTTCTCCATATGTTTTAATGAAACATGCATCAATATTACTGCTGCCATATATGGTCTGGAGCCCCTGCTGTTTGCCTCAGGGTTCTTGATAAGATCCAGAGACGGATATGCAATGTAATTGGCCCTGATCTGTCATCTCGTCTGCAGTCGCTCTCTCACAGACGCGACGTTGCCTCGCTCTGTCTTTTTTACAAATACTTTCACGGTAATTGCTCGGAGGAGCTGCTTTCACTGGTCCCTATGCCTCATGAATTTAAACGTCCTACGAGGCTGGCATTCCGTTCCCACCCCTTCACCGTTGAAACTGTTAGATGTAGACGTATCTTCTACTCCAATAGATTCATGTCTCGCTCATCTCTCCTGTAGAACTCCCTTCCCTGTTCCTGTTTCCCTGACAAATAAATCTCCAGCTATTTAAGTGTAACGTCAATCGACATCTCCAGTTGCCTTGATCTATCCACTTCCCTTCTCCACATCCTTTCATCTTTGATTCCTATCTGCTCTCGCTCCAAATCTTCTGTAACCCCCTTGCCTTGATCGATCGACTGTCTTTCTCCACATCCTCTCCTTTACCACTCCTATCTGCTCTTCCTCCAAACCTTCTGTAACCCCTTGCGTGCTAGTGGCCTCCAGCCTTGCTTGGGGTGATACGCTTATATATATATATATATATATATATATATATATATATATATATATATATATATAATATTTTCTTTATATTAAAAAAATGGGCTTACGGCCATATCACGTTGAAACACCGGTTCCCCTACGATCACCAAAAAAACGCGAACTCTGGTTAGCGCCTAGATAGGTGTCTGCTTGAGAATACCGCGTGCTGTAAGCTTGCGCGTGCGGGTGCTATAATGGATAATTGCTCGGAATTGGATAACGGAGACTCGAGTTCCAATTCTAGTTAGGTTCCTTATATTTGCTTCATAATAAATCCGCATCATATCCCCGAATTATGAGTAAATTAGTAAGACTTGTATTACTAAATCATTATTATTTCCAGAAAAAAAAATCTTGTAATCTAAATATATTGTCTGGTTCTTAATAAAAACCTATATTGGGTTGAAAAGCTTTAGCACGGAATCAAATACTGAAAGCATATCGGGATAATACGTGTAAAATTTTGTTAAATTCTTACTATTTATCTCCCTTGTACTAACTATCCCATTTCTATTTGTATTTGTTTACATATTTAGACTGCTATAGAGTACTTTTCGCAGAGTCTAGCATTTTCTGATATATCTAGTTTTCTACAGTAATTGCTTGTAGAATAATTAAATTTCGCAACTATACATAGTTCTTCTTTTTTAGCCATAAATTTTAAATTTTCATACAGTAAGTCGGGGTGTGACATTGTCAATTTTACTTTATTCATTTTTATAAACACAGTTGTTGGTTGATGGTAAGTAGCGCTTTAGTTATGATTCTGCAACGACTTATTTCTCATACTGCATGGTCTTATGGATTATACAAATATTTTCCTCAGTATTCTCTCTAACAGGTTCCTGGATTTTATTGGTCTACTGCGCCATTAGTACAATGGCTATTATTGACATATTTTATATGGAAATTATCAAAAGGAGAACTATTAACTTTGAAATCCTTCTATAAAAACGAATTAAAATATATTTAAAAATTTGGTGTTTCCTAATCATACTACACAAAACTTTCCTTTTACTATCACAGATATACAACTGATTTTCCGACCTCTTGGTTCCAGTATGTCACAAATTTCCGGACCAATACATGTAACGTAATAACAATTCAATCATACACATCTGCCCCACTAATTATGTATCTCTCCTATCTCAAGTGTATCATCGACTGTTTGAGACTTATATTAAACTATTAGAGACACAACGTCACCTGTCGAGTTAGTCAGGAAATCGCATAAAGTTCAAACGCTTGCTCGTAAAAAAAAATGGACCAGAACATCAGATGCCGGGAAATCGATACTGACCCTGTATTTAAAACGCAGCACTGAATAGAGATCTTTTCTTCTTTTGTTCTTAAGTTTACAAATGATGTGTTCTGTTAATAAACGAAAGGAAATCTTCAATAATATAAGCAGACACAAAACAATCATTCTCTTAGGTAAAAGCAGTGAAACATAAAAAAGCAAAAGCTGGTTACAACAAACTTAATTAAAAGTTGATTTAGTTCCTTAATGTTGTATGCACTAATAGATTTTTTTACATATTTTTTTATGTTTTACATCAACAGATAACAAATACGTATTCCTGATTCTGTTACAAGAATCACACAAATAACTGATTGCACATAAAGGTGCATTTTAAGAAATACATCGTTGCTAAGAAACATAATATTTGTAGTTTTTTTTTAAACAGACGGAGACTTTATATGCAAGTAAATGATTCGTGAGCAATACGTTAATCAATATTAGTTTTGTGTTTGTGTGAAAGCCTATATGGGCGTTTGCATTATAGCAGTTTGTAGACTTTATGAGACTGACACATACGCGATCAGAAATCGATTTCAATTCCATGTAAAAGTTAACTCACTTTTCATCTAATTTCGTATGATAAATTAAATATTGACGAACTGCTATATATACATAATGATAGTTTGATTTTCATTAATTTAAAGAGTGAACAATTAGAAAATCAATGAAATGTGATTGGATCGACTTGTACGCTAATATATTTAGTATAAATAAAAACTGAATAATTATTATTCAAATAAACATTATTCTACTAACTACATCTGTTACAATTGATTTATTAAGATATTTGACATGTGAAAGATTCTTATTCAATGTAATACAACCAACACTAATTCAAGATTAGCAACAATGGAATTTTTTTTTGTTTTTTTTGTTTTGTTTTTTTTGCTGGCGGCGAGTATGCTACTCAAAAGTTTTTACTAGCTTACAAATAGCAAGAACATTCTAGACACGAACATGGGATATTCAATGTTTAGTTATTTCAATCTATACTCGATACTAGGAATATAATTTTATTATTATCATTATTATTATTATTATTATTATTATTATTATTATTATTATTATAAGTAGTAGTAGTAATAGTATTAGTAGTATTAGTAGCAGTAGCAGTAGTTCCTTTTATTTCTGTTGTATACTCATTTCATTCCGGGTCCCAACTAGAGATCTAAGTTAAAAAATGACATCACGATATTTATCACGAAATTTTCTTTTAAAAAACAACAGCATAATTCACATATTTTACATAGATAAAGCGCTTTGTAATGTGCATTTTTTCCATTTCGTTAAGGCTTAGGCTACCAGGAATCCCTTCTGGGAGTCTATCGGAACCTTTTCCAATCAATTCAAGGGCTCCAACTTCAACTGGAAACATTGACGTCACCTTCTGCCACATTTTTGAGATTTCCATTTCAAGATGTTTGTAATTTGATAGTTTTTTGAAGACATTCAAAGATACATCACAATCTGCAGGGACTTGCACGTCAGTAAGAAATCACGGTCTCTGGACGATTCCCTTCGATTGTTCTGTTTGCGTGTATTGTAAATTCCCATAAAATTATTACAGGTCTTATCTTTGGAACCCATTCTGTGTGGTGTTCATACCAATGTCTTGCAGTTTATTTTCAGTAAAAGTTTTCCAGTGCAGATGTTGGTCTACATTGTAAGACTGAGATTCATGTTCGGCGGATGTTCATACCGCGAAACCTGATACAAGATGATCAATTGTTTCTGAATATTTATCACAGAATCTTCATTTCGGGTTAACACAATTTTTCAATCTGCGTGATGGCAATTTCTAGTTACCTTACATTAGTCTTGAGCAGCAAGAGTAAAACATTAGGTTTCATATTTTAACCGTGCACTACGTAACCATTGATGCATACGGGGTTGGTCTACATCAATTTAAGCGATACGGCTTGAGCATTGAACATGAATAGGCTTATCGTGCCACCGTTACTCTATTTGATCGATTGCATTTGCTTTTGTTATAATTTTTAGTCTCTTTGCCTGTGTTTTCTGAGTATTACAGTTTACGTGACATTCTACAACCTATTTAAATTCCATTTTGAATTTGATGGTTTCGTTTATTATTGAATAAAGTTACTTATTCCTCTCTCTCTTTACTCTTTTTGAATTTGTTGGCTTCATCTTTTACTAAATAAAGTATAATAATAATAATAATAATAATAATAATAATAATAATAATAATAATAATAATAAGAAGAAGAAGAAGAAGAAGAAGAAGAAGAAGAAGAATTATTATTATTATTATTATTATTATTATTATTATTACGATTATTTTATATTCTTTGATATCTGGTGCATACTCATTAGTTTCCGGGTCCCAACCAGAGACATAAGGTAAGAAATAGTTTTATGACATTTTCCACTGAGCGGTTTTCGAGGAAAATAGACAAAAGTTAAAATCCAAAAACATTTTTAAAATAGATAAAGTCCTTTGTAATATGTGGGCTGTATTTGTGAGTACAATATTTTGTATTTCTTTAAGGCTTGTGCCACCGGGGATCTTTCAATGTGTCTATTGGAACCGTTCTTAAAAGATCCGAGGGCTCCAACTACATCTGATATCATTGATGTTCTCATGTTTCCTATTCCACTTCAAGTTCCTTGCATTTTGATAGATTTTTGAAGATCTTTAGTACAGTCTGCAGGGACTGTCAATAAATAAAATGGATGCCCAGGCTATTCTGCCGGTAAATATTTTTTATTATTTTGTCTGAAGATATTTTTAAAAACAGCAACACATTCATTTAACATAGAAGTTCATTTGTTTTAATCATCGATTGTTTAGACAATATTTCCCACCACCAAAAATTAAAATCTTTTATTCTTCATCAATTATTAAAAGAAATATATGCATTTCTGAATATTTTAAGCACTTTAGGCATAACAGACTCTGCAAATCGAAAACCTGCCAATGCACTTCAGGTGGACCAACGGAAGGCAACAGTCACGTGACACAGAATCCGTGTTGGTCAAGTCCTGCCTACACAGCACACGCAACCACTACGTTGACGGTATACAATACAATATTTCCTTAGTTCTATAACTCTATTTATATTCACCGGTAAAATCGCTTAGTTAAATAGCTTGGTGTGTATTTTACCGGGACCGGCAAAATATTCAATTCGTAAATAAAATGGTCCTCAGGTTGTATAAAATAAACCTCAATATCAATGACTGCAAATATTATACAATATAAATATTGTATAATATAAAATCTATTTATCTTGTGCGTCATAATTCATGTTCCCCTAATGTATTTTTATGCAACCTAACGGAGCCTTTTTGTAAAACCTAAAACCACTTTCTGATTTATTTATATGCGTACATTTTATCTACATTCGTGTAAACAAAATAGAAAATGGTTTCTAGTATTTGGTATAGATTTTAATAAGCACATTTTTGTGTATCACTGACATGTCAAAAGCTTTCTCTAAAAACGTTCCCTGTAATTGTAATTTAGGTATAACATATTAGCCTCCAGTCAAAAACACAAGTTGCATGGTTATTAGGATTTGATGTAACATAACACATTTATTGCTTTCTGAAAAGCAAGACATTTATTCCTTTATATATTTTATATATTTTAAAAGTAATATCTGATGACTTAAACCAAATGTAATTGTTTTTTAAACTTAGACCTAAAACCTGTGTTATAATTATATATTGAAAAGGCAAAAATGCAAGCCAAAAAATAAAATGTCTGATACTTTTGTCATGATTTTTATACTTTTTTCTTAAATTGTAAATTTTGGCCTCTCAAAGACGGACAGCATTCAGAAAATTCCTAAATGTTTAAAAGATATGTTAGATATATAACAATAACTATTTTTAAAAACTACTTTTTGCTGCTTAGTGACCCTGAATTAATAACAAGTAATAATTCAACTTGCGTTTGTTTTTATGTGTGTGTGTGTGTCTCTCTCTCTCTTTCCATATATATATATATATATATATATATCGATATATCGTCCGGTTGTCACTCCTCTTCGGTCTTTTGAACATATGTAAAGGTATGGACTTTGTTTTCTATTTATGATTGGGTTTCCGGTTACTTTTAAAGACTACTTCAAATCTATTCTTCTAACGTTACCGCATAAAGTCTCAATTTTTTTAAATTTGTTTTCTTTAATTTCTGTGTCATTTGTGCCCTCAATAGAAAGTAGATAGGTTGGGACTCATCAACAGTGCCAATCCACTACTGAGATTCGAACTGTTTCTATACAACACAAGCGTCATACCAACTGTAACAACGGGCCCCGCTGACGAAGGAGAAACTAAATAGACTCAATATAGCGCCGCTACAAACAAATTCATTGGTCATGCTCATCCAATTATTCATAACCCTACGGATTGTGCCCCAAGAGCCACGTCTTTCCTTTCCCCTGACCCGCTATATCGCAGAGCATTAGCTGGGTCAAGCAAGGACATACAAGTAATAGAATTTTGGGGATTTAGGCAAATCATTATATTAATTTCTTCTCAGTCACCGAGGTCCGTTGATACAGTTGTATGATGCTTGCGGTTTATCGAATTGGTCCGGGTTCCAATCTCGGTAGATGATAAGCACGGCTGATGAGTCCAGTGTTTTCTGCATTTTGTTGAGGATTCTTCTAGACGCGATGAATTAATATATATATATATATATATATATATATATATATATATATATATATATATATATATATATATATATATATATATATATATATATGCGCGTGTGTGTGCATGTGTCTCTATGTGTATAGACTTTCATAAATCAATTCCTAGATAAGGTCTATAACGGAATTGACTAATTCCAGAAGAGATTTTAGAAAGTGCTCAATACTTAATATGCAGAGCAATATTCTGGTTAAATTCATGATCTCTAAATTTTCATATTGTAGTGTAGACATAGAAGGTCTCATTAGATAATTGGGGAATGCTACACGCAGAAAGTTACCTTGTCCAGTGTTATATAAACAATTGCATGGACGGGGCGAGGCATATTTTTGGTCTGTATCTTGTGGGTACGAGAATAGAATAATTTAGAATTACTGCTACCATTACCGTTGTGGTTATTTGACATGTGGATGTGAACAGGATCTAGTGAATACGTGAAACCATCTTAACAAGATACGACATGGCGTCTTCACCAGACAGAACCCTCGAATTGATTGCTCAACTCATGCAACAAATGAAGCTTCAAAAACAAACTCTAGAGTTTCGGAGGAACGGAACCACTAACGCGCCGCAATCATCCAACAAAAATACCTTGACCGCCTTGTCATTGAAACCAATGTAACGGACAAGGAATGGGTATTATTTCTTGATGATTCGACTCTGTATAAAACAGACGAAATAAGCAACGAAGTGAGAATAACATGCTTGCCTGAAGCCAACAGGGTCTTTTTCGAACTTAGAGGGGCTGAAATCTTAAATTCGGCTCCAGAAGAAAGGCTTTTGTCACACATCCAAATCGTTGTGGTAAATGGTTGCAGAAGGAAGTTCAGCGGCCGGATTTCTCTCCACACGCCAGGCAGAAGGTCAGTCAATCATGGTTACGAGCTCTAGCCAAATTGTGCTTGTACACAGCTGAATTACCTAAGACGGAAGCCTGCGTTCAGTGAGTCAACTCCCTATACGACATGAGAGCTGCCAACAAGGAGTACCAGAGTCGACTTTTGTCCGGGGCTTCCAACCTCACCACACTCAAGCAAACGTTCGACCGACTCGTCTGCTTGGGAATGACAGACAAGCTGCACGGTTACTTAATGATCTTAGCCCATCAACCTCGTTCAACCTACAGATATCTGGCCACAAGCCCTGTGCGCTTCGACAACCACCCCCGCAAAAAAAAAACTAATATATTCGCTTCTTCGCCGAATAAGAATACGTTTGTGGGTTGCGTGAAGACATTCTACCCAGGTGAATCAATTAGTAGAAGAGATTGGCCAGCAGCTAAACTGCTATGTCGTAATTGTGGAATTAGGGGAAACTGAAAAGGTTATGCCAGAAATCTACTGAAATTGAAATTGGACATGCGAAGAAATCAACAAGGTGCTAGACTGGGCGTGGTTCATTCACTTTCTCAAATACTAGTCTGAAAATCTGGGGCCATGAAGCCGATTTGATACCGTCTGGTGCTGTGCCCCATATTGCACGGAATGGAAATCTATTTGAAGGAGGGGATCCTCATCCAACGCCATCACTAACAATAGAAGGAACTATAGAGCATCAAACCCACGCTTCATGTGGACGCACCCATCCTGGTCCAATTAGCCACGTTAATCATTGCATCCTCGCGTTCGCCGATGCAGAGGCACAAAATTATTCAAGTGAACTAGAAATATTAAAACTACGCAGGTAAGACAAGCAACTTCAGATAAAGCGAAGAATTAACTCGAGTCAGACAAGATATGTTGGGTATGAGTCCAACAAATCATCTGGTTTTATTTATCGGAATCTGCACTGAAGGACCTATATCTGTTGCGAACTGATTTCCCTAGTCCAGACCTCACGGCTCAACTCGTTAAATGGCGCAAATAAAAATGTTCTGTGTACATATCCACACAGAAATCCCATCCTATTGATGCCTTGTACCATCCCGTTACTTCCAACAGAAAAAAAAACAGGAACTTACTGAAATGATGAATACGGGACCATTTCAAGTCCAGTGCATTTAATACATGGCCACATTAATCCTAACCGAACACGACAGGAAAGCAACGATGCAGAGATCATCATACGCTGTCATCCAAATCGCACATCCTGGGTATGACGATAAACTACATCCGACAGCAAAGCCTCTGATCAGGAGGTTTTGAGGAGTGTGGAACCACCAGTTAATTGCTGTCGTTCCCAGGCCCAACGTAACCCCGGATGGTAGCACCTGTTAGGA
>OZ038481.1:125618305-125648305 GCA_964036315.1 Acanthosepion esculentum
CAACTAGAAAATAGTGTGTGTATATATATATATATATATATATATATATATATATATATATATATATATATATATATATATATATATATATTTGCTCCTAGCTGTATGTAACTAGGGAACATATTTGAGAGCCTAAAATACGATAGTTACTCGTCACTTATATTTTTATTTGTAAAAGAACCATTTTGTTTGTGTTCGCCTTCTTAAAGAAGAAAGCAATGTGTGCCAGCTGCCTGTTTGTATGTTATAATATTAAGTCAATACAAAACAGATACTCGTATATAGACAAACATTTTAACTGCAAACGATATCCTTCATAGGATCGAAAAGATAAAATAACATTGAAGGAAATATGTTCACCCCAAGCAAGGAAATACCGCCACTAAGACGCAACGGCTTACTGTGAGCAAAAGAGAATGGGAAGAGCTCAGTGAGAAAAAATGCACAATGAAAAAGCAGTATTCAGGAAGACAAAAAATGGATATTTGTTCTTAGGAAGATAGAAGTTGGCTTTTAGCGTCGCATTTAAATTTTTGAGGTTTGTAAATGGCAGAAAAGCATAAAACTGAAAGAGAGTAGCACACGTGAGGAGTGCGAGAAAAGTAACTATTATAATGGAACTTACAGTTATATCTATCTAGTTCATTAGTAAAATGGTGAGACCTATTTGCATGAGGACACTTATCATAAAAATATTTATGCAAAAGTCACAAAGAAAGCAATTCCCGGTGATTGGAAAGTGACGTAAATTTAGATGAAATTTTAGGATCGATTACATTACATACCACACTTTGTAAGCAAATATTTATGAGGCAGGCATAATATCCATTTCGCGGACGGTAAAAACTTGACCCGGCTTCTTTAACATCTCCCCTTTCCTGGCAAGATTAATGCTTGACAAACGTACTGATAAGCTCTAGATTCAAATAGAATTCCTCTTTTTCACTTAAGATAAAGTCTCTTTCTTGGGAGCGCGTTTTCGCAGCATCGCCCGCGCGACGCCAACGTGACAACAACGTGACGCCAACGTGACCGAATCCCCCCCAAAATGGAACGCTGGCTTCAGAATTTCAGTTGTTCTGTTTCTGACTAGTCTTGTGTCTATCGTCTCTTCATGTTGACTTAGATACCGTCTAATCCTAAGTATGTTTCTAATAACCATGTCCTGAAGATGGTCTGCTAGACTGAAACGTCTGACGTCGACAGTAAAACAACATTAAAACAGTAAAATTGCATATTCGGATTTTGTTTTGTCTTTTCCATATTTTTCATCATACCACCCTTTCGATTTTGTCAGGAATCTTGAGACACATAGCTTGAGGACCAGATCATATATGGCAACAATATTCTGTGTACGGAAAGGTAGATTTATAAATGTGCTTGATGGATTCTAACGAAAAAAAGACTTTTGGAAGGACAAAGATAACCAGAATTTGTAGCAGTAGACCTAGTGATTGATTCAATATAATCACTTAAATCCCTGTCAATGGAAAACGTGAGCTGAACAAGACACAATGTGTTGCGCTTCTGGAAATCAGTATCACCCATGCCGAAGGAAAGCACAAAATGTTATCGATGGTAATTAAATGATAGTTTAGTTTTGGAGTCTTGGTTTGGTTTGTTTTGGTTTGGTCTGTTTTACGGCATATCAACCTCAATGCATTATTTAATGCCGACAAAATTTTTATTCATGGTAATATTATTTTCAAAAAAATATTGCTGGTATTTTTTCTAAAAATATATTCCTGATAATAATTTTCTCTTCAAAGATTTATTGCTGGTAATAACCTTCAACAAATTGCTGGTATTAACACCTTCTTTGACAAATTCGTCCTTTGACCGCAGTTTTGGGGGTTAATTATTTGCCCATAGCTGGAACCCTAACTGGTGATACTACCTCGGGTCAGGGTGGACCTGGGAACACAAGCAATTAAGCGGTGGTTCCACTATCCTCAATCCTCTCATCAGAGGCCTTGCAGTTGGATGTAGTTTACGTCATACGCAGGACGCAGATGTAGTTTATCGTCATACACAGGACGAGTTTTGTTAAAATTTACAAACCATTACTTGCCCCAGTTAAACATTGATTGGGAGTAATTTTCGAAACCAACTGCCAGTTTTACATAGTCGGACGTATCGGACTGCTACAAAAACAGAATTAAATGTTGTGTTATCAGCCTAAATACCTTGCTGGGTACTGATAATATCGAGAATTTAGTTGACGAATATGTGACAATAGACTCATTTCTGTATTTCTAAATATAGCACTGCCTGTCTTGTTCTTTTATGTTTTTTATCCAGAAATTATATATTTCTAAATGTGGATTTTTTCAACTTGTCCTCCGGCCGCCTAAAGATTTTGAGGTTGCCGTATAACAAACTGAAAGTCCACATTAAATTTTATGTCGCAGGAAAGCAATCATATATTTGTATCCTTTTTCACACACACACACACACGCACACGCGTGCGCGCGCGCACACACACACACACACACACACACACACACACACACACACGTGTTTGTGGGTTTATGTCCGTGCATTCAGGCTAGCTTTTGATCAAACAACGTGAATCAACAGGGAAGAAACCCAAGACAAATATATCGAAGACATACTATCAAAATATTTCTTTTGAGAGAGAAATTTGAGAAACTGCAATATTAGTTACAGTAATATGTAAGACGAGGAAACGAAAAGTCGATCCGTATTAATCGATTTTCATTTTTCCTAAATTTCGAATTCTTACATTAAAAAAGAACACATTTCCATTCACGATAGCAATAATAACGAAAATTGTTTTCCTTTTTATTTTTAAAATAAATAAAATTCCAAACAACTTCCATATTTTCTGTTCAACTTTTAAGATGACAAATTATTATTATACACTGATTTACTCGAACTGATATCCTCATCTAAGTTGTTACAGGTAAACCGTTTTCCCGTTATGTCTTGTTAAGTTAGATGCTTTATTTTTCGGAGCTTCGACATACACTTGATATGTAATGCATATTTACCTAATAATATTTTAATGTATTTATCTTTATATTATGTTCTGAGCTTGGCATGTTTTAAACTTTCCTCGCAGTTAGAACCGTATGAAAAACGATATTTCGTAGTTGTCATGGTCTTCTCTGATGGGATTTAACTTTCCTCAGTTGCAGCCACAATTTTTCTCGCCAAAATCTCTTTTGAATTTTTTTAAAGTCTACCATTCGTCCATGCATTGAATATTGATGCTCTATCAGGTATGGAGCATCGGCTAGTTTGAAATCTAGGTGTCACCGTCTTAGATTTGAATCGGTTAAATGTTCTATGTACTATGTTAACAATTTATTATCTCAGACTTATTACTTGAGGAACTCTCTTTCGATTTCTTGCATTCCAGTCAAATTTGACCTTCAAAAATGTAAATGCAATGTCAATCGTTATCTCCTCTCTCCTTATTTCCTGTTCATGTAGTGTTTTCTTAATAATGATTTTTTTCTCATATCCATTCACGCGCAGTAACCAATTGCGTCTTACTGATTTTCTTGCTTGGAGTGAACCCGTTAAAAATGTATCTTCGAATACATTGTACATTTATCATGGTGAATGTGTGTTTAGTATAATTTTTCCTCGACGGATATCTTAAAATCGGCATGCCGAGTTCCAATTCTGATTCTGTTACATTCACTGATGCCGTTGGAAAAGATAATGAATCCATCTTCCTCGTGTTGTCGATTAAATAGCATTGCAAAAATTGATCTTTATTTGGGATGGCGGAAAATCGCAAAGACGGAAACACCAATCGGTGCAATAAAGCGCGTGTGTGTCAATCCCTGAAATGAAGATTTGTCTGGGCATTCACCTTGGCCTTGAATTCTGGAATGGATGACAAGAATATGGTTGGAAAACAGTACAACTCCATACTCACCTAAAGATCTAACCAAATATACAAACACGTAGGTTCTTCTTGACTGAAATATAATAATCACTTTGGTTACGGTTAAGAGAGCATGTAAACAAGATATTCTGTATCATATCTGATAAACATCTGATAAAAGGATTATTGTTAAGTCTTTGCTTCTGTAAGATGATTGTATTCTTACAAAGCAACCGTGACTCCGTAAGTTGTTTCTAATAATTCCTTTTCTTTTATAGGAGGCTTGTTTTGTCTTAAAGGTGTAATTTCGGGGTGTAGCCAACGTATCATGAAATTCTTATATTTTTAGTATATCATCCCATATGATAAAACAATAATATAAAACAGAGAAAATAAATCCTCATACTTATTACATCCAACTCTGTCCAATATGAAACTTTATATATACTTTATCAGAATTCTCATGAATCCATGTTTAATTCTTCGAAGTCAAAGGTTTCGGGGTGGCGGGGATACAAAATCTTAAATTGCATACCATGATAAGATGTAAGACCATAATTAAATGAAATGTTAAAACTATCAAAATTTATTAATTTTCAGCAGCTACAATTAATTAAAGCGTATTCGAGTTTACGTCCTTTATATTATATCTCAGTTGACGTGATTATCTGTCCTCCCTGCTCCAGGGTTTCAATTTCCTTAGAGATAACTTGCTGTACGGGTAGCGCTTATTGTCTCCAATTCTCGTTACTAAAATTTCATTGAAACTGCTCCCTCATCTGTCCTTCCTTTCTATTAAACTCTATATTTCATTACGTTTATGTCCCATTGTGATATTTATGTCGAAATATCATGTCTCCTATGTTTATCCGCAAGTGTCACTGTTCCTGTCATCATTGATTCAGCCAATCTATCTTTGTTCCTCTATCCTCTTGGTTTCCAGTATCCTTACATCTGTTTATATTCGGACTATTTTCTTTATCGTTGTTGTTATTGTTACAAAAGTCTCCAGGCATCCTCAGGTGTATATAGATCTGAACTGAATCTTTTATTTAAATCTATGGAGATAGACTGCTCTGGTTCCACTCACCATGTTTTGGGTTATCGTCTAGTTTTTTTTGTTTTTTGATTTTTTTTGTTTATTTTTTTTAGTACTGTTACTTACTAGCCCACGGATTCAACTCACAGTTATTACGTCAACAAAATCAGGAACAACGCTTTAATGATTTAGGCTATTGTGTCGTTGTTGGGGCGCACCCACCTTCACAACCATAATAGACTGATCCTATTATTATAAATAGAACAGTAGTTCTAGAGCAGTGTAGTGCAGTGCAGAGTGAGACTTCTGTATTGATCAGTTACACTTCCGTTTCTCGACCGGAAGATACCATTAGACTTTATTACTATTACTTATTGTTACTACTAACCTCCGTTCGTTCTACTACTAATCTCTCTGGTGTAAATACCTCTCTGAATATACCAGTATTTTTCCCTACAACTGTGTTTGTTCGTTATTACCATATACTCACGTGGAAACACACAACATCTCAACAGTCGTACAATTGTTTCTAGTGTATTTGAGTCTTAAACTTAAACTTCCTGATCATTATTACTGCTGCCTGTCGTGTACGGACTTCTGTTGCTGCTGATGTTGAAGTGTTCCTGTCATTTGTCTTTCTTTATTAGTAGCTCTAGTATTGCTGTATTTATATCAGGGATCCATCGTCCTTGAGTCCAGGTTTTCTGCTTTCTATTTCAGTGTACGTGTTTTCCACGTCATCTTTCCAGAATGAATCTCCAGTATTTTCTATTCTCCTAGAGATGAATGTCATTATCAAATGGTCATCTTTCATTGCTACAATGGCTTATTCATATAATATATATATATGCAACAGTACACCTAGCCATATCCTTCAACATATCCTACAACTAGAAATGTAGTATTCATTACGTGATTTTTTTGCTACATCATACTTTAATAATTCTTAATCTTCTTCGTCGTTACAACAGAAATAACAGATTTCTTATTTATTGTGTGTGAATACGTCAATCTCTCTTAAACTAATTGGATAACGTTGGGCTTCCCCAAATCTTCAGCGTATAACCAATAATCAGTCCTTCCAATGTGTTATGCAAACTTAATAGAGAATCATGTGTTCGGCGTGCAAATTGGTTTTAAAAAGTCTTGCCGTGATTACAACTCTGTGTGTCTTTTCTTTGATATTTTCTTATTTGAGTTTTTATTTTATGGTAGTCGACGTGGACTCATCTGACTTACTTATCGACGCCTTTCATTAAAATATTTACCTTCATCTCTAACAAGAAAACCTTCTGTTAATACTGACATTTTAAATTAAATTTATCGCCTATTGTACACTGATTTGGTAACGTTTATGGGGTAAATATAATCACGCGAAAACCTGGTAGGCTACTCCGGCCAAGTTGATTATCGGATTAGAAAGGAGCACAATGTTGGTTGCCATTTGAATGGAATATTCCCTCTGTGAAACTGTGAGAATATACGATATATCTTGATCCACGATATCCCGCGTGTACTGTCAATGCCGGATGGAATAAATTTACGTCCACTTTGGACAAGTGTCGTAGACTATGGTTCATTAATTATCATGATGACAGTCGTCTAAATAGATTTGCCTTTGTTAATAAACAATATACACTAGTATAAATCCGGTCTCCATTTGAAAACATATGCAGAAGCTGAGATTAGCATCCTTTCGCTGGCATGGAATCTAATAGTATAGGATGTACAATGTTGTTCAGCTGTAATACAATAATAATAAATGCATTGGCTCATTTGGAGTCATGGCTACTCTAATTTGACCTCGAAGGAATGGTAATGTGAGGCTTGGCCATATGGGTGAAAGTTAAATTGGTTTTCTACAGATGATGAATTTCGGCCATGTAGCCATGTATACCCGTTTTCCATAAGGCATCGTGTACGTCGTCTTCCATAATACTGTATGTGGGATGGTTTGGTTTGTCTAACCCCTCTAAATTCGTCTTTGAACTACGATCGCAACATTGCGTTGATTCATGAAGATTTTCTCCACCCCAAAAACTACCTAGCCAGCAACAATAGTTCTTTTTAGAAGTAATACATTGTCATCGGATTCATGTTGTCCATAATTGGTTATTCATTGTTGGCAAAAATACATGACCACTGATGATGGAAATAAGAGTATATTTTTGTAGTCGTAGAATTTCCCTATCCTACTGTGTCATTGTCTTTCCTGTATCTGTTTTTTCTTTTTGTTTATAGAAATAAATAGAAGTCATTATTTTAGGTGTTTTCCACATACATTCAAAAGTTATAACTGCTGCTGATTCCACCAATTTTCCTCGATGTGTTTTCCATCACTAGTGTGAGCGGCATAAGTTTTAAAGCAGTATTCATTAGTTCTTTAAATTATTCATTAAAATTCATTGATTTCAGAGGGTTTGGTTTGGTTTGTTTATTTAAAGGCATATCATCTCCTCAAGGGTCATGGGACGACAAAACTTTTATTTTCATGTGAACTTTGGCAATTTCTTTTTACCAAATTGTATTTCTGATATTTTTACTATGGAAATGCATTGCTGGTAATCATTTGTAATTTATTTTTATATTTTCATGTTTTTACCCCACTTTCGGGGTTCACTATTTGTCTTCAGCTGGGATCCTAACAGGTTCTACTAACCCGGGTCAGGTGGACCTGCGAAAAACAAATATTAACATGTGGCTCCTCGCTCTTCAAAACCTCCAATCACCCGATCAAAGGCCTTGCTGCCGGATGTAATATATCGTCGTACCCAGGGCTGGATTTCAGAGGGAATCTTAAATCAAAGTAAAGATGCAGGCAGTGTTTTGAATTATTGCATTTTTGACTGATTGATTTGCTTTGTACGACATATTAATCTGTTTTTGGAGAGGGGATTTAAAGTCAAAATATATTGCATTGAAGGTATAATTGTTTTGTATTTTTCCTAGTGCATATTGCATCAACAATTCATTCGAGATAATGATTTTCCACTTACATATCCTATTAATAAAATCCATGTCCTATTAATATAATAAGTGAATGTACTGGACTATAGCTGGTTGCAAATTATCTTTAATAGGATTGGCATTATTGTCCTGTAAAATGTAGTCACTCAGAGGCAAACAAATCTTGCTAAGTGTTCACAATATTAATTTTAATTGTTTTTCCTTCGTCAACTCTATTTTCCACATATATTTCAAGGCCTATGAAATATTTTAATTCCTCTATATTGCTCTATCTTCGTTTTAGTTTATTGTTGACTCGCTTAATATATATATATATATATATATATATATATATATATATATATATATATATATATCTTCGTTTTATTGTTGACTCGCTTAATATATATATATATATATATATATATATATATATATATATATATATATATATATATATATATATAGTGAATTTTAATTTAATCCTTTACAATATTTTTAAATAATTAGTATCAGTTTGATATGGTAGTAAGCCTCCGTCGTTTAGGGTCAACCATGGTTAGCATCTTAGTTGTCTGCTTGGCTGGAGCATCGAGGTCTCTGACTGTAGAGGCCGATGCGGGAGTGACAGTCTCTTTTGGAGAGGTCGCATGTGTTATCTCTCTCTGGACTGTTGGAGCTGTCACTTTGCTTTCCGCGAGCCCTCCTTTCCTTGGCGACTTGTGTCAGCTTCTCCTGCCCTGACTTGAGGTGTTTGGTCAAGTTTCCTTTCCACTTGGAACGTATGGATTCCAGGAGCTCCCACAACTCTGTGTTGATGTCCACAGGTTTCATGTCGCGCCACAAGACATCGAGGCACCGCAGCTGTGGCAGCCCGGCGGTTCTTCTTCCAGAGTCCAGCTCTCTATACAGGAGGTCTTTAGGGATGCGACTGTCTGGCATGCCGGGGACGTGGCAGAACCAACGGAGTCTGCGCTGTCTGCGCAGTGTGAACATGCTGCTGGGCAGACCAGCTCGAGACAGGACCTCAGTGTTGGGCACCTTGTCCTGCCACGCTATTCGCAGGATACGGCGGATGCTTCTCGTGTGAAAGGTGTACAGACAACTTTCTTTCCTGGTCTAAGCATACGTGGTCTAAGCCTCGCTGCCATACAGCAGCGTTCTGATGACGAAGGCGTTTGACACTGCCATTTTGTCTTCATCGTCAGCTTTGGATTGGTCCACACACGTCTTTTGAGGCGCGCAAGGATTCTAGCTGCCTTCCCGATTCTCTTGTCAATCTCTGCTTCTAAGGAGAGGTTGTCAATGATGGTGGAGCAAAGTTATGAACTGATGGGCCGCATCGAGCTCATATTCGTAAGTGGTGATGGTTGCTGGTGTTTCGGTACCTTGTCCCAAGACATTTGTCTTTTTCAGGGTAATGGTCAACCCGGAATCTCTGCAGGCCTTGTGAGAAATGGCTCATCAATGACTGATTTTCACACTGGGTGTGAGTCGCTACGGCTGCATCGTCGGTAAAAAGGATGTTTCTGACAAGAGCTTCAAGTATTTTGGTCCTGGCTCTGAATCGGACAAGATTGAACAGCACGCAATCTTATCTCGTACACAGGTAAACCTCTTCGCTTGATGTGCCGAATGCATTCTTCAGAAGCAGAGCGAGGAAGTTCCCGAAGATAGAAGGAGAGAGGAGGAAATCCTGTTTGACACCACTTCAAATGTTGAAGGGCTTAGAGGCCATTGAACTGCACAGTCGCATGCTATTGAAGGACTCAATTATCCTCTGCAACTTGGGTGGGCAGCCAAGCATGGACAGGATTCTGAAGAGGTCTTCTCTGCTAACGAAGATCGAACGTCTTGGTGAGATAGATAAATGTAACGTACAAGAATATCTGCTGTTCGCTGCACTTTTCCTGGAGCAGGCGGAGGGAACAGACCATGTCTACAGTTGATCTTTCAACTCGGAAATATTTGAAATATTATTAATATTATATTGACATAATGAGATTGTTTATATTTAAATGAAATTAATATATTAATAACATACATATTTTTTACTGTATCTTTTACTATATAGTTAAAGATTTAGTATTGAATGGATTAATATTAACATCTATTTATTAAAGTATTAATTTTAAATTCTTACTCCCATTATATAATTAATGGGAGTAATATAATAATATTAAACTCTTCTCTGGTATATTTTGTCCTTTTTTTTTCATTGTTCCTCCTTGCACAGGTGTTTATAGGTTACATTTAGCTCAGCGTCTCTTTTCAACCGTCGGGTTTATCTATACCGACTCCAATATAAACACATTAATTTCCTTAACCCTCTATATCTATATAACTCCCTATGGTATTATAAGACAATTCTTACTCCATGTCCTTTTACTCTTTCTTTTTATTCTTTTTATTTTTCAATCCTTTGCCTTTCGAATTTCCTGTGAAGAAACGTGGGAATTCATTCGTTTTAGTAAATTTATTACCATTGATAAGTCCAGGGACGAAATAGTCATCTGTATGAAAAAATTGTTTGATCTGATCAATTGTAATTTTCACGCACGCACACACACACACACACACACACACACACACACACACACACACACACACAAATATATATATATATATATATATATATATATATATATATATATTATATCTCACAGTTAAATTAGTTTATTCGACACGAACCTCAGTCTATACATGGTTGGAATAAAACTGACGAATTATATGTTTGTCTGTTAAATTAAGCTTATTCCACATATGAGGTGATTTCTGATTTTATTGTGTATTAATTTTTGCTCTGCTATAATAAATACATTCAGTTCTTTTGTGGATCAGTTTTTATATTTTATATTACTAGGATCCAGTTGGATTATAATAGAATAGATTACCTTTACTATATATATATATATATATATATATATATATATATATATATATATATATATATAACAGATTACCTTTACTATATATATATATATATATATATATATATATATATATATATATATATATATATATATATGCTAAACTATTCACATCTTTATTCAAAAGCGTAAAGGCATGTCATACGTTCATAATTCTTAGTGATTTGCTTAAAGTAAAAACACTATAGAATAATAAGTTTAATCAAGTAGTAGCTTTTTTGCACTATGGAACCCCCTGGCAATCTCTTGTTTCCCTGCCTCTACAATCCTAAAATAAATTAAAGGCAACGTCAACTGCCATCTTTTGTCTTCTTGAATCCTGTTCCTTTATTGTCCTTTTCCTCACTTCTCTTCAATAAATTATTCACATTTTCCTTCACTCCCTGCACCGATGCCACCCTAGTGTCATTATCACCTGGCTTGAGGTGACATTAAAAAAAAAAGTTAAACATTAGAAGAAATTGATTCCTTCTGAATCATGAAAAATTGTTTTGAAATCTTACATCAATTCTGAAGGTGTTAATAGAATATTTTCCTTTTATGCCTAAAGGAATTCATGCCATAAATTAGTTTCCAGTTCAAGAACATTTACCGCATTTTTTTTTTATTCTTTATCTTCAAAACTACTTAAAAATGTCATTTTAACGACAGAAAGGATTTTCATTTACAACTTTAACAATATAATCACACGTATTCATCTTCAAACACACTCATAATATTTCACTTTATTTTTTCGTTTTTGTCATGCCTTTTGTCTTTTAAATTTCTTAATCCGGTTTTATCCATTTATGCAAGTATATTTTCTAAATTACCTTTCTCATTCTTCATTGAATTCATATCTTAACTCACTGCATCATGGGAAGGCAATGATTGAGGATATTTAAAAAAAAACTCTTTATATTGCTTTGAAACTTTCTACAGAGCTTTGTATGTGTCTACTTCTGAACTTTCTAATGTTTAACCCTTCAAACTGCAGCAATACATAGAATCTAAAATTATAGAAGTTGCCTATATACGTTGCCTACTAATCATTTTTTTCAAATATCCATATATCTTATTTGTTGCTGGAAAAATAACATAATGTGTCCTTTTTGCGTTAAATTTCCATTTTCGTCATTTCAAAAGAAAACATGTAAAATACTTAACAGATTTCACTGAAATTTCAACTTCTATAATTTTAGATTATATTTATAGACTCGATATGTTCGAAAAGAAGGCGGTTTCATTTTAAACAGGTGCATGTATGATATGGCTTAATATCACTAAGTAGCAAACATAATTTATTATAATCTTTCGTCTCTGTCGCAAGTGTAAATTGGAGCCATTAAATTGAAATACGGGAATGTTTATCTAAAATAAATACAAGGATATTTTTAGTCAACATATAAAGTGGCAAAATTAAATTTGTGACTTAAGATATTTTCAAAATTAAATTTGATAATATGTGCAAATAATATCAATAAGTAATTATTTAAAGAAAAAAGACAATTTACAAGTTCTTCTTTAGGATCCCATACCCTTCAATGCTGCTTTGAAGATTATTTGGAAAATTTAAATTTAAAAAAACTATAAAAATAAAATACAGACCAAAAATTTAAACTACATCATTGTGCATATTAATTGAAACAACCGCTTTAGTTTCCTTTCTTTAAACATATGGACAATTGCAGAGCCATTGGAGTGACAAGGTGTAATATATTTCTATTTTTTCCTCGAATTAGGAAATTTGCAGTAGTGTGCAATAATATGAATCTATTTTCGAGGTGTATCGTGCAATTTGTTTGTCCTTGAAAAATATTGCGTCATTCGTGATTGCATCAGATTCTTATCACGCCAAGACAATATTCTCTCGACTGTCGATTAGTTGTCTTGTGGTCATTGTCTGCGATGGACGTTATTCCAAGTAAGCGTACGAAAATTATAACGCTGCACAAACACAATGTCAACCTTACCAGTGAGCAAATCAAGTACTATAGAATGACCCGGAAACTCTTCTCATTTAAATCCAATCGAGAATCTGCGGTTAATCTGCAAGGAACGACTTCGTGTAAAGAATATATGAAGTATTAACATGTTCACTGGGTCATGTTCCATCGGAAAAATACCAAAAAAATTAAATAATAACGGAATTTTTCGTTTTGTGTCAATTAATTTGCACAAGGATGTAGATATACATTCAATAAAATTTGGAAGATGGAATGCCAGATAAATTTTTATATCCATTAATTTTGTAAAATTCAAATCAAATGAGCCGATGTCGCCAAGACGGAACAACACACCTGAGATATATATATAAAATTATTAGAAGTTACCAAAAATAAAGAAACATTAAGAATAATATACAAAACACCTTCCTTCAAATGTCGAATTGCATATGGAAAATAGAAATATCTTAGAAAAATTAAAGGGAGCCTCGTGCAAAAATGGCGCAGGTATTTCTGGTAAGCTTCTGAGAAAGAGAGGGTTATAATAATGCTAACTTCAAGCAAACCTTCTGCATACGGATAGAACATGATTTCAACAAATACACCAAAATAGAAAGGAGTGTAAGATGCGTCTACACACCGGACTTATTCAACCTGTACAGCGAAGCGATTGTCAGAGAAGTAGAAGTCCTAACAGGATCTATTATTAGCAGTTAATCTTAACAAGTTGAGGTATGCAGATGACACAGAGTTGATAGATATGCAGATAACACAGAGTCGATACCAGACGCAGAAAGAAAGCTACAAAAACTCCTAGAGAATTTAGTGGTGGAAAGCGAGAAGAAAAGATTAAATATCAACAGCAAAAATACAGAATGCATGGTTGTTAGAAAAAAGGATGAGCGACTTGCAAATCGGAGATACCATATCCAATAAATGCAAAAGTTTCAATATCTGTTAATTACTTTAATAGATAACGTAAATTGTGACACTGAAATCGGAAGGCGTACTGGGATATTCAATGAAGCATTCCAAATTTTTAGCAGAATACTCAGAAATTGAAAGAAATTGTTAGATCCAAGAAAGCGAGTGCTGAACTGCTACGTTCTATCTGCTCTTCTGCATGGTCGTCAGTACTGGACGATTGTCTCAAAATGAAGAGGAGTCTTGAAGCAACAGAGATATGAAAGGATGCTGAGGATAGCAGGGGCCGAACATGTGACTAACGACGATGCTTTGAAGAAAATAGAAATAAAAAGGAAATTAATACTAAACATGAGGAAGAGATAGTTCAGGTTTCTGAGGCATATAATGAGGAAGGAAGGCTTGGAAAATTTAATACTCACGAGACAGACAGAGTGTAAGTTGGACAGAGGAAACAAGGCATAACAAATTTGGTGAGCTTGAGTAAATGGTTGGCGGTACAGGGCTTAGTAGAGATACCAGAATGATAATGTTTATTAAAAGCTAAAATTGAGAGGAAGATGTGGAGAGCCACGATAGCATTCACACCAAAAGAACAAATTCGAAAGCATGCAAAAAGTCAAAAAGAGAAATAATCTGTTTGTGTTTTATCAGGTTTCTATAGACGGTACTGTGTGACACGATGAGATTGTTAATCGTCACTTAAAATTATTACGAAAATCTTTTCTTTTTTTAACAAAATTCTATCAAGAAAATGATTTTCTTGAAAACAAGTATTTCGCTCTTGACTTCGTTATTTGAAAGGTCACTGGGTTTAATAAGTTCGAGTTTGTCAAAATTCAAGTCAATTCTTGTTCATTTTTGCTTGTTGGGGGGGGATCGATCTTCATATTGAAAGGTCATTGCGAGGTAAAAATTAACAGCACCTGCGTAAGTTGATTTTGTCTTACTTACAGCAAACTTGCTTCGGTCTTAAGTCCAAATGCCAGATGCTGTTAAATAAGGGATATTTTTTGCTCATTCCTTTCGGAAATAAATAACGAATCGTCGGCCAATAAAAAATGTAATAAATTAAAGCAGTGCACAATCAGGGATTTTGAAGCGTTTTTTCCCAAATTCTGTAAATTATATCCCTGTATATGGTTGGTTGAGAAATGAGAATATGACACAGAATGGTCTGTAATCTGATCACCAATAAGAAGCCATTTTGGTCTGAAAATGTTGTCCACGAAGTCTGAAACGTTGAGTTAGATACAAAAACAAATGAAAACTTAAAAGGAGGCCAAATCAGCAGAATACAGTGGGTGCTGTCGAGTTTACTGTTTCTACTTTCCAAGGTTTGATCTGCAACATGCCATTTTTCGTTGTCGGTGAAAAATCACAACTTTTCGATTTGCCAAAATCTGCCTTTTTTCTTAAATAGTTGAATTGAGGTTGGTGAGTTGCTCGCAGTAATTCTAGGTAGTTATAGTTCCGCTGAATCAAAGAAAATCAAAATGAATTATCCCTTTCTAATCCAGCAAAACGGACATGAACACAGTCATTGGATTCAAGCTCACTTCAGCTACGGGTTATGCACATTAATAATCTTGTTTCCATCTCCGTTTCCGTCGAACGTTGTCATAAACTATGCATTTTTCATCGCCTGTGAAAGTTATGTCCAAGAACAACTCCTTTTCATAGCTTAACTGCAAAGATATCGCTTCAAAATTACGGTCGATCTTGTTCTTTTTTGTCAGAGAATGTGGTTCCCACTTTTCGCTTTGGATACGAACCCAAGATAGCGAAAGGAGGTTGAGGCATCGATTTTCAAACACTTAGCAATTTCTCCGTCAAAATCATCGATTTTTTCTCTACGATATCATGCAGAGCGTCTACATCGACGTCGGAAGATAGTCCGTACCTTGGTCGATCATTTAGGTTAAAATATCCATGACGAAAACTGCCAAATCGCTTTTGGACCGTCGGTAGAGCTGAAGTAATATCCAAATAAACTTCTGAATGATTTTGTCAGTTTTGATTCTTATTCCTTTCGAAAATTTCATAGAGCAAAATAGAGCGAATGTTCAAATTTTCATCCCCCAATCTTTAAGCATTCTTTTTTGGAGAAGATTTTGGGACTCAGAACTGAAGGCCGCAAGATTTCAATGTAGAACGCACCAGAAATTAGCAACAAAAAACAAACACCAGTGTCAAGTTGCGGTAAATATTAACAATGAAAATCAGGCACGAAACTTTGGCAATCTCTATCTATAAAATGCAGGATGTGTGTGTGTGTGTGTGTGTGTGTGTGTGTGTGTGTGTGTGTGTGTGTGTGTGTGTGTGTGTGTGTGTGTGTGTGTGTTTGTGTGTGTAACAAATGCACGGCCGCAATTTTCGACAGATTTGAACCAAAATGTACATGCACATGCTCCAAGTTAGTGAAAACGCCAAGACTGACTTTGCATTTCCCAACTCCCATTGATAGTGGAAATAATCGATTATTTCATGCTTCTACGGCAGTTTGATGTAGTTTGCGGCCATTTTCTACTGGCCAGAGTGAGAGCCTATAGCTGGCTGCCACGAATAGGCAGGAAGATTATATTGACCAGCGTGAGAGCCAATAGCTGACTGACACGAATGTTAACTAGCATGGTTGCATGTAAAAAAAAAATCGATAGCTGCATTCGTCACGAGAGGGAAAAATTTAAATCTGCATGCCACTTTAATCCAATTGGCTCATTCGCTTGCTTAAACTTAACATTGATTCAGATTCCACAGAACTGGGTTGGGTGTGAAAAAGTATTTGTTGTTAACATTCTTTTTTCATTCGGTTTTCCCAGGTTCGAGTCCTTTTTTAAAGCTGATCGTTTTGTGTTCATTTTGTTTAGTTCTTTTTTCGTAACAGATTTAATGTTTGGTATAAAGCTTAGAAAAAATTGCAGTTTGAGATAGGCAAGAAGTAAGGCATGTAGCAACATCAGCACGGCAAAGGGCACTCCTTTAAAGGCAAGGAAGGGCAAAATATTTTAAGTTAAGTGATAGCGATTGCTGTATGAGTCGTACGATTTTTGAATGAAGCACGGACAACGCCGGGCCATGCTGCTAGTGATATAATAATATTTCATTCAAATTATCAACCCAAAGCCATTAATTAATCCACATAGAATTAACTTTAGAAGAATGATTACAACTTATTTCCATTCTCAATTCCCTATCATTTCAAGACATAACCATTACTTTTGAATTTATATTTATAGAGATATAAAATTAAACATGATAGAATGAGTATATATATATATATATATATATATATATATATATATATATATATATAGAGAGAGAGAGAGAGAGAGAGAGAGAGAGAGAGAGACAGAGAGAGAGAGAGAAAGTTATTTTTTATACAAAAAATAAGGTTTTCACAATTAATTCCTCTAATCAATTAATAATCACTAAAAATCTATTTTAGATATTTCAGATTCTTCGAATCAAAGCTTATATTTGGAAATTAAAATCTTGCTGTTGATTTGGTGTGGTAAAAAATGTAAGCAAATAAAAAAAAACAATTTCTATATTCTGAATACCTAGTACAAAAGCGGTAAATTCAGAAATAATTTAATTTAGCTATCAGGAATCATGCACAAACTAAAATATAATCGTAGATGTTTGAAATGGCTGCCTATATGTTTAACACGTACGAGTGTCAACTAGGGGGCAGTAACTATATTCAAGGTCATGAATATCAAATACCTTTATTCAAGGTTATTCAAGGTCAATTAATCCTGAAAGATAAAGTCGTGGTAATAAATTCGCCGCTTTTTATTGGGCACCCCACAGTTGAAAAAAAACAACAACAAATTAATGATATAACTACGAAAAAACATGTTAAAGCGGTTTTCACAAAATATGTAAATTCTGCAACATTTTTTAGCGTATCCGTTCTGCATTTTTCAAAAAGCTGCTATTTGCCGATTATTCTTCAATGGAATATATCTGGAAAATCTCAGGATTGTTTAAGAAGACGAGCATAAATTTGGTACCAGTACTCTGTGTGTGGCATTGGCTCACTCCCGAGGAACAGACACTCCCTAATATGACATGTGACCCCAAAAAGTTGTGGGTAGGACAGGTGATATTCAATTTTCCTGTCTTTAACCTACCTAGACAATCACTTACCCATCGGCTTTTCATTATCATCCTTTGGATTTCATCTAAACCCCGCATTTACATACTTATGAAATTATCAAGAGTTACAAATAAAACAAAAAACATTAAGAATTAAATACAAAACACCTTACTTCAAATGTCTTAATAATTCCTCCCATATGGAAAAGCAAAATATCGCAGTTTACAACAGACACCATTATACCACAACTGCTCTATGTAGTTCTAAATAAACATTTATAAACAACCTCTCATTAAATGAATAAAATCTCTGTATAATAAAACCAATTTAAAAAATAGAGGATATATGGCATTGGCCCATAAGTGTAATAAAGAGTTGTTTTTAATTCACAAATTTGTTCCACTAGACAAATTTATACGAGTTACTTTTCAAAGACTGGTCTCGACGTACACGACGTTTTATGAATGTAAACGAATCTGCAATCTATATTTTGGGTGCGGATGCAATTAATAACACTGTTAGAATATGTGGTTAGCAAAAGAGCAGTTAAAGCAAATCACTTTATTATAGTTTATAGCATGTAAATTAGTCTAACATTTACTGTTATTTGTTAACTCACAAAATTAAGGGTCATTTTATGTGGTCTGTAATTGTCCAGATCAAGTTCGGTTTATAATGGAAGTACACATCTTCATTTACATCCTTATAGGATTTTATCAACAAGAAACCATACCAGTGTAACCAAACAAGCGACAAAAATTACACCAGTTTCCTCCTTACGAATATATGTTTTGCTCTTTATGTTGTCAACTGGCCAGTGACAAAGGTAAACACCAAATGCGCTTGCCTAACTTACGTCAGAGAGCGATATTGCCGGATTTGCTAAGCGTAGCTTAGTTGCATCACATGACCGCAATTATAGATGACAAGGAAGAGACCAAAACTCACTGCTTTTTCGTAATCGACCTCGATACACACTTACTTAGAAATTTACTAAGCATATCTTAGATATGGTACAATAGTCGAGATTAAGGAGTACAAAGTGAGAATCGAACTCACTACTCATTCATAACTGATCTAGGGAGAGGGGTATCTCGAGGTGGTGCAATGGTTAGCAAGCTTGTCTCGCAAGAACACTTATGACTGAATAGTGAGTACAATCATCATTTGTTGCCCATTAGTTTAGGCCTTGTGGCACATCTAAATTACTATTAGAAAATCACCATGACTGATCTCGTGAAGCAATATTTCTAAAAAAATTACACTAGGTAGAATCGTCCGAGTTCTATAGATTACCTGGTGGTACGATTTCTTAAGAATGAGCTCATGAAAATTTTTTAAACACGCAAAAATGATGTTTTTTTCCTTTTGTGGCTCTTTTTCATGACGATATGTTAAATAATCTGCTTAAAAATTATTAACATGCAAATTTCTATCATCAGCTAACATTTTTATTTTGCATGAACACTTACATACTTATAATAAGTGAGTGGATATATGGCACTTTATAATTACTTCAGGTGTGCATTAAAGGACCATGAATTTGGTAGAGTTTATGTTGGTTCTTTCTTTTCTACTGCTTGTTTTATGTCACGGAGGACGTACAATACAAATTCCCGCAGTAAGTAATTTACGTGTTGGTATAACGGTTATCCATGCAAAATGTCTTCCAAATTTAGTAAGACTATTTACAGTGAACTCAAATACACAAAACAATATGATTTAAGTTTTGTACAATCTTCCTGTCAGTAATAATACAAAGCGCGCGTTAGTATTTTTTAAGCACTGTTCTTTTACATTTTTGAAGATTCCTGAAAAATCTACCGTAAAATTTTACTATTACACCGGTCTCCCTTATTGACCGATTGCACCTGATGAATTTTGCCCCCTGTCATTTTGACTGGGGGCTGTTGACAACTTAAAGAGAAAAAAGTATATCCGTGAGGAGGAAACTGGTTAATTTTTTTTCGCGTGTTTGGTTACACTGGTATGGATTCTTGCCGATAAAATCCTATAAGGTTGTAAATGAAGATCTGTACTTCCATCATCAACCGAACTTGATCTGGCCAATAACAGACCACATAAAATGGCCCTTAATTTTTTGAATTAACAAATATAGTAAATTTTAGACTAATTTACATGCTATAATAAAGTGATTTGCTTTAAATGCTCTTTTTCTAACCACATATTCTAACAGTGTTATTAATTGCATCCACACCCAAAATACAGACTGCAGATTCGTGTAAAACGAGAAATTCATAAAACGTGGTGTACGTCGAGACCAGTCTTTGAAAATTAACTCGTTTGAATTTGTCTTGTGGAACAATTTTGTGAATTAAAAAAGTCTTTATTACATTTATGGGACAATGCCATATATCCTAGTTTTTTTTTTAATTGGTTTTATTATATGATTCAGAATAAAATTAATGTTCTCAAACTGCCCAATTTAATCATTAGGTTTGCAATTCATATTTACCAACCAGTGATATATATTTAGTGCAAATCTTATGAATGCGTAGAAGATATTTGTTCTTAAACTGGCCTTGTGTTGATTCCAACAGCAACGTAAGTCCCTCGTTGACAACACGCGATTTTCAATGAGGATCTAAGCCTCTAACATCACAGCTAAGCTTTAATTTGTTGCTGTCTATGAAAACCTCAACTGAAACAAAGCACAACTTAGATGGCGTTAGACCTTTTTATATTAAATGTAACGGACATATTCATTAACAAATGAAGTGTTAAATGTGTGTTGATAATTTTCCATTTAATGTGCACATTACTATACCGAAATATCCCCCGCTTGAAATATTGATTAATGTATCCGTATCTCGCAACGACCGCTATATAAAACTAATGTGTTTGTTAGTAACGTAGAAATCCAAAATTTCCCGGTATCTTATCTGAAGTTTTATATTTTTTTCATTATAGGCGACATGAGGGGAATGCCATATATACATACATACATACATACACACTCGTGGCAGAAAAACAAATCTTTAAGCAAGAAGTGTTCTATTAATTCAAACCCATCATAACTCTTTCGTAGATGTTTTCAGTTTTGTATTTTTTCATTTAAAACAATGAAAAATACAATTTTTACTGAATAAGTGTACTTTTATCACAATTCTTACACAATTATAAAAACGTTTTCTGGTCAGCTTTATGTAGCTACACTGATAAATTTATATGAACGTAGGATAATTGCATAAAGAATAACTTGCTGAAAATGTTTTTATAAAAGCTTTAAAGAACAAATTACAATTCTAACATTGAGTTCATTCCGGAAATCCCTCAGCCCAGTGAATTCTGTATCCTGTATATACTGCCAGCAGTTCAGCCTTATATCCAGCCGGTTGATACTAGTTTCAGTTAGTCTCGTGGTTGTAATCATTTCTAGTAAGAACGCCCGTATCACTAGGCCTGGAGTTGCAAGTATATTTCGGTGTCAGTTAATGAACAAAGTTATTTTTCCACTAATAGCTTGAATAACGTATTTTTAGTCAAATAAATTCATACAACTGTTTAAATTAGGTACCTCCACAAGATCGATAAAAAAAGAGCAGAGCATGATGAAAAAGTTGCCAAACTTAACGAAAAAAATTTATCGTCTAAATGTTTATTATTAAGAGGAAAGATTAAAGTATTTTATGGTATTTTTTTACATTTTTTAATCGTTCCTAACACGTCCGAAAATTTCGTTAAATATCTTTTTTTTTTGTTTTTTTGAGTCAGCGAAATTGACTATTTTTTTTTTTTTCAATATATAGAATCAATGAAAATTTCAGTTTGAAATTCTTTTAAATATCTATCATTTTTTCAAAACTCATTTTAAGAAAATCAGAAATTGTTTGTTTAAAATAATTTGAACCGAGCTTAACTTAGCTTCTGCGCTGAAAAGTGGTAATTTGAAAATAAAACAAAGCAGGTCAAAAATTTCGCGTCACTTGACAGGTGTTGAATGACATATTGATGGATTCCGTGAGGATAATTTGTTCTACGGAAGGAGAAAAGTGAAATATTTTACATTTAAGTGAACAAATTATTTTCCTCGTTATTTTTAAGGAAAACTTTCAGCGCTCTAAATTTTTATTTGTTTGTACTTAGATTTCACTTTTACGTTTACGATGCTTTATGGAAAATATATTATAAAGAAATTAAAATGAGACTGTTACTAATGAGATTAAATTTCATAAGAAAGGTATCTAATTAATTTATAGGTAGCTTTCTTATGAAATTTTATCAGAAGTGTACATAAAATACTATAACTCTATGTACATTTACAACATTTTACAGTGTTATTTGTATTTCCATTCATTTTATTAATTATGATATTTCATTTATTGAAAAAAATGCCATAACTGTGATTAATATAAAAATAAGATCATATAAATTTCATAAGTTGATAATGATACTTTTAGGTATCCTTTTCAGTTGAAATTGAAAAATCAAATACACTTCTCCACACGTGGTTCGCAAATTTAAAGGCCTTAACAGCGAGAAAAATGCTTAACTGAAATAACGCAACATAATTGTATTCTGGTTGTTCTTCCGTACTTTATAATTAGAGCCCGATTATAAACACAAAATTACATTTCTTAATTACTGCCGGTCTTCTGATTAGTCAAAACGATACAATTTACAACGCACTAAACAAAGATCTCTCATCATGACACTTACAAAACGCGATGCGGCTTTTAACTAATTTTATAATATTTTAACAACTTAAATGTAAAAATCTATAATTAAAAGATAACAAATAATTGTATTAAAAATTCATTTTTCATTGAAATTTTTTTTGCTTTCAGAAAATATTGTCCATATTCATAAAAAAAACTAAAAGCATTTGAAATTAATATCTTTTTGTATGTTACAATTCAGAGCTGCTTTTCAGGTATGTGGGGGTCCAATTAAAAAAAACATGATTTGCATTCCTAAAAGCCTTGTGCTTTTAACTATTGTAATCACTAAGCCCGATGCGATCGAATTTCTAGCGTTTTCATAAAATTAGTTATGGGGGGGGGGTAATAAATATTTTTAAAAAATATTTCTGCCATGACTTTAATAAAAAAAAAACATATTTATAATTTTCTATCATCTGTGAATAGTTTCTGGAAGTTTCATTAACATCCGACAATTATTTTCATCTTTGCAACATTTTCCAAATTAATGTGCGTCATACAAAAAAGAAACCTGCTAAAAATTGTATGTTATTTTAATAGTTCCGTTGATACAAAGAGAAACAAGGATTTTGAAATAAAAATTCAGATTGTTCTAAAAAGAACGAACATTTTTTAAAAATAATTCAAATAAACTTTGATCTTTCTTCTTAATAACAAATATTTATACGATAAAATTTTGTTTTCGTCAAGTTTGGCGTCTTTTTCATCATGCTATGCTCTTTTTTTTTTTTTTTTTTTTTTTTAGCGATCTCTTGGAGGTACCGAGTTTAAATGTACACAAGATAAAGTACTAAAATTCTATAATTTACAATCAAAAGTATTCGTCAAATTACTTTTTTTACTAAACTTAAGTTAAATAATCGAATATTAGAATTCCAGACGCCACTTCTACAATTTTCGAAATATAAGCAGTTACAAAAATGTAAGCTATAAAACTAGGTACCTCCACGAAATGTAAAAAGAGCATAGCTTGATGAAAAAGACGCCAAACTTGACGAAAACAAAATTTTATCGTCTAAATGTTTATTATTAAGAGGAAAGATCAAAGTATTTTTGTCGTTTTTTTACATTGTTTAATCGTTCCTAACACGTCCGAAAATTTCGTTAAAAATCTTTTTTAGTCAGCAAAATTGATCATTTTTTCCATTTCATAGAATCAAAGAAAATCTCAGTTTGAAATTTTTTAAATATCAATTATCATTTTTTAAAAACTTATTTTAAGAAAATCAGAAATTGTTTATTTAAACTATTTTGAACCAAGCTTAACTTAGCTTTTGCGCCGAAAAGATGTAATTTGAAAATAAATCAAAGCAGCTGATAAACTTTCGCGTCATTTGACAGGTGTTGAATAACATATTGATGGATTCCGTGAGGATAATTTCTTCTACGGAAGGAGAAAATTGAAATATTTTACAAATATGTGAACAAATTATTTACCTCGTTATTTTTAAGGAAAACTTTCAGCGCTCTAATTTTTTTTTTGTACTTAACTTTACGTTTATGATGCTGAAAAATAATTTAAAAAAATGTAAAATAAAATACCATGATAGAAGTAACTTAATAATTTATGAAATGATAATTTAATTATTTAATAAATCAAAATTAAATGTGACTTTCCAATCCAATGTATATAGTTTCTATCTGAAATACGCCAGAATTTTTACTTAATGGAAATAATGAATTAAATCATTAAGCTTTTAATTAAATCTAAATTTATGTTGGTAAATAGTAGAGGTACCTATCTGGTAATCTGATTTATATTGTTTTATATATTTTTCATTTTATTTCTAATTATTATGACAATTATTTTTATTAAATTTTATTATTAATTACATAATTACTAAAACTTTTATTGACCCAATAAACATTACTGAAAAGAATCTGAACGGAAAATACAACCTATTGGAAAGCAACTAAGAAGAGAAATGTTATGAAAAGTCCACGTGTTATCAACTTATTACAATAAATGGACAACACTCTTAGATCATGTGACCTTTCAAATGACGCGAAAGTTTGACGTGCTATTTATTTTCAAATTACATCTTTTCGGCGAATGGTTAGGGTTAACCCTAAGTTAAGCTTGGTTCAAAATATTATATTTTAAATAAACATAATTTCTGATTTTTATAAAATAAGTTTTGAAAAAATGATAATTGATATTTAAAAGAATTTCAAACTAAGATTTTCATTGATTTTTATAAAATTGAAAAAAAAACGGTTGCCATCTGTCAATATTGCCAAACTAAAAAAAAAACAATTATTTTGACGAAATTTTCAGACGTGTTAGGAACGAGTAAAAAAAAAGTTTTAAAAATACCCCCAAAATACTTTGACCTTTCCTCTTAATAACAAACATTTAGACGATAAGTTTGTCATCATGCTATGCACTTTCTTCTTTTATTTTATTTTATTTTTTTTTTGTAGCGATATCGTGGAGGTACCTATGTAATAGAATAAGCTCTTTAAATGGCTTAAACACGGAAGATGAATACAAACTAACGTAAGAAATACACAAATAGTGAATATTATGAATAATAAAATGCATTTGAATAACAAATTCTGTTATTTTCTTTAACTCGCTTGCTTGTGAAAAGAAAAGTCACTGCTACTACTAATGTTCCAATTTTGAAGTGCGAATACATATTTTTAATTCTAATTTACAACTCGATTTTGACAAGGAAGATATAACTTTATTAAAATACGATAAATGTAAAATAATCGACTGGAACATATTTTCTTTTTATTTGATTACAAATAATGGGGATATCAATTATTGAAATATGTTTTTAAAAACTCTTCTGTAAAAATAAGTTATTCTTTTTACTGTAACCGCAAGTTGTAAGATATTTAAAGATTAGTAACAATGAAATAGTTTACGTGTGAAAGACTTGAGCTGTTTTCTTATGTAAATTCCGGTTATATACACGGAAAACATCACCTACGCGAATGTATAGAAGATGGGACTAATGATTTCCTTCATTAAATTTACTGCATTCAATGAACCATACAGGAAGAATTTTACCATGAGTAGAGATTGATAAACATCAGTTCTTGATCTTAGCTTAAATATACTTTCTATTAAATGAAGTAATAAAATCCAATATTTATATCGGTGATAATATAATTTTAGAATTTAACACTTAAAATGAAGATACTGACGGTATAAGATGTTCCAAAGCTTTTCGATTTGTCAATATTTTGTTCTGGAGATAAGATTTCTCACGTTCTGTAAACATGTTTACAATTATTTAAATTGATTAAAATTGTTGCTGAATTTTTACAGGACAGAATTAGATAATTTAAAAGAAAAACATTGCTAAAATATTCATGACTGAGGTATGAAGCCGGATTTGTGGAAACGGCAAAAACTACAAAGCAAAAGTTCTTCAGTCACATGAACGATGTTTATAAAGAGTTTTTTTTATTAAATACGAAGAAAAAAATCAATTCTCCCACATATATAGAATTTGAATTATGGAAGTTTTGACTGCTATTAAAAATAATATTCTTTATAAAATCTCCGTCTGATCTGTACGCCGCATCCCTTCACGACTGTCTCGCATGGCTCTTCACAATTTCCAGTTCATTGTAGCTCTCAATAAATTCACTTTTTTCTTTTTTTTTTGTTATTTCTATTAAACGTTGTCCAGCATTTTACTGAAAATCGCTAGGGAGTTTATGCGTTTTTTTTTTTCTCTTTTTGTCACTCCTGCCTTCAATCTGTCCTGTGAGTATCTAATTTCCTTAGCCTTCTCATCTCATTATGTCCGAGATTTACTTTGACTCCCCACTGAACAAGGTTTTGACACAAGGTTGGTTTTTAACGTGGGACTCCGAGTTCCCCCCACCCGCTCGGGACGCTGGTTTAAGCTAATTATAGCCGGTCATACCGCCGCTGCGGAACATGTTATGCAACGGCCGGTAGGAAGAATCCAAGGGAGGAGAGAAGACCTCCGACACGGAACAGGTACTATAACTGCAGCATTTACTTCTGGAAGAATCTTGTCGTCGTCTCCTGGAAATTTCTGTTGCTTTTTCCTGATAAGTGTACCTTTTTATTCTTTTTCTCTAAAACTTTGTTTCTCACATTCTCTATGGTAATCTCAGCATTTTTCTTTGGAACCTCATTTCTGATACTTCAAGTCGCTCCATCTGTGAGGAGATTGTCCAGCTTTTACGAATACTCTTTTTCTATTTTTTAAAACGTACATTTTCTCTCGACAACAATGTGTTTATTTTCATTATTTGACAGTTAAAAACAGACGTCTATGACTTTTATGGAAAGTAAATAACATTGCGATTAAGATGGCTGTAGTTATGCTATTGCCCTGCCTATTTTTTAACTTACGAGCTTATGTTTTCTGTTCTGTCATGCGTTGACTAATGTCTGTTACTTTCAGTCACTCGAATCTTCTCATGAGACGCCTACAACGTAACTGCAGTGATTTTTGTTTTAACATTTTATCTAAAGTATTTCACAGCTAACATTTCCAGAAGGAATTATTTTTTAAGTATCTTGTGTAAATATGTTTCTCAACTTTTTAAAGTAAGAATATAAATTATTTTTCTTTTATGAACTTGTACTTTTCACAAATGTTGTCTAATTGATGACAAAATGTTTAGGATTTTAAAATATTAACTCTAAAAAAGTACGTTTTTCTGAAAAGTCATAATTTTGATTAACTAACTGAATAATATTCTTTAACGTCCATTAGTTCGAACTTTATTCATCTTTTTATTAGGAGAACAATGTATATATTATCACTATCAACCTTTCTTTTATATTTAGTTGTAGTAGTCTTACGTTGACTTTAATTTTGTCTGTGATTGAACTCTGACCTACTACCTTATAGCAACACTTTATTAAGCATCGTCTATATACACATCTCCGTTCTCTATAATGTAGTGGTAGGGAGGTCAATACTCGTATCAGGAAGTGAAATATTGTCTAGTTCTGAAGGTACGAAGAATCACTGGTATTCCTATAGAAAAAAAGTAAAATGAAAACAAGAATACGCACTAGATAAACTGTATCACCCATAATAATGAATACATGAAGATGGTCAAGATATATTTCTTGGAAACAGTCTATGATAATATAATAAAGAAAAACTGTGGAATAAGTATATTATTGTATCTCCAAAAATGTAATCGTATTCGATTTTAATACTAATGAATTTAACATTCAAGCATTATTAAATTATTGCAACACATTTTTTAGACAGTGAGCATCGATACTTTATGAAAATATTGTACATTCGTAGAAATGCTCTTGAAGTTAAGTTTGAGGTAATTATTATGGTAGACTGGGTTCGAGCTCAGTTGAAGTATTTGTTCGAATGCTGATTTTTTTTTTTTTTTTTTTTTTTTTTTTTTTTTTTTTTTCCAATGAGTTTTTCTACGAATGAACTTTCCTTATTTGGACTGGAGCTTTTTTAACACTAATTTTAGTAGCAATCGAAATGTTCACTTAATAAAGACAAAAGTAAATTGATTAGACCTTTACTAAGTGTTTAAGAATGCCAAGTATAATAACACACTGAAAATTGCCTTCAATTGCTCCCACCTCTATTTTAAACCGTCTTTTAGCTGTGCAATGAACTCTCCAGCACACCTCGTATATTATTCAATTATGGCTTTGAGTAATCTTTATTCCGCCTGGGCCGTAATGCGCAACACGAATAATTGAAGACTTTCAATCACTCTGTGTTTTCCTGGGTTGTTGCATCACGATCTGCCTAGAGTGGCTGGGAGATGTATGAATTAACCTACATGGTTCTAGAATTGTCAAAAATCGATGCTTTAGAATCCGGTCTCGTGTTTTATAATCCGTAGCAGCAGGGAGAAAAGTTGGATTGGTACCTTTCCCAAGTGTATTGTCGCTTAAATGAATGCAACGAACACTACTTGAAAGTGAACTCATTCTCGCCGCTCTCCTTTACAACAACGCCACATCCTAAATTGTGTGAAATGAGAGGATTTTCTTTCCCGATCTTGCAAAAAACACGTCATGGCTGTTTTAATCAGGTCTCCTCAAAGACTAGCATATTAATATATATCCACAACCTGCTCGACTGGGTAATTAAATATTTGATATATTTAAAATACTCTCACAAAACGTACTTTTCTTATAGAAAGAAATAATTATTTGTCATAGAAACATAGCCAGTCATGAATTCTGTTAGATCATCTTGCAAACAAACTCAAAATATATTGAAAAGTGCACTATGAAGGTAATGGTTGGTCCCAGAACGAGAAGTCAGCGAGCCGAGTTCGAAATGCTATCGAGTGAGTTACATTAACTGTTGCATGAATACAATTGTGAAAGGTATGAATCCAACAATTTCCCTTCAGCTATTGGTTAAAAAGTAGTGTACATTGGACTTTAGCAATATAGGAGGAGGGTTACGTAAATAGCATATGTCTTCTGGGTGGAGCACCATTTCGAAATGGAACGAAGTCCCGCTCTTCATTTTTGCAGTATGAAAAGCAGGTTGGGTTTTTGCCTGTTAATAAAAACGGAAATGGACCCGAGTTGGTGATCATGCGTGAAAACTAGCATCGCAAATGTGGAATCGTATAGATTTGCAGTGTACTTTCAAGTCGTAACAGCCTGGAGCACGACTAAGTTTATTAATCTCTAACCAAAAATCAGAATTTACTCCAAGTTGCGTCACAAAACATTCATTCTCCGTTCATTTATCTAACAACGACCATAGAAAGATTTTAGTCAATATACTGTTTGAGATGTGTACTTACATTGAAGTATATATAAATTTATTTATTAATTTATATTATTATATTATTGTTATAGAAAAGTGAACATAGAAGTCAACACTTAGAGGCGACAGTCTTTCATGTTAGATGCAATCGCCAGGCCTGACGATTGCATCTAGCATGAAGCAGACTGTCGCCTCTAAGTGTTGACTTCGATGATCACTTTTATATTTACACACGCTCTATCTTTGATATTGAGCACGTTATCCCATAAATATAGCACACTTTAAGACATATATATATATATATATATATATATATATATTTTTATTTAACAGAAAGATGTGGAAGCGGTAAAAGAGTTGATTACAAGTTTTGTCGTCGTGGAAGGTGATAAAGAATACCGGGTAAGTAAATATTTGATACTTCGCTTATGAGTACAGCAAACGATTTCAAATTAATACACGCCTCATTATCTTTGATTGAATCCGTTTTTAAAAAATCTTAAAGCTTCGTAGTACTTTACATACAAATAGACGATTCATCTAATTTATTATAAGTTATTTTCATAATTGAAGGTAATAAGTTAAATATTAAAACTATAAGAAATGTATATAATCTCTTTAAAATTCAAACAAAATCTTAAACATGTATGCCGCAATCTGTTCTATATCCAATTTATCGTCCCTTTTATGATATCGGTAAGGTTTTACATAAAAAGTAAAAAATACAGATTAAAAATTCTGCATTGTGTATGAAATTTTGCTTTCGGCAAGTAGTTATTTTCTCCACGTCATTGTGTGAAGCTCCAGTTGCTATTAAATTTTTTTTTAATTTTCAGTGACGGATATAATATATTTTCAAACCTTC
>OZ038481.1:125655805-125715805 GCA_964036315.1 Acanthosepion esculentum
TAATACGCGAGTGACACTTTTGTTTTATCCTACGGTTATCCTCTATGCTTTTCTAGATTGATAACTTCGAATTTGTGTTTCGACTTGTTTCCACAATTCACGTGAGACGCCGAATGCATTAATGAATAGATTCACAAAAATACTAAATCGGTTATATTAGGAAATTTCTGTGGAGAAATAATTGGATGATGTGGTGCAACAGTTTTTATATACCCATTAAGTCAATTGCTCGACGAGGCAGTATTTCGAAAGCACTCCATCTAAATACCTGTGATATGGATTTATCAATAGCAATCAAACTACCTCCTTGATGTGTCTGTTCATATGAAAAGAAGTCAGGTAATTTAGAACATTATTTTTAGGTTATTCTAGTCTCGCTATTCAATGTAAGGATTTTTATTTAGCTTTTAAAAATGCTCAGTTATTGCTCACCTACTTTTTATTGAATCTCTAAGAGCCCAAACAGCCATTGACCAAGTAAGTCGTTATTTACTCCCCCCCCCACGTGGGAAAGATGTGACACAAGGCCGAGTTTTACGTGGGTATTCCGAGCCCGTAGGCTCGGCCAAAAATGCCCTAGAAACTGTAAAAACAAAATCGGGTTGGTCAACCTCTCCGAACGAGACTATGCCCTTCGGCGGAGCCTCGTCCGGGTTCCTCTCTGCTCAGAGGCAGAGAGTTCGACAGTCTTGCTGGAACAGGTCGCACCAAGTAAGTCATATAACAACAATCTTTAACCAATTACACAGATATTTCTATTTTATTGTAAACTAGTTAATCTAAATTCTAACATTAATTATTCTAGGAGATATATATATATATATATATATATATATATATATATATATATATTATAATTGTGTATGAATGTCAAAAAGGCATTTCTATTATTTATAATCTGACTAATATTCTGGTGGTGTTATGAATACGTTTCCGTCGTTTTGCCATCCGGACTTCGGGTGTCTGACGCTCCGTTTAAACTCCTCGGGAATTTTTAACGGAGCCATTTTTCTAAATTACTTCGGTTGATTATTCCCATTCTATAGTGTTTTTTGTTCGTATTTTTATTTTTTCTGGGTTATTTTTTCTGGGTTAATTTTTTGGGTATTTCTTTTTTTTCTAGTTTGTTTTATTTTATTCTTTTTTTTTTTTTTTAAATATCTTGATTTTCGTATTGAAATGCTCATACTTCTTTATTATATTTATACAGTTTCAAATTATTACAAATCAAATTTTAATTTCTTACGAACAACTGGATGAATTTCAGTCTTTCAAAAATAATCGTGTAAATTTCTTGAAAAAATTGTAAAAATATAATATTTGATTAAATTATACATGTGTATGTATAGTTGCTGTTCCTAATTAATATCTTCATGGGTTTTTCTTTATATAACAATTTTGACACCTTAACTAAGTTCATAGGATATGTTAATGATGGGAAGTGTAAAACTGACCTCTTTCCAAAAACTTTTCAGAATTTTTAATAACCTATTCATTCATTATGTTTGTAAATGCTAAATATTGTTACAATCGGATAATTCTCCAAATTAAGGATTTTATTTTGTATTTTTTTTTAATAAAACGCGGGTAGCTTTTTTCCCTCCTTTTTTGTGAAAAATAAAATAATCCATTTTCGTATAAGTTAGCGAAAAATTCTCCAAAGTAGAAATTTCCTTAAAAACTTGACATACATGATTTCTCTTTTATAATAATACTTTAATTATGGGGAGAAATTTAGTGGAAGATATTCTTAGATATATGTTAGAGGCCGCATTAATTTAATTCATTGTGTAATATCTCAATCGGTGGAAAATTTCCACAGATAAGATTATATCGTATCTGCTTGTATTATTTTTCTCAAATCCTTCGTCGGTATTTTCACATTCTCTTTATTATAGACTTTCCTCTCAATGTTGAATGTCTGCTTTTTTGTATATCTTGTACAAACATGGATTAGTTGTACTCAAATGATAAACATGCTCCCTTATTTTCTACTGAATAAACTTACGTCTGTTTACATAGTATTAATACATATTGAATGTTCCTATCTACTCTTACATTCATCTTTCCATGGATAATAAAGCGAAAAAAAAATCATTCACATGTGTGTGTTCCATCTTGTAAAGTATTCTTTTTATGTGTCGTGTCACCTCATAAAGTAGGAAATCATGGCGCTCCACAATTTCCTGTGTAATTTTAAACACTGTTCCGCCGTCAAGTATGTTTCCTGCCACTATTGCCCTTAATCCGTCCTGTGACTAACATATTTTCCAGGTCTTCCTTCCTCATATTGTGCCTCAAATATTTCGACTGCCTTACGTTAAGTAAAATTTTTGTTTCTCTTTTTTTCAAAAATCCTGTCCTTGCTTACATGTTCGAACCAGGGTAACTTCAGTATCTTCCTGCAGGGTCACATTATTTTACTTAGTCTCCTATTTAATTTTGAGGAGATTGTCTAGCATTTACTGCTGAATGTGTGGGCAGATATCGCGTAAATGTTCAGTAATGATTTCTTTGTTTTTAACGAAATTTTTCTGTCTTACTAGTAAAGCAGGTTATTAGCAACATTTAGGATGAAAATATGTTAATAACGGGAGAACTCTAGTCTAGTGAACAGTCAGTTATCAAGAGGTGGTGTCTCAATAAAGCACTCTGGAGGAGGCAACAGGAAATCACACTGCTATCAATCTCAAGAAAGAAATAACATCTGTCAAACTCCAGATTAAAATTATATATATATATCGGGTGGGGACAAAATAATTGGAACAGGTGCAAATTCCACTCCTATTTTTCAAAGACCTATTATATTAAGAACTTTAACTAAAACTTCGTAATTGCAGTTTATATCTTTTGTAATTACGTTTATTTATCTAATTTACTGTCTTTGTCTCATTTATTGTTAGAATTTAGTAAATTTTAAGCTAAATGCGTGACCTCTCCGAGTTCGAAAAAGGGCAAATTATTGGAGCTTGCATGGCAGAAGCCTCTATCACTAAGGTTGCTGAACTGTCTGGTTTTTCAAAAGCTACCATACCTAGAAATATGACGAAATCAGACTAACGGGGCAAAACCTCGAGCAACCGTAGCAATTTGGGCCGGAATTGCAAACTTACTGACAGGGATCGACGTGCGTTGAAACGCAATGTGGAAACAAATCATCGGACTACTGCGGCCAAAGTGACTGCTGACTTGAATAATCATCTGAATAGTCCAGTTTCTACTAAAACTGTTCGTCGTTAGCTCCATAAGGCGGCATATCATGGAAGAGATTCCGTAAGGGAACCTCTCCCCCCCCCACACTCGCAACTTTCAGAAGAGGTTGAAATGGTGCAGAGATTACAATGGCTGGTCTACAAACCAATGGAAGCAAGTCATATTCTCAGACGAGTCCAGTTTTTCTTTTTTCCCAACTTTACGGCGAGTTTGTGTGGAGGCGGCCCAAAGAAGCTTACAATCCTGACTGCCTTCTTCCAACAGTGAATCATGGAGGTGGATCAGTGATAGTTTGGGCCGCCATATCATGGAAATATCTCGGTTCAATAGTTGCCCTGCATGGCAGAATCAACAGCAAACATTACATGACCATTTTGGGAGACCATGTTAATCCAATGGCCTAGACTTTATTCCTTGAAGGTGACTGCATCTTCCAAGACGATAATGCTCCAATACATATCGCTTGAGTGGTTAAGAATTGGTATGAAGAGAATGGAAGTGTGCTAGAACACATGGAGTGGTTTCTTCAATCTCCAGATATCAATAATTTTAAACATTTGTGCTGCATTTTGGAGTGACAAATAAGGAGCCGTCGTCTTAAAGAGCTGGAGCAGGTGTCACTGGGGAAAATGGCTGAAAATTCCTCTGGATGAAGTCAGGAAGCTATATGATTCTATTCTTAGACGTATTAAAGCTGTATGTGAGGCTAAAGCAGAACCAACTCCATATTAAATAAATTTACATTGAATTTAACAAGTGTTTCAATTATTTTGCCTAACCCCTGTGTGTGTAATATATATATATATATATAATTTTTTAAAGAAATTTTTCGGTCCATGTTATGGTTGTGTATAACCATATTTCTGCTTCAAGTATCTTCATCTTTGAGGAAATCGTTCAGCATTCACTGCCATGTAGTAGCACAGACATGACGTGGATGCTGTATATTTGCCTCAATGATGAAGGCTTGAAGCAACAAATATTCTAAACAAAAAAGTTGAGGACACAATGGAGCGAACATGAGATCAACAACGATATTTTAAAGACGACTGAAACAAAAATCGTCTTTTACAATATCGAGCAATGCATATGCATGAAAAATATTAAAGTCGAGAAGGCTTTAAGCAAAAACACCATATACCTAAAAGGAACGAATCCATATTCCAAACCGCATGTTACCAACCCAGGTATTTTCACATTCCCGCTCCCGAGATATATAGCATCTGAACTCCTGAGACGTTATCTGCTTTTTAACACATCTTGCTCGATATATATATCCACCATCTCACTACAAAAACCCGGTGGTGGAACCAAGAACATTTTATAACAGCCGAACTCTTCCACACATTTCTCACCTTCCTTCACTGTCGTTGGTGCATAAGATACGCCTAATGCATCCCTTACACTTGAAGTTATGGACCTCCACAAAATCCTCGTAAAAGTTTAGATTAGGTATGTCTAATTTTGACCTTTTTAGCGTTTTTTTTTAGTTGTTTTTTTGTCAGTTGAAAGACACATTAATTTCGAAATTCTTGTAAAAATTAACTACTTGTTGGATTTTAATGAAAACTTCAGAACTTATTCAGAAATGAATGAACTTATTTTAGAAATGTTTGTCTCTTTGAAAGTCATGGTATAAATATTTTTTTTTTATATCTGTTACCCCCCTCGAACTTAATTTTATGAAAACACAAAAAAAAATTTATTTGCAACCTCAATTTTTTTTTTAATTAAATGCACAAAACTCTGAAAAATCTAAATCATTGATTTTTTTGTTAAAAAAATGTCCGAAATTGTCCAAACTTTTACCTCAATTGTAAAAATACAAAACCCAATAAAACTAAGACAATATTTAATTAAGAAAGTTTTTAATGGCTTTTCTGAATAATATATACGAAGGTAATTATTATCTGAAAGAAAAAAAATTTTTTGATGAACAATAAATTTTTACATTAATTTTTTTTTTTTTCAATTTTAAATACACAATATGACAAAAGGTTATATATTTATACATTAAGTTCTTTCTGCAACCTTATGGAAATGATATATTATGTTCTCTACTTTTTAAAGATCATAAATTTGAAAGCTTATTAAAATCTGACAACCATAATTATTTTAAAAATAATTTTTAATATTCCAAAATTGTATTTAAAATCGTCTACAACGAAAGTACGGATGCACATTGTTGAAATAATGTCACATGAGTAGTTTCCTTTGATAGAAGCAAGTTTTTTTTTTTACTTCAGAAATGGCTTTGTAACAAGAAAACAACGCTTGTCAAGTTTTCTGAATATCGTCGTATTATTTTCAATTTTTTTCTTTTTCTATTCAAATATAATCGAATAGTGGGATAAAAGAAAATATCGACTATTTACAATTACAAAAAAAAAACGCCCTTGGAAGTCCACCCAAATTTTCAAGTTTGAAATCGAATTCATAAATTCATTGTACATTACTTTGGAATTATTATCCACACGACAAATTATCAATTAAAACGATTTTTGGAGTTTAAATTTTCTGGAGTTAGCGCGCTACTACTCAAACTAAAAAATACTTATTGAGTCAAAACAAAACCAACATAGCATGTTAATTTTATTAATAAATAAAATAAAACTCATATTACTGCCATATAATTATTAATAAATAGAAAAAAATCTGCCTTAATAAAAAATAAATAAAATCTCATTTCATTAAGTTAACCCGTTTCAATTAATGGTGTTTCATGTAATTTTTATATTCTCAGAAAAATATTTCATGACTGAAATAATAAACCTCAATTTAAAAAAATGTATTTTTTTTACTGTTTTATTTTTACTTGTAAAATTTGATTTTCTTTCATAATTTAAATGTTATTTTCAGTGCAGAATTCTTCCTCAAACGTAAGGTAAAAAAAAAAAAAAAAAATTTGAAAGTGAATTTTAAAAAAAAAAATCTACTAACCAGATTCACTTAAAATTAGAACGAATTATATCACTTTGGCGGTACCGTACAATAAATTTCAGTACCGTAAGTTGTGAATATATTGACGTACATCAATCAACGCCTGTCAAAATAGACTACCCTGGTGGGAAATATCTCTCTTAAAAAATGTTCTGCTAAAAATGTAAGTAATGTTTCTTTCAAATTACATTAAGTATACTTTAATCATTCTAAATTTCCTAAGATAACAAAAGAAAAAGGTGTAATTGATTTTTCATGATTTTTTAACTAACAAACTATGATCTTTCTGACAGAAATGTCGATAAGTTCGATTTTACGAAATTTTTTGACTCGAAAAAAAAACAAGATTTTTAATAAAATTTTTAACATTTATAGGAAGGATTAAAAAATCTGAAAAAATATTCAGAAAATACTTTGGTCTTTCCTCTTTAATAACAACATATATATTTAAACGTTAAAAATTGTTTTATCAATTTGGGGACCTTTTGTCGTCAAGGTATACCACTTTTTAGCGAAATATTGGACATACCTAGTTTAGATTAATCTAAAATACAAATATATAAATTTTATTGACTCGAGTAAATGACTCGAATATAAGTTTGATTTCGAAAGTAAATAACCAAGCTGTGGTTAACATTTTAAAATCGGCCAATCCAAACATTTCTTTTTCTCTGTACTTTTCTTAATCATGTAGTTTTGTCTGTCAGAAAACAAAAACACGATGCCAGCTTATAAATACCATCTGTTTTGTAGGTATGGACAATCTAGAAAAGAATTGTCTTGGCTTTAATGGCAGCTGGCTTACACATTCCGGCTCCTTTAGGAAAAAATAGATTTTATTCACTTTCAAATATGGGTTCCAGTCACTGCTACATTAGAAAATTAAACCTAAACAATAGATTGCAGTTTCGAGAAAAAAAAACTAGTCTTATTTCTCCCTATTTCTTCTTCCATACTCGGTATGTACTTGATACCCCCACCCCGCCCCCACTGAGTCAGTTTGTGACACAAGGTAGGTTTTTAACGTGGGGACCCGAGTGTTTGCACCCGGGCCGTTGGTCATGACTGGTCATAGCTTGTCCAAGCTGGTCAGAGCTAGTCTTGGCTTGTCATAGCTGGTCCAGGCCGGAGCCGGTCCAAGCTAGTCGTAACCATGATACTACCAGCGCAGGGACGAATCTCTACATCAGGTAAGTATCAAGTGACGCTCTCAGCCAAAACGCCGACAAAGCGAGCGATCTGCGAACAGATACTGCGCTTTGATCATGGCATCCAGGCCGAGCAGCGTCTTCTTCCATACTCGCATGATTCTTATTGCAGTTACCAGATCACACTTTTCGTCCTATTATTTCGTTGTCGCTGTCATCGGCCTACGTTTGTTCCATTGTTTTATTAACTTTTATTTTCTGAAATATTTTAGTGGCAAAAAGGAAAGTCGGCAGAGCCTTCTGATGAGGGTTTTGTACAAGAAACTAAAGCTACTGAAGGGGACATACTGAAACCACCCGCAATGGTAAGCACCTTTTGATCCTGACCTGTCACTCGTTGGTTGCTGTTCTTCGATTAGGAAGTCTTTATTTAATGCAGCGTGTAGCTATTGACTAATGCCAAATCTATTTCAACGGTTAACTCTGTAGAATAATCCATTTCAACACATTATTTTGCTCACGGGAGATTCCAATTCTGTTATTCTTAATGTAATCTCTGAACGTCGTAAATATTTAATATTATAAAGATCGTAGGCCAAAATATTCAATGCTTTTCGTTTATCCGGAATCCCACGCAACATAACCGCCAACGGATGTGATTGGTGTCCAAACACCGGCACTCATGATAGTAAAACATTGTCATAATTTCTCAGATTAAATTGTTTTAAATTAAACGAACAGTTTTTTTCGTTTCATATCGTAATTAAAGACTAATTGCATGATTTTTAAGTAGATGAATTGGATATTGATTCACGTTCGTTTTTTACTTTTTAATTTGAGAATTTGGAATCTCTTACATGGCTAAAAATGGAATCTAATGCAATTATTACATATTTTAAAAATAACTTCGCAAATACAAATCCTACGATATTTTACTTTTATTTATTTTGCCAAATGGCGGGTTGAATGATACGGAGTCTGTACATATATTTACTTTTTCGGTAATAATTGTAGTCCAGTTTTTAGCCGGACACAGAGACGCACACAAAACTGCGCTTTATATGTGGATAGATAGATATATTTACTTTTTTGTGTATAACAATTACTTATCCATTGTGTAAGGCAGATAATTATTCCAATCAGTCAGGTCAAAATAAATGAATCACTTTAGAGGAAAATGAATCCATCTTTACATAATTTAAATTTACATGATTTTAATACATATTTGTATTTAACTTTGCAAGAATTATTTTAATTTCCTTTAGTTTTTTTTATACTGACCTCATGTTAAACATTTTGATTATTCAAGTTCATTACATTATTAAATATTTCAATGAATCCATATAGATAAAAATATACACGAGTTTTTTTACTTTATTTTAAAGCTAAGATGCTTAGTTATAACCTTCAACAGATGGACAGAAAAGAAAGATAGACTGATATGGACAGGAGTTCTTCAACAGTCTAGAACTGCTTACATGAGGGAATATATAGCAAGACAAACAGTAGTGTGAGCAGACGAGAGCAAACTGTTGCTTATACGAGGATTTGACGATCGCAAGAAAATATTGCTGAGGCAGAGAGAAGACAATTAGCCAGGGAAATATATCGCAATGCTGATGAAACGGAACAGAGAATAAGAAAGAATAAGAGTTCATAATAGGTTGAAGAATGAAACTGAAAAACGACGACACAGACGAAAACAAGCTGTTATGCAAAGAACAGAACATGAAAGAAGACATGAAGCAGTAAGGAGAGCAGCTCGAAGAATCGGAAACGAAACTGGAGAACATCCCAAAAAGCAACTAATCTTGTTTACGTTGTGCAAATGAACAACCTTACATTCAATAAAGCAGATGGCGACGAACATTTCATGGGAAGAAATGAAAATTGAATGCCAGTTTTATGGAACCAAATATATAAAAAAAAAATATCTGATGGCAAGTTCAACAACTGTTGCCACAAAGTGAAAGTGGCGATTGCTACTCGAAGAGATTTTCACAATATTTAGAAGACATCTTGAGAAAACCGACCAACCTCACTTTACGAATTTCAAAAATATCATAAGATCATATAATCCAGCTCTGTCGTTTGCATTGATGGATGCTGCTATGGCCGATCCTTCTGATCGTGGTCAATATTGTTTCCGTGTAAACGTACAGATTTATCATCGCTCTTCTAATATTCATCCATCAGAAGGACAGCACAGACGCTTTGCGCAGTTTTATATCGTTGACTCTGCAATAGATAATCAAGCGAGATTAAATAATGAAGCTAATATAGACTGCCTTCCTGAATTTATCAACAATATTGAAAGATTATTTAGAGAAATTATTGTTTTTGCAAGACTGTATAAAATAGGTACCTCCACAAAATGTAACAAAAAGAGCATAGCTTGATGAAAAAGACGCAAAACTTGACGAAAACAAAATTTTATCGTTTAAATGTTTATTATTAAGAGGAAAGATCAAAGTATTTTTGTTTGTTTTACATTTTTTAATCGTTCCTAACACGTCCGAAAATTTCGATAAAAAACTTGTTTGTTTATTTTTTTTAGTCAGCAAAATTGACCATTTTTTTCCTTTTCATAGAATCAATGAAAATCTCAGTTTGAAATTTTTTAAATATCAATTATCATTCTTTAAAAACTTATTTTAAGAAAATCAGAAATTATGTTTATTTAAAATATTCTGAACCAATCTTAACTTAGCTTTTGTGCCGAAAAGATGACAATTCAAAATAAATCAAAGCATGTCATAAATGTTCGTGTCATTTGACAGGTTATGAATTACCTATTGATGGATTCCGTGAGGATAATTTATTCTACGGAAGGAGAAAAGTGAAATATTTTACATTTATGTGAACAAATTATTTAGCTCCTTATTTTTAAGGACAACTTTCAGCGCTCTAATTTTTTTTGTACTTGCCTTTACGTTTAGGATGCTGAAAATAATTTAAAACAATGTAAAATAAAATACCATGATAGAAGTAACTTAATAATTTATGAAATGATAATTTAATTATTATTCAATAAATCAAAATTAAATGTGACTTTACACTCCAATGTATATAGTTTCTATCTGAAATACACCAGAATTTTTACTTAATGGAAATAATGAATTTAATCATTAAGCTTTTAATTAAATCTAAATTTATGTTGGTAATTAGTAGAGGTACCTATCTGGTAACCTGATTTATATTTTTTTATATATTTTTCATTTTATTTCTAATTATTGTTATGACAATTATTTTATTAAATTTTATTATTAATTACATAATTACTAAAACTTTTATTAACCCAATAAACATTACTGAAAAGAAGCTAAACGGAAAATACAACCTGTTGGAAAGCAACTAAGAAGCGAAATGTTATGAAAAGTCCACGTGTTATCCATTTATTACGATAAAGGGACAACACACTTAGATCATGTGACCATTTTATTATAATGGCAATTTCCGTCTACCATACATGGAAATAATGAATTTATTAATTAAAAAAATACAACATAAAAAATAATTAAGAAATAAAATAGTGCAACTAAACTTATTAATCTTTGCAATTTTGGAATCGTACATTTTGTTTCCGCTTAATTACTACATCACCTCGAGGAAACAGCCTAATACAGAGCTTTACACGATTTTAAACTAATATAAATTATTTATTTAAAATTTCTTAAAAAATGAAAAAATTCTTGTAAAACTTAATTATTCATCAGACAAATTTTATTTCTTCAGACAATAATGTCCTTAATATTACTTATTTACAAAAGCAATTAAAAGCTTTTCTAATTAATATCATAGTTTTATTGGAATCATTATTTTTCAATTCAGAGCCGATTTTCAGTCAGATAGCTCAAATTTGAAAAAATAAAAGTAGTTTATTTATCATCTCCAAAGACTTTTTCTTAAAAAAAAAAAAAAAAAAAAAAAAAATTCAGGAAACCGAAACGTTTTGGGCGAAATTTCATGAAATTAAGAGGGGGGTAAAATATTTAAAAAAAAAAAAAAAAAAAATTTCCAAACTTTTCAAAAATAATTTCATTCCTTTGTGAATAAGTCCTGAAAATTTCATTAAAATTAGACAATTACTTGATTTTTACAAAAATTTCAAAATCAATGTGTTTTCAATGGGGAAAAAAGCGCAAAAAAACTTATTGTCTCTGACATCGCGATGACGTAAACAAAAGACTTTAACCAAAATTTCGAACGTGTTAGAAAATATTAAATTTTTTTTAAAATAATTAAATACTTTGGTCTTTCATCTTAATAATAACATAAGTATTTTGACGTTAAAAATTTATTTTTGTTAAGTTTGTGGCATTTTTCATTACGCTCTCTGTTTTCCCGCGAAAACAGTGAAGACGCCTAGTATAAAATGTTAAGAGGTAGAACAAGAAAAAAAACAAGACGCTGGCAACTCGAACACCATCGGTGCCATCTGTTAGTATATAAATATGCCACTTGATAGACGCCGTTAGAATTCTCCCGCTGTAAATGAATTGGAAATATTTAGAAAAGATGGAGTTCATTTTTTTTTAAATGGGATTTTAAAATCTTAGACATATTTATGGCCAACATATTAGTCTAATATCTTTAGTCAAAAGTTGGGCCCTATGGATTATACTTTGTTTTATCTATTTGGTAAAGCAGAGTGGCAACCAAATTTGTCTGTTGTGGATGAGGCTGTTAGGGTTAACGGCTAGAACAATGTCACAATGCTCTAACATATAATAGCACAAACCGCAGCGAGAGATGAATTTAACCCTATACAACCACAATCAATATTCCCACACACTTTAAAAAATGATTATAAGAACCTCCAATTAAACGAAAAGATCAGACATTTTCGCTAAACCACTCATTAATGCAAAGAAACAAACACCTAACCTATCAGCTATCCTCACCTCTACCAAATATCTAAATAATACAAACCAATCAGGAAATTACAAATGTAATAAAACTCGTTGTCTAGTTTGCAAACACTTAATAACCGACAGTGTATTTTTCTGTACCCAACTCCAATATCAAAATACATCCACCTCGCATCACCTTTGATAGCCATAATATAATTTACTACTTATTGTGCACAATATGTCCTAATAGTGGATATATTGGCGAATCTGGAATTAATTTTAGATTTCGTTTCAACAATCACAAACTATTCATACGTCAAAACAATCCTTATTCCCCCATAGCTGGCCACTTTAATCAATCAAGACACTCATTAGAGAACTGTAAATGTTTATTGATATACTCCAAATTTAGTTCAACATACACACGCAGAAAAAAAAAGAGAAATACTGGATTTTAAAATTAGACACATATAAACTAGGGTTAAACAAAGAGTTGGGTATTTTAAATCTGTATAAATATTTCGATAGTTAAAAAATTTAATTAGATATAGTTGAAAACCTTTTTAAACAGCATCTAAAATATTATCGTTAGGTTTACGTTAGAAATATTCAAACAGTTGCATTCCACATCACGTGACGTCCGCGTCTCGCGACGGACGCTACTTTTAAACAAACTTCCGAATACAGTTATTTAATTAATTTCTGAGGAAAGATCGAGGCGATCTGAAATATCAAATATATATATATATATATATATATATAAACATATAAATAAATACTTTCACAAAAAACATTCAATTTTTCTTTTTAATTTGCAACTTTTCAGTTGTTTTATCCATATATATATATATATATATATATATATATATATATATATATATACACACACACACAAGTGAACATAGAAGTCAACACTTAGAGGCAACAGACTGTTTCATGCTAGATGCAATCGTCAAGCCTGACGATTGCATCTACATGAAACACTGTCATCTCTAAGTGTTGACCTCTATGTTCACTTTTATATTTACCCACGCTCTCTCTGATATTGAGCACTTTATCTCATAAATATAGCACGTCTTAAGACTATTTCTTTATATATTTAGACTCTTGTCAATGTGTGGGCTAAACTTTGGCCTATTGTCATAGCTTCCGAAATAGATATAACTAAAATATATTCTTTTAAAATGGGATTGCAATGAAGGAGAATACATGAAGTGTGTCTTTGTTTTGTTTAATAGTGAACACCATTACGATATCGAAATTTTATTAGGTTTTTAAAAGTGGACATGTATCTCCAAAATTATATGAAAGAAAAGGGGTTGAAATAGCTAGAATAAGGGAAAGAATTACACTTGTAACATGGTTGGTCCGAACATATAAGAAGCAACAAAAATAGCTAACCGCTTATCGTTCCTCCCTTCTGGGCCAATCGAGGAAAATCCTAGCCCTTTGTTAAATCCTTTGATCCACCACTTTCAAATGAATATTTGGTTTCCTCATCATTACTCTGTTTTATATATTTTTGTAGAAACTTATACATACTGTCAGTTTGTAGAAAAATGTATTATGATTTAAAAAACAATCTGGTGAGTTGAATCAACGCACAGAGTAATTTATTGGTTAATATTCTGTGTAACACCGACGCTCAGTTCGCATTAAAAATGTCCAGAATTCTTAGATTTATGTGTAACTGTACATGCTTCATTCGAATCTGGCTTGATAAATTTGATAATATCTATCGTTATGGCGTTATCGACAGTGAAAGTTCGGATTCATTCGAGTCGCGTGCAGCCATTACTGGCGCTGTTAGCATACATTCGCTGCAGAATAGCTATCAATGTAGGTATCATTTTGCAAATTAACCGTGTCTACATAAATAGTTCTCGTGTGCAGTAACCGAGACATTGACACAAGATCAGTTCCGCGTTTAGCTTTTCGCAGTGAATGTCTGCCACCAACGACGCGAATGAATCCGAACTTTCACTGTCGATAACTTTATAACGGTAGAATTTTAAAATGTAGAATTACACATAAATGTATTCTGGAATCTTTTAAACTGAACTGAATGCGGGTGTTACTCTTCAAATTACCCAATTCATTTCTTTTTTGTATTACGTATTAATGGATTGGAAAATTTTCATTATCTTCTCAACATTGTTCGAACGTCTTTTGGTGTTGTACACTAAAATTTATCATTTTACTCATCCATTGTTCAGCTTATCGCTTGAAAAATTTATAAAATCCGAGTAGTAGAACATCAAGAGCTAAAAATGAAGTATAGATTTCAAATCTAGAAATTACTCTTTAATTATTAAATGAAATATCTTTGATTTTCAGTCAACACAAGTATTTAATAAACGAAAAGTGGTGGACACCAGGAACCTGTGGCCAAATGGTATCATCCCATGGGCATTTAATCAGGCCGAAAGAAAATTCAGTAAGTTGATATTTAAACTTCATTAAACTGGGAGAATGGAGTTTTATAAAGAGAATCTTAGAACAGCAATAACGGGGGAACCTAGTGAAGATTGCTGACGCCACACTAGTGAAATAAACTTGTTATCCCTAACTCTAGCTGGGCACTAGATAAGCAATTCGTTACAAAGTTAAGGGTTGTTATTGTTAATGTACCACTCTACATGTAGTTTTTTTTTAATCTTGTCAAGAGCAAATATTGTAGCGTTAGGGATTTTTTCAAATTAGAAAACAAGGTAAAAATATTTCCTTGAGATTAGTTATGGGAGAGCTGAATGCTATATAATCCAACCTATTCACCGTGCACGTCTGTACATAAAGCGTAAATCGATTTTTTTTTATTCGTTGTATGTAAACATGACAACATTTTTCTAGCAGCTAATACACCAGTCTGCCAAAGACCTTTCACTTTCGCAACTTGAACTTTAATATTTAAATCGCGCGCGAAAAAATTTGAATTATCATCCAATTTTTGGGACCCATAAACTTAGGTATCATCACTTTATTTTTTTTATTTATTTTTTTTTTTTTTGTCAAAATATTAAGAGGGAAATATTTTGTTTTTATTATTTTATTACATTTTTTACTTTCTAGCACGAAATTATGATTATAAATATAGTTTTTCGTGCATCAGCGGGTGGGCAGAATATTAGTATCGGGATTTTGAGCGTCATTTTTGGCGTTAAGAAAACATTGTTTTTGAAATTCTTGCAAAAATCAAATTGTTGGATTTTAATAAAATTTCAGAACTTATTCACAAATGGCTTTTGAATATTTCAGAAATTCATAGTGAAATATTTTTTATACATCTTTTAGCCTCCCTTACTTAGAATGTTGTAAATTTTATTGATTATATTAGAGGACTTATTATTCGAAGAATATAAATCTTTTTCTGTGAAATTGAATTACCCAGTTACCGTAAATTAAGTCTGAATTGTAACATACAAATCCCAATAAACCTAAGACAGCATTTAATTGGAAAATCGATTAATTGTTTTTATTAAAAATATGTTAATAGATAGATTTCCTGAAGCGAAAATTATTTTTCCGATGAAAAATGAATTTTCACAAGAATTTTCATTATTTTTTTTTATTTACAATTTTAAATACAAAATGTGATATATTTTACTTATTTTAAAATTAAGTTTCAATTTGTAAATTTTAAGGAATGCTGCTGAGTCATCCTCTATATCTCCATAAATTTGAAATGTTATCTGCGACAGACCTGTATTTTAAAGAATTTTACGTTGTTTTAAGTGTGCATAAAAACGTTTTCGCTCTTTAATGTATGGATGATTGTACATGATATTTAAATGTCACTATTAGATACCCATCATAGGAAATTTTATGGTATTTTTATTAATTTTATATTACTTTTCATAACGGAGATATAAAAATAATAAATATGCTATAAAATTTCATAAGAGATGTAGGTAGAATTTAAATATACCTTTCTGATTAAATTCAATCTAATGAAATCTTAAATTTATTTCATTGTTATAGCATTTTCAATCTTATTTTTCCGGAAAGAATCTTCAAACGTAATGCTATAATGCTAAAAAAAAATCAATAAAATATTAATCTGCTAAAATATTAAATATTTTCTTTTAAATTACTTGATAGTTAAATATGATAGTTCACTTAAAATTCGAAAAAATTGTCATTTCTGTTTTAGCGTCCGAAATCTTTCCCTTATCTAAGCTGTCAATACATCGATTTAATTAATTTTAACACAACAAAAACAAGTTGCCGCTTCTCTTATTTTCAACTACATTTTTATCTGGTAAAATCTAAAAAAAAAAAAACTTGTTTGCAATAAGAGCAAGTAAACTGAAAATTTTCGTTTTTTTTTTGTTTTTTTTTTAACGTTGGATTTAATTTTTGTTTACTAATTTCTCGAAAATGTCGGATACCATCGAATTTAATGAATCTTCCGCTGACGAAAAAAAATTTTAATCAAAACTTCGAATATTCTAAAAAGGATTAAAACCATAAAATAATAAAAAAAAAAAAATAATTTGGTCTTTCCTCATAATAATCTAAACATTTTGCTGATAAAAATTTTACTTTTTCATCATGGTATGCACTTTTTAGAGAAAAGTGATGTTACCTACAGAAACATAATCAATAAATTTAATCTACGTTACCGGCTAATTTTAATGACATACTCTTTAAACTATAGACATCAACAAATATTTCATCCTGGTCAACAAAATTCATCTGAAATAAAGTTTTTCTCGTTGATACTTGTCGCGATCGAAAAATTTAGGTAAAATCTTTCTTTTGTTGGCCTACCACGTCACTGTACAGATGAAATAATAGTCGGAACCACAATTCTAATTATGGTAAGCTGGTAAGAATTTCAAAATGTTTCACTAGTCGGCTTGTAATTTGAGATAACCAGTTTGATAAGTTTGTTCTGTTTTCTTTGTTTACGGCTTTATGAACATTTTGAATCTTATTTAAAGCCAGAATTTTCTTTATATTGAAAGAGATTTTTGCAGATAGAAAGGATTTCCCTGATACAAGTCATACTAATTAATCCCTCTATGGCGGAGAAGACGTGGATCCATAACTTTCGCAAGTATATTTACGCGTAAGTGGATATAACGAAACCGACTGGAGTTAGAACTCTCTTCTCCGATTTCCAATTCAGAGTCGTTATCCATTATCTCACCTGCAGTTTCAAGATTTCAGCACCTGCTTTTTCCAAATGACCACTCACCTACATAACTGCCACGCTTTACTTTGCTAAACTTCGGTGATCATAGCAGTACTGGTGTTTCACTGTGATATGGCCGTAAGCCATTCTTTTGTGAAACAAAACAGGCGAAAAGGAATTGTGAAACTACTCTCCGTATATTATGAGGACCAGTCGTATAATTATCGCAACACATCGAGTTTAAAAATGATTATTGCTGGTGCAGATAGCAAGCAATAGCCACGTTTATAAATTGTTCCTGCAAAAATTGACTCTAAGAGCTATTTGAATCCGTATAACACAAGGTTCTGATGTTCGGTTCCATTTAGCAAACAATCCAGATTTTCTGATAATTCATGCTTTCGACAGCATCAGGATTGGCGCCATGTCTCCAGATTTACCGTTGCACAAAACTATGCGTGGTATCTAAAAAAAAAAAAAAATTGTGCCTTTCAATAACTTTCTGCTTCTCACCTTTTTTTTTTCCCCATTTATGAGCTTTACAGATTATTGAACGGATTAGGGACTAGGTTTTTTAACCTCTTATCCATTTGACAGTAATCGTCGCAAAATTTCACCAGTCTCCTATAAAACGCTAAAATTCTGGTCATGTGCTGCAGAAATGTTCCGTTTTATTGCATCGGCAGATCAACAATATGGAAATATTAGCTAATGTGGTCTGGAATTCTGTAGGTATGACACTGAACGAGAAAAGGGAAAATCTAAGAACAGCAGAAATGAATTAAAACAAAGGCACGCGTTCCATGCTCACATAAATGGCGTAAACAGGAGGAAAATTGCCTGAAACAAAAGAATTGAGACTTTCCTGAAGTTTAAATGAATTTATATATAAGAGGGATGCTATATCTAATATAACGTTTATAATTTAAATATTTAAATATTATACTTTAAATATATAAGTAACTTTCGTTCAATCAAGTTATTTTATCACCATGCGCTAAGGATTCTGTATTAGAGAAATAGTTTAATTTTAGCCACACTGGAATTAGATATTTTACACTTTTACTACGAAGACTAATTATTAATTCTGTTACACTTTTCATTTACTTACAAAATATTTTGTTTTGGGAAATCTGTGTGATCGCAAACTTCGAAAATCTAATGCATTCTTTCAATTAAAATAAAGTCGAGTTTGACACCAGTTGAGTTGTTACGGAGATATGACAGATTTTTGGGGAAAATGTATGATAAAGTGGAAAGTTTTCGGGTGACGCGTTTCGTTACTAGGACTTCATCATACTAAATTCATATTGGTGCAACTATGCATGTATATGAACGATGGATGCTGGGAATTTCGAATTTTTAATAACATTTGTTCTTTAGATGTTAAGTTTATAAGTAAGATTTGTAACACAAAAGAAAGTTGCATTATTTATTTTCTATGGTTAATCCAATTTTATTCAACCCCTGTAATAGACATGATTAAATTCATTTATCGTGTTTTCAGCTGTAGAAAACGCGTACACTCTTGTGAAAGAAGCTATTTATAATATGGAAAAACTTACCTGTTTGAAATTTCCTCAATGGAGTAGAGAAAGGTCAGTTCAGCTTGGTTCGAACTACTTGGATATTGGACAAGGTTCAGGGTAAGTCGTTTTATATTGTATTTTTTGTTTTTTTATATTATTAATAAATACTGAAATTCGATTCGCCATTATAAGCTATTTGATGTCCCATTCAATTTATATACTCGATATGAACAGGTTTAAAGCTGCTGGTAAAATTAAGTTCTCCTGCATTCATTGACCGAACGTCGGTTCAAATATAATCAGTATCTAAAGCTGACTGCCTTTTTTTCCTTTTTTCGGTTGGGGACACTAACTTCTACCACATTCCATAATTTATGGGCAAATTTACAGTACTTTTAAGTAGTGTGGAATGTCCAAATCTTGACTGTATTATTTCCATATCTCGTTTTATATACTACTTATTTTGTAGTTGTTGCTGTTAGAAGTCCTCAAGAATTGTCATTTGGTAAAAATGCATTTCAATACTCGTATTCTTTTTATTCTACGGAAACAGTCACAAAACTATTGTCTTCATATTGCAATGTTAACATCAATCTTTACAGCTGGTTTAGTAAATCACAATTTGTGGTAGGGATTTTCTTCTGCAAATTACATTTAGTATTCTGAATAGCTCAGTAAACTAAAATATCACTCGTCAATTACATTGACGTACTAACAAGAATCAAATAGTTTTTCTATTTGCGCCTCAGTTTTAAAATATTCTTCGATCCATCTGAATTTTCGTATACAATCGTTAACTCGCAGCATTATGCCTCCACTGATGCTATTCTGTAGACTGACGGGCATTCAAATGGTTCTAAACGCATTTCCATATTCATTCCCGGTTTTTCCAAATACACAAGTAACTAATAACAAATGCGACAACAGAAAGGCATTAGTCTACGTTATTCAAAAATCCGCCATGACGTTCACAGCGGTTGAATGGTAATTTGTGCAAACGGTAATAGGCAGTAGAACAAAATCTTTTAAACAATTCTTAAAATCATGTTATCCTACAGAGATCTCAACATTTGAGGCCAGGCTACGTACACATCGTTAAATTCCTCAACTTTGCCATTAGTTTTCATAAGTGGGCTTTAAATTGATGTAAAACAGTGCATATAAAATGGCTTTGTATCTGAGAATTCGGTTGAAGACATAATTATAAAAGGGCCATGCATATCGTTAAACAAATGACATTATCACTAAAGATATTCATTATTTATTATTCAAAAGTATAAAAATACATTAAGTTTCAATATATTCTTCATTTGAGTCTATAATAAATGGCATTTTATGATCATAAATTTGGATGTAAATATATTTTACATCTTGTCATCGAAGTGATTTCTGATATTTTGATGCTAACATTGGCAATTCGAATCAACCTGGCATAGTTGAAAGTGGTATATATTTTCAATGAAAAAGATATTAAATTTACAAAGCTTAAATGACACATTAACTATTATTGGTTAAATATTGGTGAATTAAAATATCTTACAGGTGTGCTTCGTATGTAGGATTTTATGGAAAAGGACCTCAGCCTGTACTTCTGAATCAAAAAGGCTGCATGAAGGTAAGGAAAATCTTCAATTTGATCTGGTAATTAATAACTGTTGTCCCTCATTAACCTGGAGGCTTACGGGCATATCACTTTGATCGTACCGGAATAGGTGTTTCAAAGTTACGAAACGCAGTGTCTCGTCAGATATAGATAGGTGTTCACTTGGGAATCGCAGGTGCTGTAAGTTTGGATGGGCGTGTAGTGTAATGGATAACTACTCTGAATGGGATAATGGAGAGCAGTTCAAACACTTGTCGGGTTCGGAATACCAGGCACTGTGAGCGCAGAGTAATGGATAATTGTTCTAAATGTTTTAATCACTGAGTGCAATTCAATTCCAGTTGGGTGTGTTATATTCACTTACCCTAACATATATTTGAGAAATACTAGTCCTCTTATGGTTTAATTAGTAAGACTTGTAAATCATTCAAAATCATTATCACCAAACCAGAAAACATACTTAAAATCTAAAAATATTTTATGACTTTAAATAACCAGAAAACGGTTCACCTGGTAATTGTGGAAGCCTAGCCAATGCCAAGCAAAATGTAATGCAAAGACATAATTTACACTAACGAACTGTAATCATCATTAGTCATTCCGATGACGGAGTGTGGTTACAGAGTTGTTCTGAGCACCTAGAACTACTTCCAGTCACATATCTGGTTTGAAAGACGGTGATATATTCCTTCACGCGTAGCTTGTCATGGACAAGAAATTCTGGTGGAACGAAGTTTTCTAAAAGCATAAATTAAATATTTTAGTAAGTTCTACTATACATTAGAATTTCTCGTCTCTGACTTTCAATTCCAATTATCTGGCTTCCATTTGAATTTTATTTTACTTCGACTTAATCGCACAGATAATTCCGTTTTATGGCGGACGGAAATGTATAGACCATTGCTCAGAAGTGGACAAGAACACGCGCTTACAGCATCGCTAATGAGCCTGTCAGTTTTAATATTTCATTGAATTTTCAATAAAGGCTGACGTTATATTTTGGCCGTTGACAATTTACTGGAAATGCCATCGCTACAGCATGAATGTTGTAGACTGTTCTTTTGAAAAATGCGTAAAGAATTCGTCCCAAATATATAACTGACTCAGATATTTGCAAAAGAATATAAATAAATATTAGAGTAGCAAGACTTACGCGTTTATCATGTACACATATGAATGACAAATTTACTCTCTTCCAGGAACAGTTTTGAAACAAATCATGAACATTACTATTGTAATATTTAAAGCGTATTGTAGTTTTATAACGTATAAGATGTAACCGATTGATCTTGTGTGTAGTTATTGTGTACAGTAGAACTATTGTCCTCATCTTCATCATTCCAATTGTCGTCAGATGTGCCTAAAAAAATTCGTGTTAGTTTATTTCGTCGCATATAAACTAGGAATTCAATCGCTTGGACAGGTACTATGTATTTAGTGTAAACAAAAGATGCAGTAAATGAGCAGTACTTGAAAATGGAGAGATTCTTAGCTATAAGCAGTGAAATGAGAACAATCCTCTCGTAATGCTATTTGTTGTATTAATTGCAGTTACTCGGCAATCGGCGCATCAGTTAAGATAAAAAAAAGCTTATATAAATGACATACAATTCAATTTACGTTTTATTTCTCCATATATTTTAATTTTGAGACTCCGTATCGTTTCTCCGGCTTCTATTTGGTGATAATATCCGAAATAATTTTCGATTATGAAAATTTAAACAAGTTGGTAAATTTAGACCAGATTAAGAATATATGACGTGGAGCAAAACCAACTTGAACCTTTAAACCAAATAAGGTTCTTGAAGATTTACACGTACAAAGCATAGATGTAACGTTACCCCAAAAATAATACTGAATAAAAAACACCGACGTGATCGTAACATCTATCGAAAGCGAATGAGAAACTGAGAGTAGATAGTATGTTACCATCTATTTTCTTGAGTGGAGGAAAAGAGAATACCTTGTTTAATGATGTAAAATTTGAAACTCTAAAACCGTGGCTAGCAACTTAAGGCTTCGATATCGGGAAACGTAGGTTGCGTAATAATTAGATTTTATAAAGATATATTCCAAACGTGATCCAAATGTATTTGTCACTCTCAGAATAACGACGATGTCAAGAATAAGGTTACAGGACGTTGGAGGCTAATATTTACAGTTTCAGTGGGTAACATTGAGGCGATTTTATAATGAAAATAGAATTTATGAGATAATTTAAATTTTAAGAGAAATAAACGAAGGTATTTGGACAGATTTTGGAATATGGACGACCGAGAATCATCATCATTGTCTTTTTTTTTCTTTATTTGGGTGGGGAGGAAGGCAGTAAAACGCAAAGGGGTTACAGGTCGTAGGAGTATTAGGAACAGAAACATTAATGAGTATGGCGAGAAAAAAGTAATCACGGGGTCATGAGATAGCGATTGACATTGCATTTAAATTTTGGCAGATTAAAATTGGCTGGAAAGCATGGAGTTGGAAGAGTTCTACAAGCGAAAAGTGAGAGATAAGAATTTTAGCATAGTTTACGGCTGCATCTCGCTAGCTCAACGGGAAATTGATGAGGTCTGGACGCCAGTAGGGTACTGCGCTTAAATGCCGAGAGACTAGGTACCATAGCAAAGCTCTCATCCGAACAATTACCATCAAAGTATTTATACGTGACACAGATGCAGCCTTATAGCAGGGGGTAAATTGACTGAAACCGAGCCGCCAGATGAGAACAGATAATATTGCTGATTCTTTGGAACTTATGATGATCACCGGACCATATGTGGCAGTATCATTTTACGTATTTTTTGGTATTTCTATATTTTCTGTTATATTCTTGTGGATATTTGATACGGAGATTCGAATATTTTATCGTCCTGGGTATGAGGATAAACTGCATCCGCGTCCTGGGTAAGACGATAACTACGTCCAACAGCAAAGCCTCTGATCAGGAGGTTTTGAGAAGCGTGGAACCACCTCTTAATTGCTGGCGTTCCCAGCTCCACCTTGACTCGGCCTGGTAGCACCTGTTAGGGTCCCAGCTATGGGCAAATAGTTGACGTCCACAACCTGACTCAAAACACTATAAATGTGTAAAATAGATTTTAATACCAGAAATACTTTGTAAAAAAATAAATTAGTATCAGCAATAGATATTTGAAAAAAAAATATTACCAGAAATAAAAATCTTGTCAGCATTAAATAACCCATTGAGCTTAATATGCCACAAGACAAACCAAACCAAATCGAATATCTTAAAAATACATTTGTTTGATTTGGACAACTTTAATGATTTGAAGTAATGTTAAAATGTATATCTATATTAAATTAATGACCTGTCTCAAATGCCAATGCTATATTTCTATTAGGGGCACTTCGATGCGGTGTAATGATCTAGCAAGCTAGCCTTACTTGATCAAGTACGATTGAGTGGCCTGTTGGATCCTCTCTGGGTTCTCCCAACTTTTGGCCATGTGCCACATTGAACCTACGCTTAGTAAATATTTATACTTATATTAGTCATGCAGAAATACTTTTTCTTACTTATTCCTTCATTGGGTCTGCATGGTACCAATACGCCAAATCATATATCCTTTTGTTTTAAAACCTCGTGCCGTCGTAGAAAACATCTCTACTCTTTAATCCGATATTATCTATTAGAACAATGCGTTCTCTTAATGAGAAAGCAAAACGTCTGTTACATACTTTCTTTTTTTTTTCTTTTTTTTGTATTCGTTAGTCTCTCCTGATGTAATTTGTGTGTTCTTGTAAGATAGGTTGTCGCCTGACGTAGAAATGATTGCAAAATTGTTTGGTCAGTTTTTATGAAATCGGCTGTCTCCTCTCGTAGAATTTCCAGATAAAAAGAAATGTCTGTAATCTCTCATATGGTAATCGCTGTGTGTGTGTTTTGAGACGTTAGCAACGGCTCCATGACATATTAGAAAGATTAACTAGTTTTACCTTTTGTCAACGGACATCACTAATCCGGTACATGGATTTGTATGATTTCAGATATCACATGAATACTGTTATTCATTGGTTCCTTGTAGATGAATATTGTTAGCTTTTACAAGAATGTTTTTTCTGAACACTTCACGCACTATCACGTTGCTGAAGAATGTGCCATAAATTTCTATGGAATCATTGTCAGCATCATTATTCCGCAATGAAGACTTTCTCTCTCGCTTTAAATATAAGGACTGCATATTTCTAAAGAATTAAATAATGAACCTAACAAGTTATAAGTTTTGGTTTAATTAAAAATGTTCTACATACCAAATTATTAATATATATGACATCTAATATTTCTGACTGCATGTAATTTCAATTTAAATTATTATACAAATGCGTCTCTTAAACTGACAGTACATCAATCAGTTCGTTGCAAATAGAAAAGTCTTTTTAAATTATATATTCCTTAACCAACATGTCGCATCCAAAAACGTACAGAGGAATTTAATAATTCGAAACCTAAATTCTACGAATTGATTCCCTCTTATCTGGCCGTTTTGAAAAGGCTGATTAAAATGATCTTACACTATTTACATTATTCGGGACCATTATCCTCATTTTTGTCTCCATATTTATTACAACGTTTCGGCCGTCGTACTCTCGGGCCTTCTTCAGGCGGTTGGAATGTCGAACTGAACCCTTTGTTTCGCTCACTGGGGTACACTGCCCTAGTTCCACATACCATGTTTTAATGGGTGTCAGATATCTCCTATTAATTCCCCTCTCCAAGTTCTCCACTGCCTTAACCAGGTATTGAACTCACACTTTTTGGGTCCTGTCACTGGATCTAACTATCCGCTGTGCCGTGTGAGTTCAATACCTGTTTAAGGCATTGGCGAAATTTGGTACAACATTTTAGAAATTTCGCTATGCTGGATACGATGACACTACTTTGGTGTGACTGAATCTCAAAAGTGCAACTTGCGGAAATAGTAAATTAATTCTAAATATTAAAGGAGAATGTTTTATATCATTTTCAATCCGTTCTATAGTAACGATCAGATGTTTAAAACGGCATCTTTTCATAGTGATCACCTTGTAAGTTATTTTGGATTTTCTCTGTTTTATTTAATAGTCTGCCAGACCCTGCATGTATCAAGTCTTTAATGTATACGTCCAAAAGATGTGGCTTTTGACAATAATATTGCAATTGATTCTGCAGTAGACTAGACGAATTTTCTAGAACACTTTTTAGAAATTTCTGGAAAAGGATTAAAACTTTCTACGAAATTTGTAACAAATTCAATACACATATAAACCTACGAAATAGAAGCCGATACATTTTATACAAAGTCGAGAGCTTGCAAGTAAATTTTATTGCATCTGTAGAGATGTTTCCTTACGGGTGAAATGTCTCCATTAAATCCTGACTATATTTCTGTTATTCTATAAATACTTAATACATTTAGTATGATGCAAAAAGACTTTGACAACTGAACTTTGCCTCCAGTCTTTTTGAATATCTTGCTAAGTACCGCCTTATTACAGAATATTGTCCCATTTAACGGGGGTAAAAAGATCTTGCAAACCTATTTGTGGAAGTATATAAAAATATAAAGGAACGTAAGTTATTTTCTCAAAAGATTTATTCAACCAGACATCGAGATATTTCCTAAAAGAAATTGACATGTCCAGATATATTCACGGCGGATAGAATCTAAAGATTATTCTGTTGAGTTTAATTACAAAGAAATTCGAAGACAAGGTAAAGGGGGAAACGAGGAGAAATGATTGGTTATTAATTACAAAGAAAAAAAAACCGGAATGTCTAGTCATCTAGAGGGTAAAATAGCTGATATTAAATTTGTCTCAGTTCAATTATTTGAATTTAATTGTTTGGAATATTTCCACAAATGTTAGGAAATAATTGCGATAAATTCCTATACTTCACTTCAGACATTGTAGTTGTAATCACTTCATAATTAGTCAATTAATTGGGGGCGTTTTGAAACTGAATTAACAGTGACTAAATTTCTTCTGGGTTTTGTTTCTCAGTCGTTGATAAAATACAGAGACTGATATGCAATGTAATTGGCCCTGATCTGGCATCTCGTCTGCAGTCGCTCTCTCGCAGACGTGCCGTCACCTCCCGTTGTCTTTTGTACAACAATTTCACGGTGACGGCTCCGATGAGCTGCTTTCGCTGGTTCCAAGACTTCATGAATTTAAACGTTCAATTAGGCTGGCATCTCGTTTTCACCCTTTCACTGTCGAAACTGTTAAATGTAGCGGTCTCTTCTACTCCAATAGCTTCATGCCTCGCATGTCTCGCTTGTGGAACTCCCTCCCTTTTCCCTGTTTGCCTGATAGCTATAATCTCTAACTATTCAAATGTAATGTCCATCGAAGTCTCCAGATACATTGATCTATCCCCTATCCTTGTCTTCATCCTTTCCTCTATCACTCTTATTTGCTCTTGCTTCAACTGTTTGTAACCTCTTGCGTGCTAGTGGCATACCACCTTGCTCGGGGTGAAACGCTTAAAAAAATAATCTTACTTGCTATTTCCTCAGTGTTTATTTATTTTATTTTATTTTCCAGGTCGGTATAATCCTTCACGAGATTTGTCATTCGCTTGGATTCTACCACGAACATTCCCGCACAGACAGAGATAAATACATCAGCATTTTGTTCAAGAACGTCAGATCTTCTGCTTATACAAACTTCGAGATTCATAATGATTCTAACAATTACGTGCTCTACGATCTGGAGTCCATCATGCATTACGGACCTCGGGTAATATATTACTGTTATATTTATATAGTAAGATATTTAGTAAAATATAAACATTCAGGGTTTCCTTTTCTACATATTTCTAGAGTCTCTTTTGTAGGTTTTTTCTATTGAGTCTTTACACCACACCGAACGTTTCCGTCATATGTACCTAGACTGTTCTATTTAAATCGTTAGCTTTTATACAACTCTCTGATGCATACTTTCCTTTGCATAATCTGAGACGTATAACTTGCACGTTAATTCAATGGAATAAGCATTCAGAACATGTTGCTAATATTATCATATTTATATTACTTTTTATTAGCCTTTGATAATTTAATTTAATCCATTTATGTCGGTCCAAATCATAGTCCGCAAACGCAACTCAATTAACTTTGCAAACCATATTCCTTTCTCGGGCCGTGTAGTATGTGTTTCGCCTGTATTACTTAACGTTTTGATTTCAATTGTCCTACGGTGGTTGTCAACCACGGCGAAGGTCTAGTATGACAGATTTGTAAATTTCCACAAGGGTCTTTGTGTTACTAGAGCATAATTTGAGAAGACTGCGCTATACTCCATTATTGCCAACTGTAATTACATATTTGGAAGCACGAATTAACCAACGTGTACCAGCCAATATTCCGAAGGGAATGATACACTGTTTAGGTGCATCAGAAACTATAATAGCTGAACATCAAATGCATCACATTTAGATGCTTCATAATCTATAACAGCTGGACATTAGATTAAAAGCCAATATTCCTGTTCATATAGCCCGGAAATATCTCAAATTTGAATACGGAATATACCGGTCGTCACTTGAAAATTTTCAAAACATTGTATATTAAGTCCTATCAGCCATCTTTCTATAAACAGTCGTAGTTGGTGGGTATAAAGATAGTTTGAATGTTATATTTTGCATATATAACATTAAGATGGGGTAGTATATTTTTTAGTTTGCTGTGCACATCTTTCTGTCCTCGAATTTTAATCTGATGAACGATAAACAAGTTTAGCTGTTTTGTAATCGCTGTTAGATTTTGGTATTAACGTTTTACGATATCTTGTATTTGTCACTGCAATTTTATTTATTTTCTGGAATTGTTTATATATATATATATATATATATATATATATATCTTTTTAGTGTTTGATTGTATTGCTGTAATCCATATTAATTGTATAAAATAAAATAAGTATAAATTATATATATTAATTATAAGTTTTCAGGTATAATGAATTAATGCCCAGCATCTCCAAAATAATTGAAATTAATGATCTTCTGAAGTTGGTTCTTCCTTTTACATGCAACAATAGAATTACTGCGTATATACGCATCCTGCACTTAGAAAATATAACCAATTAAAAAATACTTAAATAATATCCTACGCTTTTTAACATTGGGTTATTCTGATACAAACCTGAGGAGTAACTCCGCTATAAAGTTACATCGCTACATCACAGCCGAATGATGATTATTCTTCCGTAGCTAAGGATCCTTCAGCTCCTAAAACCTGTACATTTTTTTCCGTGTTGCAACTAGCTTTCGGCGTGAAATGCGTGCTTTATAAAGGGATCACATCAAAATACTTAACGTGTAAAATTTCATGCACGGTGTTTACTCTTTCCCACACGAGGAGATGTGACACAAGGTCTTTTTAAAGCGGGGACGCGAGCGCGTACACTCGGGCAAGGGACAAACATTCCCCACAGCCCCAACAACCATCGGTTGCGCTGCCCTCTGTGCGAGCACCGATCCCTCCCTCTGGTGCAATGGGAGGACGCGGCCTCGGCTGGGCACCTATTATTTTCTCAATTGCCCCTCTGTCCTTTGACAGAGAAGTCCCCGAGCGCACTCTGTCCAAGAACAGAGACGCAACTGAGATAAGCCATACGTTAGAAATCCCCCCCAGGAATGAATTTGCACGCCAAATAGTGATTTTTCCAAGCGTAGTTCAGATGTGGCACAAGGCCGAAAGTATTGGTCACTCAGTGAGCATCGAAGTCACTACTCAGTCGTAATTGTACTAGCGAGACAAGCTTGCTAACCATTACACCGCCTCGACGTGCAAAATTCCATGCATAGACAGGTTCAGCGTTTACAAAGACCAAACTGTTTATGTAAGCACAGTTAGACGAAAGTTAATGTATTTCAGAATCACTGGTATTAAAAAATGGGCCACAGTCACTGTAAAGATATTCCATAGCTCGTTATGCAAGAATTTTAATTCTTGCTAACAAAATACGTAGTCAATCGTTGAACGAGACAGTATTGCGGTATCCAACATGAGTTGTTGCTTGTATCGCTTTTATCAAAATCAATAGTAACAATATTTTATGTTCATTCCTTGTTTGAATATATTTAACGTTTTCATAAAATTAGTTCATTTGTTGAATAAATTTTTATGCTTAAAACATTTTAGTTGCATATTCTTTCCAATTCATCAGTAACATTGAATTTATTCGAAATGTTTCAATATTAATATTTGTAGACTTTTTTTTTAATTTTGACGATTTGGCGATTTCTATTGCAGTCTGTTCGGTGATTTTTTTTTTCTTGTTTTTAATCTTCTCTCCAAATTAAGCATGTCTAACTAGAAATAAAGACGTATGTGGCGAGATATGAAGATTTGTAACTTTCCGTCATGAAGGTGCTCTTCTTCAGAACCTTTCCGGCATTTTTCCCCGTCTATGTTGCTCCTGAATTTTGAGATCATTCCCAAACACGTCACAAGCCTATGGAAGAACAGGATAATAATCCCTATACCACTTGAAAATATGTTTCACTTTTATATGAAAATACTACGCGTGTGCACACACACATATATATATATATATATATATATATATATATATATATATATATATATATATTACTCAGATTGAATGTTTTCCCCATTCCTGTATTATGCAGAGTAGTATAGTTACCACTTTCTAGTATTAGTAGTATTATACTCACCAACTTTTTTTAAAGCTTTTCACCCAAAGCAAGGTAAGAGTGCTGCTAGCACGTAGCGAGTTACGGAGAGAGAAACTGTGGGTGTAGGGGGATTGAGGAAAGGAAATGTTCAGGCATTAAGAAAACAGAAGATGGCGATTGATGTTGCATTTAAATTTTTGAAGATTGTCCTTATCAATGAAGCAAGTGATAGGATGTTCCAAAGTCCGGAGGAAGGAGACTGTTGGTGTGGAATTGGCGGTTACATATACCTATTTCAACAGTAAATAGGTGGGACCTAGATGCCAATCTAGTAACACGCTTAAATTCATGCAATAGAGGCACCAGAGGGGAAGAGGTTGTCAGAACAGTAGCTATGAAAATATTTGTAGAAAAGACAGAGGGAAGCTACATCACGTCTGTGAGAAAGTCTAAAGTCTAGAAGGAAATTCAGGACCGATTGCATACAAATCCTTCCTTTGGATGAACAGCAGGAGCAACAGACCGATATGGCAACCGTACTCAATGCAAGGGCGAATGGTAGATTTGGCGATGAGCGAGATGGACTCTCCAGAAATATAGCTTCTGGTATGACACAGTGAACCAACTTTCCTTGCGGTAGATGCAGCAGTCAATGTAATTGTTCCAATCCAAGTCAGTTGAAAACGGGAGGCCACGCGCAGTGAGGCGCTATCATAGAGACGAGCATAAAAATGCTGTTGTCATGCATGTTTCTCTATGGTGGTTGAATAAGAGCAGTTTAATCTTGGAGACATTAAAATTTCCAAGACATTTCTTACCCTAATCAAACGATAATTGGAGGCCTTTTTCGAGAGCAGCGGCCAGATTAACATTGTCAGCGATGCGGGCTTTCCTAATGAAACATGAGTAAATGGTAGTGTCGTCTGCATAGATGTTTACTTGAGAACTGATGTCATCAGAGAGGTCATTGAAGATCAGAAACTGTGTAGAACCCAGGGGAAAGCCTTTGGGAACAATCGCATTAGTATGAAAGAAACTGGAAGAGAGCCCGTTCAGGATGAACTTCATTTCCCGACTTTATAAGAATGATTGAATTAAATCGAATAAACTTCCTGTAATACTGTATTCCTGAAACTTATAAGACCATTATTAAGCGTAGTACTATTGTTCCCCCACCTCTTGTATTATGCGTAGTACTATAGTCCCCTCTCCCCTTGTAGTAATAGTCGCCCTGAGCAGTATGCTTCGTATTAACTCGCAGTATTAACTTGACAGTATATTCAGATATTATAACTGAAATTATTTTAATTTATTTGTGTAGTTTTAATCACGTGTTAACCAACGTAGTCTGACAATCTACAGATTAATCTGCCATCGTAGAAATACGATCTGATATTTGTGAAAAGAGCCTTAAGCTGAAATGGGCAAGCTAAAAATATTAATGCTTCTAAATATGTGTAACTATAATACTAGACAATGTAGAAGATTGATGTGCATCAAACGATGGTGAAAACGTGTGAAGATATTATTTTAGTAATTGGTTCTCACTGCCAATACAGTAAACCAGTTGTCATGGACAAGTCTTAAAGACAAATCAAAGTAATACTTGTGAAAAATTTATCATTAATAATTTACACTCTGAAGATATTAACCTAATCACAAATACCCTTCGGAAAAGGTATTAATCTCGCTCCCCCAGCTATGGGTTAAACTGTATTTTATTTGGAAAAAATCGGTTTTAACCTCCAACATTTGTTAATGAATTATTCACTCGGAAAATAAACTCTTGCTATTCAAAGTTTCGGCGCTAAAAAACTGACAGAGCTGATAAGCTGTAAAAAAACATTTTCGAAGCTTAATTTAACTGTAATTTCATCTGAAAATATTCCTGGATTACTATTTAGCTAATTAAAAATGCACGTTGCAAATTTGGAGGTCTTATCACTGGGCTACTTATTGTAATTTTCTAAGCGCAACTTGCACGTGGCACAAGGCCGAAAATATCAGTTGCTGCTCAGTTGTAATGATTCTAGCCAGACAAGCTTGTTTTATCTATCCAGTTAAGAAATTCAAATTTAACATCATATAATATATACAGGGTGTCCATAAAGTTCGTGTGCACTTTAAAAAAATGTATATCTTTATTTGTATTTGCGATAGAAATAATTTGTAAAAAGGATTAGAAAGTAAATTTATATTTTTTAAGGCTTTATTGAAATTTTATTTAAGTTTCCACATGTCCTCCATCATTAGCAATGCAAAGGGTAATACGATTTTGCAGTTCACGGAAAACATTTGCCAACTAATTTACAGTAATGCCTGAAATCACATTAGTTATTTTAGCTATGCTTAAAACTAGGTACATTAAACTTTGTAACATTTTTACCGATTATTTCTATCGCAAATACAAAGTTATAATTTTTTAAAAATGCACAGGAATTTTATGGACTCTGTGTGTGTGTGTGTGTGTGTGTATATATATATATATATATGAGACAATGCGTATGCACTGTTAACCTGTGACCCAAAGAATTTTTTTCGTGATACACTTTTTAAGCGGGGAAAGTTCCAACACAACTTTGCACTCAGCCGCTGTGCAATTATGCGCACTTTCTTCATGACAGCTCTGCATCACGTTTAAGTACATCAATAAGTCGTTATTCTTCATATATTCGATCGATTAATAGAAGACACTCTCATATTCATTTCAGTAGAAGACATCAAAGACTTCTCGTTAGAATGTGCAAAATAGGTTTTCTCTTATTTTTATCTGAGTCTCTTGTTTGTGTGTGTATTTTTTTTCTGAAAGATCTGCCATTTACTTAGCACGAGCGGAATTCAATACTGCCTTTTATTTGTATCGATTTTGTACGCATTGAGAAATAGTGGAGAATATTTTGAAACGAGTCAAATATAAATTTATTCATTGTCAGACAATACTTGAAGCTTAATATTTTATTTTTAGCAGGGTAGAAAATTTTCATTTATATAATCTTTTCTTGAATACCCATGTTTGAACTAAACGTCCTGATTTTATTTTAAACCGTGTATTACGTCTGTCGTTCGAGAATTACTAAACAAAGAACTATGATTTCTTTAAAAGTGTTAACTAAAACCGCTGTGACTCTGTAGTGTCCAGAACGCCGAATCAAACAGTAGTTAATGCTACATAGAAACGCTGCCGAAGAGTAAATATTTTCTAGTGTGCTAAGGCTGATAGGCGTGTAGGGAGACGACAGTTGTTTCCCTTGGGTCGGACTAACGGAAGTTCAGCCTCTTAGTAACGAGAACTCTCCTGTCCCTTCTTCCCTTTTGTCACTTCCGTTTTTAGGAAGCTCTGCCCTTTTTTACTTGCGACCACCGGAGTCCACACACGTGGAAATTGGTCTGCTGGTAGCCAGCCTAGCGTGTAGAAAGAAGTAAGTCCTGTTAACTCATCTATGGACAGCCAACTGCCCTAAAGTTGGTATGGCATTTCTCTGTCCTCGTTAAACACCCTCGGTCCTTTGGACTATATGAACAATCTTGTGTTTGGGACATGTAAACCTTTTTAATGTGTATATAATTTGTTTGCATTATTAAATGTCTTGTTGGGTACGGTCCCGTCTTTCGTCTTTCTGTAACCTCATTCGGTGTTAGTGTATCAGTGGCTACACTAATGCCAATATTAGTATCGGTGTCCGGTTATTGGAAGGCTCTAGCGTATTATTCTTGCTAACACGAAATAGCCCTTAAATTGTGGTTAGCTGGTACACCCCTATACTAATAGACGTAATAAAAATTTAAAGTTAAAAAAAATATTGGCTCTTCAATGCAAACAAATGCATCTACTAAAAGTAACGACAATGTCGGATCAAAAATTAATTCATATAATTCTTTGGCGGTTCCATGGAATATAATAGGATTCATTAAGTGATCAAAATTTATCTTCTGTTGAAATTTAGTTCTTAACTAAAATCTGCTAAACTTATTTTCTTAATAAACTTCATTCAAAAAAACATTACAATAACTCACTATTGGTAAGAGCTCATTTTGGTATAAGCTGCTAAGGGCGTCAATAGTTATAAATTAAGTATTTTTAAGTCCTTGTACCTTCGGGGCGTAGGCTATCATGGCTGTACACAGATACGTTTATTCTAATTTGAAAACTGTTTCCTGAAGTCGTCTTTACTCTCTGGAATTCACTTTGCATTCACTTAGATAAAATAACAACAAAAACCTGTCGAAATATATATATATATATATATATATATATATATCCGATGCGGTGGGAATGAAAGTAATATATAAAATATATAAATCCTAACGTTCGCAGCGTTCATTCAAAAAAGAGCTCGATACATGTAGTAGAGCGATAATTATTTATTTATTATAATTTTATCATATAGAAAAAACATTTTACTCGCATCAAAGATGTAACTTGGTTTCAGTGCATTTTAACTGCACATCTACGGGTGAGGGTCGGAAATGGTTATGGACGATCCTGTTTGTAGGCAGCCCCGGATGTAAAACGTCACTTCCTTTTTCCATTTTTTGAGAAGAAAAATGTACTTAACAAAATATACCTAGAGTATCTAAGTGAAACGATAGTTGTTGTTGACAGCAGTTTGGTGTTGGGTGGGTCGGGTAGTTAATGTTGAATGGAGTGGGGACATTCTTCCGATGATAAGCGTCGGTCAACGTTTAGGTAGGTCAACTACCAAGCGTCCTAAGTTTGAGAGGTAGCGGAGGGAAGATATCGATAGGGGATAATATTACATTTTAGTAGGTAAAAAGAAATTCGAGTTAACATTTATAATTATTAGGAGTAGTTATATTTAGGTTTCTCGGTAAGAATTCTAAAAGTTGAATTGCATTTCTTTGTTTGGGTTATCACTATTTATTTTGTAATCGAAAGAGCGTTTTTTGTGTATATATAATTATAAAAGATTCCTAGTTATGGGATTAGTAATTTAGCAAGATTGTAGTGTTAAATCCTTATTATGTCTACAGAAAACGGTAGTCTCATATCTCTGGTTTAATAATTGGTTATTATTTAAAAGTTTAATAATACACATTTTCTCCTGTAAACATAGGAAGCATGGTTCGCTCAGGGAATTACAGGTTCTGGCTTGTTTTAGGATTTTCCATTTAACTTTAGGTGTTTTTCCTTCTTCCTTGAGTTTCCAAAAATGTTTCGAAAGTGATGTCATATTTCGTTTGGCAGATTACGTTGACCGTTTCTAGCACTTACTGACAGATTACGTTGACCGTTTCTAGCACTCTAGTACTTACTGACAGATTACCTTACGTTGACTATTATGTTTTTCGAAATTTAGTTAGTTTTCTTTATTCAGTCTTTAAATGCCTCTCTTTAAAACGCTTTTTTTCTTCAGCGGAAGTATATTTCACGCATATCATTTTTTAATATCTTAAATATTATATTAATATTTTCTATATCGCTCACACACAAAGTTTATTAGAATACACATTTGAAATTGTTTCTCCACCAAACATGCAAAATCCTGAGAATGAACACCTGAATGTATGTAAACTACTGCATAGTACTGTTTCTTACAAACAATTCAGCGAACAATGAGCTGTAACTTGGTCTGTTGATTTAATTACCCAAGTACAGTTAACACTTATAAAACAATTTATCTTGAATTATAAAATTTAATCTATTGTATTTCCCTGCCTTATTTTAATGGGGGTAGTTTTTTTGGAATTTTTATTTCGTAATTACTAAAAAAAGAATACAAATTAACGACTCTTCAAAACTGTTGCATTAGCTAATAGAAAATGACCCGTGAAGTTTGTAAAACTGTCTTATTTTTAAATTGAATTGCTGTTGTACTGAAAGTAATGGTTCATGTAAATAAATCCATTTATACTGGAGGATTGATTTTAAGTTCTTCCTTTTAAATCGTGAAATTTAAGGGAAATTACATTTTTTTTTCTAAATACAAAGTATTTCAAAACCAATTTTTTTTTTTTTTTCGACAATATTAAAATTGTCATAATACGCTATCCAACTCCAAAACGATGTTTGTTTACCTGACAAGCATTTTATTTTTTTCACAGGCTTTTTCTCAAGACAGTGAGAGAACAATACAGCCAAAAGACGAAAACCTTGCCTTTCTCCTCGGCCAACGCTCACAATTATCCTTCTACGATATCAAAACTATTACCGAAGCTTATCAATGTACAAGTTAGTATTTAGCCAAAAAATTGCTTTGTTGTATTTTAATGTCTTATTTTATATTACAGATAGTAAAAAATGTTCTGATGTGGCGATTAAAATATTGTGTGTATTCTAAGCTATATGAAAACTTTTTTTTTAATTTTGTAGAGAAATTTATTTTATCAGGCTTTTTACTGTTACCAAAATACAATGTGCGGTGGATAAATTGTCTAAATTACGCAAAAATGAAAATAACAATGACATCTCATTTTAGGATCTATTTATCAATTACATAACATATCTTGAAATACTAAAGAGTACATTTATTCAATAAAGTCATTGTTTTCAATCACGGCCCCAAGGCGAATTTGGAATCTCCTGCAACTCTTCTGGACGGTCTGCTTGTTTGGTGAAAGTTGGAGAAAGCTGCCATAATATCTGCCTTCAGTTCTACTTTGGTGTCAAAAGGTGTTTTATTGGTCTCTTGCTCAAGTGCGCCCCACACATAATAATCAAGGGGAGTTGCAGTTTAAGGAGCTAGGTCGTCAGATATAAGGTGTGATGTAGTCGAATAAATTGATAGGCATGACTGGGTACCCCTGCTGGTATGGCATGGTGCAGACTCCTGTTGCCAGACACATGATCTTCCAGCAGTCACCCTCTTGATCCAAGGCAGCACTACCTCAACAAGGTCCTTGATGTAGTCCTCCATGTTGACTCTGAAGCCCTCACCAACAATTTCGGAATCCTTTTCTTATCAGAACGGTCAGTTAGTTTTCCGAGCGGCCGTACCACCGTAATTATCATTACTCATCCAACTCATTCCGAATCCTCTGCCCAGTCCTCAGATTGACACCCAAACACTCTGAAATGTTAGGATTTTAGCTTCCGGTGCGAATGCCAAGCAGTACTGCATGACGTTTCCAAATTTTTGGCGGAGTGAACTGCGTCAAAGTACTTTTTTCTCACATACTATTCTCAACTAACCCTGATATAATGTGTTGTTGAGAAAATTAAAAACAAACGACGCGCATGCGCGAAATTAAAAATAAAAAATGGCAACAATTGGCCCATCGCACCCTAGAATTGTAGACGGATATTACTATTGGTAAAAAGTATATTCTATATTTTAGTTATTGTATTCATATAATTCCAGTGTGAAGTTACTGGAAGAATGGTCGGCTCTTTCTATTGAACCAGGAAGTATTTATATCTCCTTCAATGACTTATATTTACAAGTCATATTGAACCAGAGATAGAGTATTGCTGCAATTTATGATGTCCATCTATTAAACCCTTTCCACGGTTGACAGTTCATCATCTATGCGATCCTACGGAGGATGTCTTTACAAATCTGCAATCTCCTATCGCACATAAAAATGTTACAAGCCTTTTCAATACTCTATTGCTATACCTATGGCAAATGTTTAGATAAGCCCTTTGTTGTTCCACCAGCTCAGAACGTACAGCAAGGTCACCATGCTGCTCTCACGGACTCAAATTACTTATTACCTATGTGATGCAAATTTTCGTCAGGAAGCCCCCATCACCACCATAAAAATGCTATTTTGTTGATCGGATTCCCGCAGAAGTGCTTCCTTCGAAATTCAAGTAAACGTTTAATCCTTTTTCAGTATCCTCGTAATCTTAAACTACCCTCATTGATATATTCCTAGTATTGTGGTTATGCAGCATTGAATGGTGATGGATGAGATCTTATGGTTATTAAAATAATTGAATTGGATGAATAGGTCGTGATTGTGATTAAGTAGGATAGATACCAAAGACCAGGCTTTCTCCACTTCCCCTTTGGCCATATGCCTCAATTATTGTACTTTTTACAATAATAGAAATAACATTGCTATATTACTTGCTATTTTAACTATAACTCTTTACATTGAGTGACCTTGCTCTAGATAAATTTTAGTATGTAAAAACAACCTTTTAAGGACACTTGCAAGTCAAGAATCGAAATTCTTAAGTATTTTGGGAGAATCTATTTATTATATTTTAGTTCATGGGCATTTAACGAGGCCCATGTCAAAATCCACTGATATTTGTGTTGGTTTTCAATTTCGTCTTTCATCTGAATTTCTATTATGATTCTGTCTTAATTTAACTCAATTATAAGACTGAGTGATCTGATTCGACAAAATAATCTAACAAATGATTTAACTTTAAAGCGTTTTGATTATTTAGACTATTTAAAGAGAAATATGTTTACAGTATTAAATATTCAGTTTGGGGCTTCAATTTGAAATCTCCTTGTTTTACATTAATAACTCCTCAGACATTATCCTATAAAACTTGTCACTTGTAAATGAAAGTGGAATTTTTAAAAGAAATTAACTATTTTGAATTTTACATAAAATATTTCCATTGATATATTTTATCAATATAGTGGAATTGTATTAAATTTCAATTTGTATATTTAACTCTTAAAAATATTATATTAATTCAATTTCAATTCCCTTTCAATGTTAAGTCTCTTAAGAAAATCTGAGTGTTTTTGGTTCTTAACTATATATTGAATTGAAATTAATTCGGACAGTTAATAAAAGTTAACTTAAGTGAACTTTTTTTCCGGCGTCGGTGTTGAACTAGTTTCTTAAAAAATACACAGAACGAAATTACTTTTTTATCAGGGCATTGTAAAAGACCGCACCAGCGATGCAGAAATGATGGATATTTAGATGTGACTTGCAAATGTCGTTGTCCATTTGGTTTGAAGGGGGCCGATTGCAGCTCTGTAATCAACAACAAAAGTAAGTATGTTCACTATTTTTATTTGAAATAAACGAATATTTCGAATTTTTTCATATATTATTCAAACGTAAATTATGTATATTAAACTCGGAAATTATAAACAAAATGTAAGTATAATACTCATCAATAACTACATATTACCCCAATTTAAGTTAACTTGCCCTTTACAAGATTTAACTAAATGTATCTAACACTGTTCCATAACAAATACGACGCTAGTATTTCAATAAAATTAGCTAAGCACTCCTCAGCACCAATCTACAATCGGTTGCTTTTTGTTCCACACATATCCAGTTAAGATATAATTGATCACAGCTCTCCACATTTTCATCTTTATAATATCTGAAAACTATAATCGCCATAAGTTTAAGATAGGTAATGGAGCGATATTCACCGGCTTTATTCAAGATTTTGAATTCGGTTTTTCGAAGAGCTCTAGTCCAGATCTCGAAGTTTTTTCAAACATTTCCAGTCGATGATTTTAATGTAATTTCTATTAATTCAATAAAATTTAAATCTTTACGTTTTCACATTAATTTCCCTTTTTAGCGTTGACTCCTGTTATAATTGTGTTGGAATTTCAACTCTATTATTGCTCAGCCCAATAGCGTATAATTTTGCAAAAAAAAAAAAGTGACTAAATTTGGATTCGAAGAAAATTCTTATATTCTACAGAACATTTAAATTAATAAACAATTTATAGACTGCTACGTTACAATTTAAGCTCAAATCCATACTCAGAATATTTCAGAATCAGTTGTCGATATAACAGAAATGTATTTGTAATTTTGAACATTCAAAACCTTCAATAGTTTTACTTGTAGCGATTACCATGATGTCATCAGTCTTCATCAGGTATGTTTTAGAGAAATATTTTATGCTTACCAGCACGCAAAGCTTCGGTTGTAACGCTTTTTTTCTGGAATATTATAATGAAAAGGACAGAACGAATTTTAATTTACAAAAAAAATGTTTGGTCGGTTATAATTTTAGCCTTGGTATTTGTTTTAAATGTTTTTTACATATAGCATATGATCTCGTTCACCGCCCATTTATATTGGAAATAGTGAGTTTTTCTTTTCTTTAGTAGTTGCATATATACAATGAAACCTCAGTTCACGAATTTAATTTGCTCCTGAAGGCCGTTCGTAACCCGAAATGTTCATAAATCGAACCTATTTTTCCACTAGGAATCCATGTAGAAATAGTCATAGTATAAAAAAATTGGAAAACAAAACCACGGCCCAACACACAAATTAAATAGTTTTATATCGTATATTAAATGACTTTTATTCTATTCTCTTACTTTATATTACTTCAACACGGCTGTCGACTCAGATATTATTCCGTTAGTGTTAACTCGGTTCGGCGATGTTGTTGGAACCGATATTTTTTTTTTGGATAACCGAGGCATTTGTCATCTCGATTTATTCCACTAATATATATATATAATATATATATATATATATATATACACACACACACATTCTCGCAGCAGCAAAGCAAGCTGTTTTCATGACCCAATTTCAAAGATTCCATTAAGTATCCGCTTTCCAGGAGGAAATTAAAAACAGATCAATGACCCGAGCTACCCCGGCGTTATGTAAGACGAATTTTTTTCAGTTGATCAGGCTTTGAGAAGTGACGGGTACCAGCTGGAAAATAGATCTTAATTAAATGTTTACAGTTTCATACTGATGCTTAATATGAATGAAATATGCTGTTTTTTGTGAAATGGTTCTCACAACAGCATCGATTTCACTTCAATGAGCTTAAAAGTGAAAGCAATAGTCACAGGAACGTTCTGACATGAATTTGTTCGACTATCGCTGTTTCAGTTATTGGTTGGAAAAGTATAACTTGATCACAACACCTCCGATTTCAAATCGGCCAAGAAATTTATCAAGCGAAGCTAGCAGTTGTTTTAATGGACATTTAAATATTTAAAACCAGTGCTTTTAACCTTCAGAGTTTTATTTATTTCAAATGTACCTTAGCACTTCCCCAATGATTTACTTTCTATATTCTGTCTATTGGGCAATATATTGAAGTGTTTTTTTCTGTTTTCAGGGTTATTCATTACAGAATAATCATTTTCATCGACTGGTTTACACAATTTTAGGGAGCCCAGTCTACCCTGGTCATTAACATATTGCTGGGAAACGTTTAATATATTTTTGACATAGCATTAATCTAAAAGAGAACGCAACAGACTTACTGGGAATCTGAATACGTTCGTGAAGATTAATAGCAGTGACCTCTAAAGAATTAATGTAAATGTCCCCTTAAATGCAACAGATTGGGCACTAAAAGTTCGCCTGATGAAAGCACAATGCGGACTCTATTAGAATTCATTTTATCGCATTCAATATTAAGTAAATTGAATCAATAGTTGTCTGCCTTTAGTACATAGCTGTCTCTCACTCACTCGTTACACTTCGTATCGCTTGGATTTAGGAATCTCATTATAAACAATAAACTGCATTTTTGGAATGTAAAGATTTTAACAAAACTGCTGGAAAGTTCAAACATTTCAATCTGAAGTCGGAAAAATAAGTTAGCAAAAGTGTGACTGTATAGTGAGGGTGGAATATGTCAAATTAAAATGACACAAGGAGTTTATGCGTCAGTTTTATTTATTGTTTTTCTTGCTATTGTTTTTTTTTTTGTTTGTTGGTGTTGCTTTTTTTTTTTTATTTGTTTGTGGTGTTGCGTGTATTTTTTTTATTTGTGGTGTTGCGTGTTTTTTTTTATTTGTTGGTTTGTGTTTTTTGTCTGTTTTTTTTCCTATTTTTTAAAAAATTTCGGTAAAGATATTGTAACTTGGTGATATTTAAACATAATTTTTCTTTTATAGTTTGTGGTGGTATTGTCACTTTGACACTAGATAATCTAAGAACAAGCATCTTTTTCACGTCTGATTCAATTGGAAAAGAGAAAAGAATCCAGTGCTTTTGGCTGATTAAGGTAATGCATCATAAACAAATCAACTTTCTTGTCAGAATTACTGCTCAATAAAAAATGTATATTTTATCTGAAAGCGCCCGACAAGACATATTCTCTTTTATTTAGTGGAGGGGGCTTGCAATTATCTAATACATAAAATAAAATCTGCTTCCAATAATCCGTTTGACCAAGTGCTTCAGTGTATTAAATCACAAAGTATCCCTGATAATTTTTCCATACATTGCGCTGTATCTATTTTGCAGCTGATCTGTTGAATTCTGTGTATTTTACAAGTTTCTGACATTTCTTATTTAGTTCGGGATATTGACAGCGATCTTAGATTACGAACTGCACTGAGCTTCTATGTATCCCGGAAGATTGTTACGTTTTCTCTTCTGTGTAACGTTGGCCGAATCAATCTTGCGGAATAGTAAGCCTTCATTGACCGTCTTTGATGCATAATAAAGGGATTAAATATTTAAAATTTGCTATTAATTATATCAGGTAAAAATAGATAATTGGTCTTTTGTCTTTAACATTGTGTGTCGAATATTTTTTCTTTTCTTGACATTTGATTTACTCCGATGCTGATAGTTTTATATCGTATATTAAATGACTTTTATTCTATTCTCTTACTTTATTGTACTTCAATTGTTATCAGTAATGGATACGTGTACTTGACTAGAGGGTTTTTTTTTTTCTTTTTTTTTTTTTTTTTTTTTAAGTGCTTACATCGTCTATCAGTCTGTGTCTTCTCCTACAAAAGGAGAGACATGTTCGAATCCTGCAGGGTGGGGGATATTTTTCTTAAATTTTCTCGTGTGTAGCTGAAATAAAATTTAAAAAGTCTACCAGATACACTATGCCAATATTTTAATTGATACCCACATATGTTTGTTTGTGTGTGTATATATATATATATATATATATATATATATATAATATTTATAGGCCCCTCTGATGAACCGTATGCGATTGGACTTGGTAAAGTTCCACTTGAAAGAAGCAAAATCAAGTTTGTGTAAACAGTGGCTGGAGATCCGATACAATATGATCGGTCAACAAGGACCCAAGTAAGTTGATCAAACATTTTTCTATGTAGCACACGAAATATTCATAAGCAGTATACGAAATGAACATGCCATATATTTTGCAACATATTTTTGACAATACATGTATTAATTCCTACGTTGTACTACTTAATAGCTCCCCCCTCCACAGCGCATTAACGTTTTCGTTCTAGAATGAAAAACTTCTGAATCTGGTAAGTGAATGCATTAGTTTAGATCAGCTTATCGAGATGTCGTCTGGCGCCCTCGTTCCTCACGTCTTCAGTCAATGGTATTCCTCGATATTTAACAACACTCCCACGTGGGTCGAATGTGGCACAAGGCCGGTTTAATGTGGGCCCCCCGAGCCCGTAGGCTCGGTCAAAAATATGCCCATTTAGAACCCGTATAAACGGGTTCAGGGACTGTCTACCTCCCCGGACGACACTTTGCCCTGCGGCAAAGCCTCGTCCGGGTTCCTCTCTGCCAATGCAGAGAGTTCGAAAAGAGTCGGGAACAGTCAATGGTATTGCTCTGTGGAACATTTACCTCAAGCCATCTTTTCACCAGTGAGTAGATTTGCGAACATTCAAAGTCAGGAGGAAATTTTAAAAAAAGATATTGCCATTGACGATATTACATAGGTACCTGCATGACATCGCTAAAAACAGAGCATAGCGTGATGAAAAAGTTGCCAAACTTGACGAAAACAAGAGTTTAGCATCTAAATGTTTGTTATTATTAAGAGGAAAGATTAACCTATTTTTTAATTTTTTTTCCTTTTTAGAACATTCTAAATTTTGATTGAAAAAAAAAACTTATTTCTCTTTGTGTCACCGGAACTAGTAAAATAACAAAATTTTAGCGTATTTTTTCTGTATGACAGACATTCATTTTGAAAATCTTTTAAAAATAAAAATAAATGTCAGATTTTAATGAAACTTTCAGAAACTATTCACAAATGATGGAACTTATTAAAAATGTTTTTTCTAGTTTTTTTCATATGTATTACTCCCCCCCCAACTGATTGTACGAAAATTTTATAATTTCACTTTTGAGAAGATTAGTGATTATATTAGTTAAAAGCACAAGGCTTTGAGGAAACTAAATCAGGTTTGTTTTTTAGTTGGACCGCCTCTACCTCAAAATAATCTCTGAATTGTAACATACAAAACAACAAAACAAAAATTATTCAATTTCAAACTATTTTAATTTTTTTTATTTATTTTAATGAACATGGACAATATTGTCTGAAAGATATTTCGATGAAAAATGAATTTTTAAAACGATTATTTATTTTTCAAATATTTTATTTTTACATAATGTTAATTCTTCTAAAATTAGGAAAATTTTGTAAAATTTAACGAATGTTATTAAGTAGATATATATTTGAAGATTATAATTTCCAAAGCTTCTTACAAACTAACCAACAACAGTATACAAAAAAAATATAATTTGTATTAATAATAACACGGTAAATCAAATCTACGGAAGACCGGAAGTATCATGCGTGCAATGAAAAAACGTCACGAGAATTGTTTCTTTCTATTATTGAACTTAAAAACTGAATTTTTAATACAATTATTTATTTTTTAATTATAATAGACTTTTACATGTAAGCTGTTAAAATATAAAATTAGTTAAAAGCGGCATTCAGTTTCGTAAATGTCCTTTTGAGATATAGATTTATTTTGCGAAACGCTTTGGAGAAGTTAATTTGATTTTTCAATTTCAACTGAGAAGGGTACCTACAAGTATCAGTATCATACGAAATTTAAATTTGTATTTTATGAACACATCTGATGAAATTGCATAAGGTACCTATGAATTAGATACCTTTTTTATGAAATTTAATCTCACTCTCAACAGTCCTATTTTAATTTCTTTATGGTATTTTCCATAAAGCATCGTAAAGGTGGAAAGAAATAAAATTAGATCTCTGAAAGTTTTCCTTAAAAAAAACAGAGGTAATTAATTTGTTCACTTAAATGTAAATAACTTCACCTTTCACCTTCCGTAGAACAAATCATCTTCACGTAATCCGTCAATATGTCATTCAACACCTGTCATATGACGCGAAGATTTATAACGTGCTTTGTTTTATTTTCAAATTACAATCTTTTCGGCGCAGAAACTCAGTTTGGTTCAAAATATTTTAAATAAACATAATTTCTGATTTTCTTAAAATAAGTATTGAAAAAAATATAATTGATTTTTTTTAAAAGAATTTCAAAGTGACATTTTCATTTTTTTTATGAATTTGACAAAAATGGCTGATATAATTGATTATCTGTCAATTCTGCTGACTAAAAAAAAAAGATTTTTAACGGAAATTTTGGACGTGCTAGGAACGATTAAAAATGTAAGAAAATACCCCAGAAATACGTTGATCTTTCTTCTTAATAAAAATATAAACATTTAGATGATAGTTTTGTTTTCGTCAAGTTACCGATCGATAGAAAATCGAAATATTTCAGTAATAAACTACGAGAACTTTGAAATTTTCTTTGTGTAGGTCATTTCCTAAACTCTGCTAAGACTTCTTCTCAAATTATTTTGACAAAGAAAATGATTTACAAAACATGAACACAATTTTTCAAGAGAAAATTGTTTTTGAAAGTGGGAAAAGTCTTGCAACAGTTGAAAGAAAACATTCACTTAACCTAAATGAAAACCTAAACTTTACCACTGGATATAATAAGGCAGACATTTTGTACCAAGTCATCAGTTACGTAAAATGAAAATGATTTCGATAATATTTTCCTGGGAATTTCAATATATAAAAGATCATTTTTAAATGGCAATAAGGAATTTTACAATATAGCGATGAACTTGCTGAGTTAAAAAAAATATATATATTTGAATACAAGCAACATCAGTTTATCCAGTGTAATATTTTCAACCACTCTGTCATAAAAAATCAAAGGAAAATAATTCTGTACCTATAAAGTAACAATAACTTAAACGAAAGTTTTTAGAATTGTTTCTTTGCAAAATATTAGGTTCCATCCTGGACAACATCAAATCTCTTTAAAATAAATTCCCCTTTCTCAAGCCTTCATTATACATGGCCATAAATACATTTTAAAAATTCAAGACTTGTGACTTTTTTAATTAATAAAACAATACATAATTACATGAGAAATCAATAAAAAACGTTAAGTCGTTTTCCTTTACTTGGTCGATAAATAGTCATTTACCTTCTTCCATAGTTTACCTTTCCTTCATACTAAGTTTTTAGAATAATTTTATCCTTTTTTATTCATAATTTAAAAACCTTGAGCTTTTTATGCATTACTTCAGCCTATAAATTCAGGTTAATAATTTTCAAATCACGTGACAAGTTTAGTCAAGAAAAGCAAAAGGACCTCTTGCATTTTAGTTATAAATAATCTGTTAGTGTATCTGTGGTGGAATTGTCGTAAATGCATATTTTATACATGCATTACCAATCTGAGTGATGTATTTGCTTTAAATGGTTTTTGGTTGCTGTAGTAAGTGTATATAGCTGTAAATCTACTAGCCTCCACCTCACTGCCAGTATCGTTAGAGGGCAATATTTTTAACACAAGAACTATTATTGTTCCTGTCTATCCACGATACTGTAAAATTGAATAAGTTTCTTTACTGTATTTTATATCTTAATTATAATGTCTTAAATTATTATAACTAAAACAACCTTTGCTTTTTTTCATTTTGTTTCCTTACTCCTATATAGTTTTATTCCATTCCTACTCGCATGTTTTGATAATTTTCAGATATTGTGGAGATTTTTCTGAAGATAAATCGTTTGTGTCAACGACAGATTTGCTCATGTTAACCTTGGACTCTAGTATGGTTCCACTTGCCGACGCGGAATTTACGATAAAACTCAGTCTGCTGCACAAACACGGTACGTAAGCCAACACGAGAATCTGTTGGGTGTGTCATGGATAATGGTTTTTTGAATCTATCTCGATTAATGTTTTTTTTTTTTTTTACATTGCTTTGATCTGATTCAAATTTACAAGTTTCTCATGTAAATCTATTTGTAACGTGAAAGTAATTTCTACGTACTTAAATACCTTCGCGAAATGTTTTCATTACTCTCGAGTTGAGCTTTATTAATGCAATGTAGTTTCTATTTGATGCATAATTAAGAAAACGTGTAATTACGTCGTTTGTATGCTTGTTTTCCTGTTGAACATTCCAGAAAAATGGTATGGCATGTAATGTAAGATAATGTATATGTCTCCAACTTATGCATTCCAGTTCATAAGAATTTCTGTGTTACCTAAATGTGTTAAAATAGAGTAAATAAGATTTAAGTTCCTTTCACAAATGCATGATTTCTTCTGATGAGATGTAAATCTATTAACAAATATTTTCACTAGCAACGTTTAACCAAGCGCCCAAATAAGCTTGCAAGAGTCAATGGTACAGTTCGGGAGCGCCTAAATGTACCTGCAATTATGTAGCACTTCATTTTAATACAAAAGATTAACACCAGTATCACGTTCAACCAGAGGCGTTCAGAATCTACCTTTCAAAACCATATTTCATAATCAATAATGCCAAAGAATTTAATCAGAATTAAACTGATTTCGTCGTAGTTTTTAATACAAACTTATCCTTTGTATAATTATAGGTACACACGTATTCCAATTTAAAAATCTACTTTGATGTTCAATCGATGACATAGACAGCATTATCACAACCGATCTCTTATCACTTGCATTTCATGATTAATATACGAATCTATTGAGACAAGTAGTGTAAATATATATATATATATATATAATTAAATGAAGGGTTGCCGAAAATGTTCTATGCTTCGTTCAAGCGAAAACACATGCTTGATATTCACACGTTTCAGTGTATAGAACAGTCGTTATACTTCTAAAAGTAATTGTTAGTAAATTTGAATTTATACTATAATTCTAAATTCTAGACGATGACATCAGTTGTACATTTGAAATGGAGAACGACATGTGCATTTTCTATCAACTCGATACTGATGATTTTGACTGGATCTTAATTCAGGTAATTTAACATTTTAAATTTTGTCAAATACGTCGCTATTCTCTTATTTAAATAATTGAGGTTGTCATTTAATATTCAGTTTATGCTTCAAGAAACAGCGAAACACTTCTGTATATTTTTGTCTTCCTTCGGAGAAACTATATATTAACGAACCTTTGATATTCGCTATATATAAGTCTGATAATGCTGCTCTGTACAGAGAGTCCAATAAAGGAAACGATACACTTGCTAATGTTTTATGTGTAGGCGGAAAAGGAAACATTAATCTACAACCTATTTAGTGGTTTGAACAACCTAGCAAACCTCTAATACAACAAGGGAAACTATCCATTTTGTAGATGTAATTAAACAAAAACAAGTTGGTTCCTTTGTAATGTATTTAATCATGTTACTAATTACTGAAATCGTGGGATAATTGAAGATACCGGCGAATTAATCTCTGTAATCATTGAGCAAAGTGATGACCCATTTCTTATAAGGATTTCATTTGAAAATGATTTGAATGTAATACACGATTTCTGCAGATAATCTTAAGGTATTTCTGAAATTCGGCTGTAAAGATACAGATTGAAGAGTGTGTTCCATATGTAGATTACGTAATCATAATTTAGGTCTTAGAGTTACTCCAAAATTGCTTAAACATGAATATATTAGTTCCGTAAGAGAAATACGTTACAAATCTGCAAAGTAGTATTTCAACTTTAATGAGAATATAGGTGATTGAAATATATAGTTTCTGATAGTTAAGAATAATAAATAAAACATTCAAGTTAGTTTCAATGAAACTGCCTTTATTCTATATTTTTGCCACTGGCAAAATTGGATACATCATAAGATACCCGTTTTGGTAAGTCATGAACTAAACTTTTTTCCGAAAAACTATTGAACTGTAATTGAGAAAAAGTGCATTAAATGTTCGTAGTTAAATATAGTGTAAGTGCGACTCCTTTTTCACATCTTCAACTCCGTTTCAGGCACAGGTCTTCAGAAGATGGCGAGTGTGTGAATATATTAAAAACAGGCCTGAATATTCATTTTACCAAATCGTTTTTATATTTTGTTTTTTTTAAAGAGGTTCGCCTTGGACAACGGCCGTGGACATTCGAGGTATGGTTACATTAAGAGGCAGTTTATACGGATAGTAAGTGAAGATAGAGGTTAACCGTAGACTTGAACAGGTTAAGATTGTAGTGATCGGGAGAACATCCTCTTGGGTGTCTGTTCCACATGGCAGTGGTCCGCGGTAAGATGCCGTTCAAGTTCACCGATGGAATACGGAGAGAATGCAGCGGTTTCTTCAATATAAGTGTCATAGCGTGTCCTAGCCGTGAGTGTTAGGACTGTCAGAAGCAAGTAATCTAATTCGTTCGATCACGTTCCGTGTTTTCTTAGCATTAGCTCTTTGCATTTATCTTGACAATCTGAATTTTCTGTGTGGTCTCTAATATGTAGCGAACTTAAAAAGTAATTACAACTTTCATTACTAACATTATCTTTGTAAGTAAAATATAAAAATTCTTCTTGTCTCTTAAAAATGCCTTATAATGCGATTATTATTCAATATTCCAAGCTTGAAAAATTATTCAATGAGTTTTACTGTTCATAGATACGGCCTTTTAAAACTATGCCTGAGGAATCCGTTTCCCCCAAATTTGTTTCAAAATACATTTTTAGTATTTTACTTTTACGCGGTTAAAAACCGGGTGTACTTAAAGTTCGTGTGCACTTTAAACTTATAACTTTTACAGATAATTTCTTTCGCAAATAAAAATAGTTATAATTTTTTTTAATGTACCTAGTTTTAAGTATATCTAAAATAACTGATTTCAGGCATTTCTGTAAATCAGTTGGCAAATGTTTTCCGTGAACAGCAAAATCGTATTACCCTTTGTATTGCTAATGATGGAGGACATGTGGAAACTTAAATAAAATTTCTATAAAACCTTAAAAATATAGATTTACTTCTTTCTAATCCTTTTTACAAATTATTTCGATCGCAAATACAAATAAAGTTATACATTGCACACGAACTTTATGGACACCCTGTATTTATATATATAATAAAATTAATAATAAATTAAAAATATCAATAAGAACACCGGATTATATATCTTACTGTTCTTCCTTTATTTATTTATATATATATATATATATATATATATATATATATATAGTGTAACCCGAATATAAGAGAAACCCGGATATAAGAGATTTTCTCGGGTCCCAAATTAGAGCCTGTGTTAAAATAGACCAAACCCGGATATAAGAGACGACTACTCCGGTCCTGACAACTCTCTTATATCCGGGTTACACTATATATATATATATATATATATATATATATATATATATATAAAGAGAAAAATTGATACACGCGACAAAAAGAACCAACATTCTTCGAGGCTAACCTCGCTATAGGTTATATTTTTCCATTTCATATGAGCTGAGAATGTTTGCTCGAGACAGGGCAACGAATAGTTTTCCAGAAGGCTATGATCAGTCATGCAGACGGAAGACAGAAAACTGTCTCCCAGATGATTAATAAAGAGAAGTTAAAAACGAAGATTTTTAAAGTGGACACGAAATTTATGGACACCCTGTATTTAATCTGTGGCTTTAAACTTGATTGCTTGTAAAAATTAATGACGAATCCTTTTCCATTGTTAATAGCTTTCGCAGCCGAATTAACACGTAGCTACCTGGAAAAAAAATCATCCCCTTAGGATATCTGAAACAATACATATGGCACCTTTGGAAAAGTGCCTGAATGTAAAGAATGTCTGTCTTCTGTGCGAATAGAAACGCATGATATCCGTATTACTAAGGATATATATATATATATATATATATATATATATATCTTTTCAGATCAATAATAAATTAGTTTCCTTTTGCGTAACAGAAATTTAATTAACTAAGACAGTGCCCTCCTTGATTAACCTGGGGAATATAAGATAATGCTATTTTCCCGGAAGCAATTTTGAGTGGCTTAATTTTATTATCGAAACAATTAACTTTCTGGGAAAGTAAATAAGATTGATGATATTACGTCTTATTTCAGGGTCCAACACCATCAAAATACACTGGTCCTGTGAGCGGGAACAATGGCTCAAAACGTTATTTATACACCGAAACTTCTTTTCCTCGGCGTCCGGGAGATGCGGCCATATTAGAAAGCAGATATATTCCTGGTAAGCCTGTATTTGTTTAATCTTTTTCAAAGTATTAAATGCTTTCTTTTTTTTTCCGTGTCAGTTGACATCATACACCATTACAATCTTGGTCCACTTGCTCACTGAATAACTTATTACTCACCAGAAATAGATGAACAGAAAATAGCTTTTAAGAAATGTCATCGCGAATAAAGTATTTTCTGCAAATGTAGTTAATTCTCATCCCGCTTAAACCACAATTTAGCATAGATCAATTTTTAGTGTAGTACTGTTTCTACCTTTTCGAAGATTATTTCAGTATATTTTTAAGGTGGACATTTTTAAAATTCCTGAATGTTTGGAAAAGCAACTTATGAAATAGCAGAATTAATCCGGACTATGGCAGATATCAAGCTGGAATCGTTATATGCATTCAATATAGAATAACTTCTCAGAGTTCTATACTTATCCATGTTTCTATCTGTTTTTGTTATTCATAAATATTTTACGTTTCACACGTTTTTACCCGAATATGGATTTTACTTATATTATTCACATGAAAAATAGTTCTCCTTTCGTTATCTTCCAAGTAAAATCACATATAGATTCGATAATTTAAATTTTTTTTTCGCTATCGCAACGTTTCTGTCGTTGTTCCCCACTTCTTTCCCTAAGTGTTTATCGATAGGTCAGCCTTAACGGGATTCCATGTTGAACATATCATTTAATCTCCTTGACGCTGACCCTCTAGAGGTATCTCATCTAGTTCTTATTTAGTACTTCTCAGTTATTGCCAATTCTGGTTCCAAGGATTCTAACTCTAACTCAAGTATTGAAAAGTAATTGTCATGGCAATAAAGGCGTGCATGATTAAAAAGTAAATTACAGAAAATTGGAAACTATCGTATCTGGTACGAAAATGAAACGCGTTTCCAAGAGTAAAATGAAAAAAAGCGAGGAAGATAAAAAAATTTTACTCCCACTCTTTTTTTCTTCTCTTACATCTATTTTTATCTACTACGGTAGTTGTAATTTCTCTGTAGTTGTCTTTTTAATTATGTCCGACTTGCCATAATAGATTGTGTACCTGTTTTAATGTAAATAAATCCTCATCCCACAGATTCAGCCCGACAATTTCAAATCTATATGTAGATTTTACTTGGTAGTCTGTCTTGTATATAAAGTGTCTCTGTGTGTGTCTCTCTCTCTCTCTGTCTCTGTGTGTGTGTCTCTCTCTGTCTCTGTGTGTGTGTCTCTCTCTGTCTCTGTGTGTGTGTCTCTCTCTGTCTCTGTGTGTGTGTGTCTCTCTCTGTGTGTGTGTCTCTCTCTCTGTGTGTGTCTCTCTCTGTGTGTGTGTCTCTCTCTGTGTGTCTGTCTGTCTCTGTGTGTCTGTCTGTCTCTGTGTGTCTGTCTGTCTCTGTGTGTCTGTCTGTCTCTGTGTGTCTGTCTGTCTCTGTGTGTCTGTCTGTCTCTGTGTGTCTGTCTGTCTCTGTGTGTGTGTCTGTCTCTGTGTGTGTGTCTGTCTCTCTGTGTGTGTCTGTCTCTCTCTGTGTGTCTGTCTCTCTCTCAAAATTGTGTTTTTCAGATTTTTGCCCAATTTTAAATGTATAATAATTTTAAAACGATAATTCTTAGTGAAACTTTTTGTAAAGAGCAGGCACTTTTTTCAAAAAGATAAATTTGAATATCTGCGATATATTATAGTGGTAAACGTGAGTGGAGAAGTCCGAAAAACGTAGGTAATATCAGGATGTTAGTTAGAGAGAGGATTACTTCAAGTTTCAAATTTCACGACCAGCGTCGGCGTTTAATCCAGTCGCTCTCATTTAGCCCCCTTTGTTTTAGATGTTATTTTTTCTTTATTACTTGAAATTCTCCCACATTATATCTGCAATAAGTTTTAACCCATGTAATCCTAGCCGTGAATTTAAACTGACTTAATCTGAAATTAAGTTAAGCTTAAGTTATTCTTCCAGCATATCTAGGCGCAGTGATGGTAATAGCTTGGTGTCCAGACAAATAGTCAATCAAGTGTTGATCATTTCTAGTATCCAATAATGTTGGATGTAACATCTGCAGATTCTGATTGCATCGGCTGATTCTTTATACCGAAAATACATTTTTAAAATGGAGTGACCAACACTACATTTTTTTCTGTAGTCGAAGTTATAAAACTGTTCAAAACATTTACATCTCAGCATTAAATAAGCCGTAGATGTTTATATGCCGCTAAACACAATCAATCATACTACCAGTTACTATTTTAGAGAAAATCCTTGATAAATAGATATAGTGTTATCCTTAACAAAATTTTAATTCTGATAAAAAACGAACAATTTCTTAAGTTGTAATAGGCATGAAGGATATTTTTTAAATGTGAGCACAGCTTAATTACGGTTGGGTAAAATAAATCTCAAAAACAATAAACTAAGACCGTTGAATCTGTGTGGCCATTTGTTTGCCGTTGAATCTGTGTGGCCATTTGTTTGCCGTTGAATCTGTGTGGCCATTTGTTTGCCGTTGAATCTGTGTGGCCATTTGTTTGCCGTTGAATCTGTGTGGCCATTTGTTTGCCGTTGAATCTGTGTGGCCATTTGTTTGCCGTTGAATCTGTGTGGCCATTTGTTTGCCGTTGAATCTGTGTGGCCATTTGTTTGCCGTTGAATCTGTGTGGCCATTTGTTTGCCGTTGAATCTGTGTGGCCATTTGTTTGCCGTTGAATCTGTGTGGCCATTTGTTTGCCGTTGAATCTGTGTGGCCATTTGTTTGCCGTTGAATCTGTGTGGCCATTTGTTTGCCGTTGAATCTGTGTGGCCATTTGTTTGCCGTTGAATCTGTGTGGCCATTTGTTTGCCGTTGAATCTGTGTGGCCATTTGTTTGCCGTTGAATCTGTGTGGCCATTTGTTTGCCGTTGAATCTGTGTGGCCATTTGTTTGCCGTTGAATCTGTGTGGCCATTTGTTTGCCGTTGAATCTGTGTGGCCATTTGTTTGCCGTTGAATCTGTGTGGCCATTTGTTTGCCGTTGAATCTGTGTGGCCATTTGTTTGCCGTTGAATCTGTGTGGCCATTTGTTTGCCGTTGAATCTGTGTGGCCATTTGTTTGCCGTTGAATCTGTGTGGCCATTTGTTTGCCGTTGAATCTGTGTGGCCATTTGTTTGCCGTTGAATCTGTGTGGCCATTTGTTTGCCGTTGAATCTGTGTGGCCATTTGTTTGCCGTTGAATCTGTGTGGCCATTTGTTTGCCGTTGAATCTGTGTGGCCATTTGTTTGCCGTTGAATCTGTGTGGCCATTTGTTTGCCGTTGAATCTGTGTGGCCATTTGTTTGCCGTTGAATCTGTGTGGCCATTTGTTTGCCGTTGAATCTGTGTGGCCATTTGTTTGCCGTTGAATCTGTGTGGCCATTTGTTTGCCGTTGAATCTGTGTGGCCATTTGTTTGCCGTTGAATCTGTGTGGCCATTTGTTTGCCGTTGAATCTGTGTGGCCATTTGTTTGCCGTTGAATCTGTGTGGCCATTTGTTTGCCGTTGAATCTGTGTGGCCATTTGTTTGCCGTTGAATCTGTGTGGCCATTTGTTTGCCGTTGAATCTGTGTGGCCATTTGTTTGCCGTTGAATCTGTGTGGCCATTTGTTTGCCGTTGAATCTGTGTGGCCATTTGTTTGCCGTTGAATCTGTGTGGCCATTTGTTTGCCGTTGAATCTGTGTGGCCATTTGTTTGCCGTTGAATCTGTGTGGCCATTTGTTTGCCGTTGAATCTGTGTGGCCATTTGTTTGCTTTAGCAGTCTTACAGAAGTAAAACTGCATTTTATTATCTTAATACTGGTCTTAATATTGATCGTTACTTTTACAATTTTGAAACTAAAATTCACCAAATATCCTGCGAAATTATATTGAAACTCTAATAATGATTTAACCCCTTCCCCGTCAACTAGTTTGGGGTTTCATTTTCAAATTATTTTATTTTAATATAGCAACTAAGAAACTGAGACACTTTGAAATAGCCGAGCTGTGATAGCACCTCTACTAGACAATGAGTTGACAATCGGACACGTTAAAAACTCAGAAGGGCATCAAAAGTATAAAGATCGACATATATACACGTCTGTAGCTGGTTTTGGAACTTATCCGTGTCTGAAAAATACACTTTCAGTAAAAACGTATTTACACGCCAACGCCAGGAAAGAGTTTTAAAAGCGACATGCTTAAGAGTGCCTATTAAGTGCTCCGCAGTTACTATGCATTGCAGATTAATCTGTGTGAACAAGTCTACTCTGTAAAATGCTACAATTCTGATGGAATCAGATAAGTCTTATTCTGTGTTCAGCAATAACAAAAGCGGAACTATTAACAAGCGTATTTCACCTTTTTATTTTTCTTTGGTGGTGGGGGATACTAGTGTGATAATTTAAAATTGTCAAACCCTCTGAAGAACATTCAAGGATTACACTGATTAGATAGTGATTCTGTAATGGCGATTTAAATTACTACAATTTTGCTATAAAAAAAACTTATAAAACCAAAATATTTATTTTCTTTCAAGACTTACTTCTAAAGTAATATTATTCCATGCTTCCTTTTTATTAGAACCCTTGTTTGAATATTAATTATATTCACATATGTGGAATGAATCGTCTTCACATATACAATGGCCATTTTGGCATGTGTATCTAAATCCTGTGTAATATCAGTCCGCTTATATGGCAGCAAATGTTTGGTAATCTCATCAAATATGAAGATAGTTGAGGTAACAAAAAGGTAGTTCTAAAGGTTTCTAGGAATATAATAGACTGAACATATGAGTAACGACGAACCTGTAAAGCTAATAGTAAGAAAAATTCACATAATCAGAAGTAAACTGTTGAAAACTAGCACATAATGATGAAAGATGGGTTTCAGAATTTGACACTCACACAGGCCTTGCTGAAAACAAAGATGGAGGAAAATAGACAGTAACCTATATGGATCTTATGTATATGAACTGCAAGACATACTGGAAAGGATAAAGTGGAATCTTACTAAGAACTACAAAGGATATAAAATTGTGGATACCTATAAACACATGTCTTGAAGGAAAAGGTCACATAAAAGGGAACGTCTTAAAAGCAACTGCTTCTCGCTTATTGATCGCATTCTGTTCAAACGACCTGCTCACTAAGCCATCTGGTCATTGAGTAGTTGTACATGATCACTTTCAGGCATATTAAACCTGTAATAGGTTTGTGCCAACTAGGTTCAAATATAATTGATGCTATATGCGTTAATATACGGCTGAAATTTTGTGATAACAGCAAAGATGAAGAAAACGTCCGCCAGGTAAATTGTGTACATATTGATAACTCATCCCAGAAATTCGGACAGAAATTGTAATTTAAAATGTACTTTATTTGACGACAGGAAAAAAAAGCATGGATATTATAACACTCCCTTTCGGCAAGACACACTCAAAATAATGTTAGTAAATTTAAACATGTAATATTTAAAGCACAAAGCACTGCACCTGAAACAGGTGGCATCACTGTATATGAAACAGGTGGCATCACTGTATATGAAACAGGTGGCATCACTGTATATAAAACAGGTGGCATAATGTTTAGTTATAACGTGTGTATGTGTGTGTCTTTGTCTGCTGATCGTCCTATAAGACACCTTTTATTTGTATGTTTTGTGACTAGATTCTTGCATCTGCTCTGATCCTATGCACGTTACTATAATCATTTGTCGATTGTAGCCAATAGTGTGACTTAATCTTTTCTTTCTTGTGTCAATAGTCTTAAGTATTTTTAATGCAGCAAAAACTGTTGTATCTATGCCTATGAAATAGCATTATTAAACTCTCTCATCACCACATACGCTAAAAAAGTCTACTTCAGTCGCTTTATACGATAGAAATATTTATATTCAATTACTGTTATCTTTTCAAGGCCATTTATTCGCTAGTTAAATAAGCATTAAATATTCCTTTTATTGCTTCAATTTTTTTACTCTTAAATATATGCCGTCTATGTAGACGATACTAAAATATTTTATGGCACTTTAAAATGGCATAAGATTTTACTGACCAGAGACTTTTCTCGTTTGCCAATAACCCACTTTCATATCTGATAATAAAGCAATATATTTTGTTCTTGTCGAGGCGGTCGTGATGTCGATGATTACCTTAAATTTTCATTTTTCTTTCTTCAGAAAGTACAAACAAATCGGCAATACTGATGGAAAGTATTATACACATTAATAAAAGTACATATCAATAAGTCATGGCAACGCACGTAAATTGATTTTTAGTACTTATTGTTCTGTTTAGAGGGGTTAATTCCCAAACTCTGCAATATATACAAATTCTAATAAGATTAAAATTTGGTAATTTTATGGGGAAGTTCAAAAACATTCCTCCTGTGCTAGTAATACGTAGATCTTGAATGTCATACAAAACATTTATTCGCCGATCTTAGAAATTAATAAGAAATACGTAATTATTTCTACCTTGTATGGCGTTGCTTAGATTGAAGATGCAATTCAAAAAATTGATCACGTGCTGATTAACATTTTTGTGACTGTGTAAATGATGAGCTCAAGATGAAAGTGAGCTCTAAGCTGTAAAAGGAAAAAAAAACAATTTCGAGCAATGACCTCCTTTTGGCCGTCCTAGGTAACACGCTAAATTGCATCCGGCAGTAAGGCCTTCGACCAAGAGCGTTTGAGGAGCATGGAACCAATACTTAATTGCTGCTGTTTCCAGATCCACCCTGATCCGGGGTGGTAGCACCTATCAGGGTCTCATCTATGGGCAAATAGTTTACCCACCCCCTGCAAAAAAGTAATCGAAACGTTATAAAGTATAAAAATAGGAAAAAAATTAACAGCAGTACACTTAAAAAAAAATTACCAGCAATAATAATCTTGACGACATTAAATAACCCACTCAGTGAAGCTGTAAATCAAACCAAAACAAACCTACTGTCGTGACTCTAAGTAGACTTCATATTACAAAATATCTGTCTGGAAATGATTATGTATCGAGCTTTCTAATAGCAATCGATCTTAACATAATCAAGGCAAAGTCGCCCCTGCTTTTTAAGTATTCACCTTGGGAAATCATACAGTTATCCCAGTTTCGTTTTCACTAAACAAAGTTGGGTTGTGTTATAGCTATCAATTCTCTCGTCGCGTTCCACTTGATCTCATCTGAAGTATAAAAGAAACCCTCTTTTAAATCCTTACGCGTTTGAAACCGTTCTAGATAAATCAGTATTGGAATTTGTTGACTTGCTTAAGTTTATATTTTCTTTCTTTTTCAGAAAAGACCAAATAGGCGAATACTTTCAGGAACGTCGGTGGAATACTCAGATATTTTTGTAATATTTGCCAAGTCAGTTGTGGATTTCTTTTCAGCATGGGTTCAACGTTGCTTTTGAGAATTTTTTCATATCTTGAATTTCAAGATTCCAAAACCAGTTTAAGAAATACATCGTGAATTTCCTATTCAGCCTAAACCAAACGAATCCTTGAAAGCCATTCAACTAACTTCTGCGAACATGCACCCGAAATCTCGAACCAAACATGTATATTTGCAGTGAATGCGACGACCAGAACGCATCCTCGCTAGGTCGTTTCAATCTCTACAAATAAGTCTGTAACTTTTCAGTTGTTGCTAGGGCTAAAAAATGGCAATTCACGAGATATTCAAAATGGTTGAATAATTTCCGGGTGTAAATGTTGCAGAAAATCTGTAATTATTAATTTTGTCTGCAATTCTACATTCTCACTGTAGAGGAATTGATTTCTAATATCAATATATTGATTCTTTCAGCGGGTAGTAAATGTATCGCAATCCATTACAATATGTACGGCAGGTCGGTTGGACAGTTGTCTATGAAGTTAATCACTGAGAGTGGAGACATTTCAGATGTTTTCCAGGAAAAAGGATCCAAAGGTATTGAATGGAAAAGCTATTTCTTCTTCCTTGAAGTTCCTCTTCCCTTCAAGGTTAGTAAACTTTTGATGTACATCTAATTTTGAATACTGCCCAGTCGACGTAGTCTTCAATTAACCAACTCTACATCTGCAGTCGAGTAACAATAACTTTATAGGAGGTACAATGTAAACCAAGTAATAATTGTACTCAAAATATTTAATTTCTAATCTAATAAGGATCATTATTCTTCAGATACCTTTTCATATTTTTATAAACTCTTGCAAATATCTGATTTAAGATTACGCTTTGCCTATGGCAACACATAAGCACTGCATTTTAGAGCAATTATTCAAATTGCATTAACAGGTAACGAACTATCCTGATGCCATCTTTGTTGGATATCGGACATTTGCTTCCCGGATAATTGCGTACCAGACAAATGTTGCTTCGTACATTTACCTCCCTAGACAAATGCGTACCTGGATAATTGCGTACCTCTGATTACTTGTAATGGCATTTACCATAAAGTTTGAAAAAACCATAGGTAGTAATCATAAATTTTTAAAAATGGAATAAAATTTAAAATTCAAAGACAGAAAATGCTGCAAGATCGCTCTACACATCAATGTTTTTTGTTTCATGGGCGTTTTTCTTATGATAGTCCACATATTTTTCCACCAGTTTTTAATTTTCGGAACGTAGGTTCCAAATATAAATATAATCTATAAAAGTCAGAATCTTTTAGATATTTGAAGTACGCACTGCTGGAATCAACTGAAACTGCTACCGTAATTTTCTCCTTGAAAAAGAAATTATTCTCCCTTTAATTATGGTAACTACCTTTCTAATTGTTTAGATTAATTAAAGGTGATAATGCAAATTTCTATATTAAACAACTCTTTAAAAGAATAAAGTAA
>OZ038481.1:125720805-125760805 GCA_964036315.1 Acanthosepion esculentum
AAAATATTTCACTTTTCTCCTTCCGTAGAACAAATTATCCTCACGCAATCCGTCAATATGTCATTCAACACCTGTCAAGTGACGCGAAAGTTTATGACCATTGTTTTATTTTCAAATTACATATTTTCGGCGCAGAAGCTAAGTTATGCTTGGTTCAAAATATTTTAAATAAACATTATAATCTCTGATTTTCTTAAAATAACTTTTGAAAAAATAATTGATATTTAAAAGAATTTCAAACTGAGATTTTCATTGATTCTATAAAATGGAAAAAAATGACAATTTTGATGACTCAAAAATTTTCGGACGTGTTAGGAACGATTAAAAATGTAAGAAAAATACCCCAAAAATATTTTGATCCTTCCTCTTAATAACATACATTTAGACGGTAAAATTTTGTTTTCGTCAAGTTTGGCGTCTTTTTCTTCATGCTATGCTTTTTTTAGCGATCTCGTGGAGGTACCTAATTTAACAGAAAAATTACTTTGTAATTCTTATCGTTTTCAGTGACACAAATAGATTGTGCCTTTGAGGAAGATGCATGTAATTTTACTTGGCGTCCTAAATCAGTTGCAAAAGTCATAACTTCCTCCCTATCTGGAGATGCCAGCCTAATTGGATCATTGTTGATTTTTACATGGCTATTAAAGGTATGTGAATCTGTACGTCTAAAACACACACACACACACACACGCACACACACACACTGGTAATTTTTTTACCCCCACCACTTTTCCGGGCTTGTGAATGACACGTTCGCACTTAATTAATGTCAAGCAACTTGTGCAGAGAATTCGGAATATTTTAACTCGACGCAAGTTTTTTATGCCTTTTTATATTTTTCAGATTTTTTTATTAAATGAAATTCAATTTAATTCCATAATAAAATGGAAGCTGTTCTTATTGCTCAGGCAAATCCTCCACCGATTCTTCTGAATTAAAACTTCCGTACTGGTCTTTTCGCTTCAGAGTTCTCTGGAAATGACATATGACATTAAAACAAATACTGCACCAATATTATCTTCATTACCGATTTACACCTGCTTTCTATAATTTTTTACGATTACCGGGAAAATGATCTTATTTAAATATCATATGAATATTTCAGTTTTTTTTTTTTTTTTTTTTTTTTTTTTTTTTTTTTTGAAAATAGATTTCTCAAGCTGTTATCACTCCTTTCAGCATTAATGGGGGGGTTCCTTCCTAACCTTTTTGCTTGAAGTTATCAAGGACGTCAATATCTGAATTGCCATTATATTCTCTTCCATCTAAATGTGCTATCTATTTTATTTGTTTCTTCGGTTGACACATCAATATATGTTGCTGATTTGGCATTTTTCTTTGTGATTCTGTAGCGCCAGATCAAAAGGTTCTAAAGCATGATTGTCGCTAAAACCAACAGTTTTTAATCGAACACAATTTTAGCCATTGATCTGTGAAAGTGGTTGCAATGTGTGTAATCGAGTCAAATGTACTCTTACTTTTATGTAAACTCAAACATTAATGTTGATCGCTGAAGATGTATAAAATTAAAATTTAGTTAAAAGTTGGCATCTGTGTTATATATATATATACACACACACAAACAACCTATCCTCTCTGCACAGCTTTCTGTTGCCAAATCTAAAACAAACCAGGGGTTATATTCACTAGTTTGATTCATAGGTATAACTAAGCTGGATCCATTCCCATTTTTGTTTGGTACCAGTTGTAATGATGCATATATCGTCCATCTACTAATTATACATTTTGCTATTAAGGATAAATTTGGAATACATCAGCATGCCTTAGTTTTTTCACGACAGTTAAATTGTTCACATATTTTAAAATAATAAATTACATAAACCCAATGAAGGGATAGAATGTGTTAACGTTTTGAGAAAGTTTTCAACGCTATGGAAACATACGTAATTCTATGTAGTGTTTAGGTTCAGGAATCGTAACTGTATTTCCAAGTATTAATTTACGAAGATTGAGTGATAAACCCTTCCATCGGGCTGTGATGTTCTAAATTAATTTGAACTCAGTAGCCTAAAATAATAGTAATAATAAATATTTTCTTTGATTTCTGGTGTGTACACATTTTTTCCGGCCCAGAAACCTAACGTTAGTAATGGCATGACATTTTCCACTGACAAAAGAATATATTTAACATAAATAAAACCCTTCGTAAGGTGAGGGCTGTACTCGTGAGAACAATTTGTTTGTATTTATTTAAGGCATGGGCTTCCAAGAATCCCTTCTATTAGCCTACTGGTATCTTTTCCAGCCAATCTGAGGGCTCTAACTACAACGGGGATTGATGTTCCCATGTGCCACATTTCTTAGTTTCGATTTCCAATTAGTGTTGTGGGTGAGTGTTGTGGGTGAGTGTTGTGGGTGAGTGTTGTACTTCTCTTTTTTTATGAACAAAGCGGATCGCTTGTCCATAAAAAATCACTTTTCACAACAGAAATAATCCGTTCTTCATATCTTACAAGTGATGGAATTTGGGTTACATGCAAAAGGCAGACTGGCAAGGATACATCTCCATAACTGGAGCCAAAATCTAAGGATTTCTGCTTTAAAGGAGGAAAACCCCCTCTAATAGATCTACTGAAACGTTGCCCAAGAGTTATTGGATATACAGTAATAAATACTTATGAGAATACAGGATTTATCAGAAATACTTTTACAAACCTTGAGGGGCGTATTCCACACATCATAATAAGGACAAAAGACCGCATAAACATATCCCTTCGTACGTCTGACCAAGAAGACTTAACAACTCGAAAAAGGAAGGGTTTGCGCACATATGTTGTATATATGAACTTTTATCCTTATCTTGGTGTGAGAAACTCACCCCAAAGATTTGTAAAATATTTTGATACACCCTGTATAATGAAATATAATTGCTTTTCATTAAAAAATGTTTCTGAAGAAAATGAAAATTATCTTCACTCACAAGTTAGAATTTATTCTTGACTTTGTACCCTCAACAGGAATTGTTACGCAGGTCATTACTAGAATTATTTTCACTTATATACCTGCAAGGGAATGAAATTAGTGTGCTTGCAAATTAATAAACACAAAGATTAACACCAAATAGAGTTCAATATCATAAACTGTTCTTTTTTAATTATTTTTTCTTTTCTTTTAAGGACGGCGAGGAAGCTACAATCATGTCTCCTCTGATGCCATATTATGGCGTTTCTTGCCTTTTTGTCAGCTATTATGCTATTGGAATTGCGCAGTGGAATCTCTTTTTATCTATTACCGATCCAACAAACAATAATTTCAAGCTTCTCTGGTCTTCAAGGGGTATGAAAGAAATCAAAGGCAGGAATAATAGAATTCTGGAAGAAATTAACGTCTCCTTCGAGATGATTCAGGTTAGAAGAATTCCGCTTTTACTTTGACACTCAAAAATAATCACGTGCTTTCATTTATTCTGTATTTACCATGACCCATTTACTTTCAAACGTTGAAACCCTAAGGACTTAATCTTAAGATGAATTTCCACCGGTAATGAGCATTTTGTCATTGGGGATTAACGGAATTTTATGCGCTCTATTAATCCATATTTATTTTAATACTGGTCAGGATTATCCTTGTCTTCGAGAAAAGCGATAATCCTGCAACGCTAAATGTTGGTGATAATGGTCATATAAGCCGTCTCTTTATAAAGAAATATTTGATATTCATTGAGCGAACAGCCAATAATTCTCTCAGTAGAAATTTATAAAATCTTTCTCTTATTTACTTTACCAGAAAAATAGTATTAACTAGACTGTTGATAAAATAACTACGAGACTGAATATTCTGTTGAAAAAAAACTGGCATATTGTTTGCTTATGGCTGTTGCGATGATCTGAAGAACCGTGCAATATTTACTATTCAAGCAGTTTATGATATCGATGCAAAATACTTTCTCTGAATTTGAATCTTACCTTAACTTGGCTTATCCACACTACCAATCATATTTGGTTTGCCTAAGTACGTGTATTACCTGCCTACGTATAATTAACCAATTAAAAAGAAGTCTTAAAATTACTGAACATTTTCTGGAACTGTTTGTTTATAAAAATAATTTTGTCTGTATCTCTGAGATGAGGTATTTTGATTACTGGTATTATTTACCTTATTCGGATATATCCTCACCTTCATTGCCATATTCACAACGTTTCGGCGATTGTACGCTCTAGACCCAAAGAGGTGCAAGTTCAATATCAGGCCACAGCAGTGGTGAACCTCAACTTAGTGTTCAGTTAAAGTGAAATAACACACACTCGTAAGAGCCATACCACGTGGAAATAGGTCAATCTACCCCGGTGGACGAAATAAAGGGTTCGATTCAAAATTCCAATCAGTTGAAGTAGGCCGGAGCGAACAACGGTCGAAAAGTTTTGAAAATAGCAATGAAGATGAGGATAACAGTCTGAATAATGTAAATTATTCATGTATTGTACAAATATTGTTTTTAACCTACAGACTTTGGGTCATAATCAATATAAAATAGTTTATGGCATTTGGAAAATAATACAACTTTAAACAAGATATTTGATACGTGTGTACTGTCCCAAATATGTCCGCAGGGATAACATCTCTCACAGAAACAATACGGCTTAGAGATAAAGCGAAGAAAAATTGCATCGAGTTCCCCACGTGACCGGAACTCTGAAAAGTGACACTGACCATATTATATATCAGATAATTTCCATTTGATGTGAAATGTCTATTAGATAATTTCCATTTGATGAAAATGTCTATTAGACAATCTGACTATGATACAAAGCCACATGAGCACATGACGTCGCATAATCCCATGCAACTGTTTATATAATAAATGAGCGCGTAGCGTAGCGGCTATCAGTACAGACTGTGGGATGGGACTGCAGAGTTTGAATCTATCCAAGATCTTTTTCACACATATGAAAAGATACGAGAGCATTCAGGCAACTTTTAAATATATAAAACCATTTATCCGCCCCACCTACAAGTTGACAGCGCGGAAGATTGTTCTGTGGCCTTGCTTGACAACCTATTTAGGCCAAAACATGTTTAGAGTGGAGATAGCAACTTACGATAGAAAACCCAGCTTGGTGAGACTTACGTCCTTACACTTCAGGCGATTGTACAGGACTTAGATCCTTTATATAATAAATATAAACTTTACAAGTACAATATAAAATGTTCTTGCGCTTGTTAAACTCTGTTTCTGTGACAATACTGGCGGTTGGAAAAACGTGCAACATGTAATTTACTGCAAGAAATTAACTTTTGTTTAAGTCTATCGGAATGTTTGTGGCTGATTACGTCAAGAACTGGAACGGTTCCGGTAAATATTTGTTGCGGATGCGGTAGAAGATTTTTCATAACAAAAGGAATTCAACGTGTGACTACATTTTATATGAAGAACATAGAACACAAGAGAAATATATATATATATATATATATATATATATTTAGATTCATTAAGATGGCGCAAAAGGGGTTTCTTTGTAATGTATCACGTGGTTTTATGAAATTAAAGAGTCTGTTCGAACGGGAAAAATCTCCCACGGTATGGATTACTAGACAGGTTTTCTTCTTACCGCAGTCTTTGATGAAGTACAAATAGAAAGTTTGTGTCCCTTGTTTCCATAATCTTGAATAGAAAGTCACCTTGTGGACAGATATAGTTAATCTCACCCATCTTCGAACATGCAAAACGTGGGGATTTTAAACTAGTAAATTTAGAGATGTGTAGCATTATCCTTTTAAAACCCTTTTCAAATTGTATTCTGCAGTGACGAACAACATCTTAATTCTTAAAGAATGTACCCATAATTGATTTATACTTGAACTCTAATTTTTTGTCAGTTTACAAGTTGTCTAGAATTTGATCAGGAATGTCCAGATTCTACAATGTACATTTTGTTTTGTATTTTCTTCTCAGAAAATAGCTTACCGAAAAAATAATTTAATCATCAGTATTAATTGTTGACTTTATTGTATGTGACTTTGTTACATAATAAAGATTAAATAATAAAATCATATACGAATTCGAACTTGGCTGAATGTTAGTTGAAGGTATAAACTACTCAATACTGTTCTATGTCTTTTTGGAAATTTCTCAAATTAGTTTTGTATATCAATGTGTCTCAAATGTGAGACATGACTTACAAATAAATACATTTAACAATAATTATTCTGTGTCATGCTCCTTCATGGCTTTCCACAAGTTTTCTGTCCTTAGCAATTTCTTTCTTTTCTGTTATCTCTCTCGAGCCCTATTCTGCCATACATTTACACAAATACAATTTATGAACAGTTTCCTCTGGCCCTCAATATATCCTAGGAGTCAGATTTTCCAATCCCTATTTCCTCATTATGTACCTTGCTTTTAAGATTTTCAATTGTCTGCTTCCGATGTTATTTATAAGTGCTCTTTCAGTTTTCATTTTCCCTAGCATAATTGCTCACAGGTTCAATCCATGTTATTCTCAACACTATTTTTTTTCAATTCGATGTTATTCTGTAGAACCATTTTCTTCGTTTCTAACAATATTTTCCTGATTTTTAATTCAGCGAAAGGTACCTTTTAAAATTGCATCCCAATGTGCCATCGGATTTCGGTGTCGCACCTTCTTCTGTTAAAACAGATGTTTAAATTGTTGCACTGGCTTGATTTTGCAATAACCATGGTGGGCTGTGCCTTTTGATAACAACTATAAATTGTCTTTCTATATTTCTGAGATGAGGTATTATGTACATTATTTACATTATTCGGACTATTGTCCTCATCTTTGTCGCCATATTATTTACAACGTTTCGGCCGTTGTATGCTCCGGCCTTCTTCAGATGGTTCGAATGTCGAACTGATCCCTTTATTTCTCTCACTGGGGTAGACTGTTCTAGTTCCACGTGCCATGTTTAATGGATGTCAGTTATCCGTTATCTCCTTGATAATTTCCCTCTGAAAGTTCTCCACTGCCTTAGCCGAGTATTGAACTCACTCTTTGAGTCCTGTCAATGGATCTAACTTTATCCACTGTGCCATGTGTCCTCAAGGACACATGGCACAGTGGATAAAGAATGTGATTTCCATACCCAGTTAAGGCAGTGGAGAACTTGGAGAGGCTAATTATCAGGAGATAACTGATAACTGACATCCATTAAACATGGCACGTGGAACTAGAACAGTCTACCCCAGTTAGCGAAATAAAGGGTTCAGTTCGACATTCCAACCACCTGAAGAAGGTCGGCGCGTACAACGGCCGAAACGTTGTAATAAATATAGCGACAAACATTCGGACAATATTCCGAATAATGTAAATAAATTGTCTTTTAATTGATTTAGTCCTTTCTTCTCTTTTTCTTCAATACCTTCTGAATTTTAAGATTGTGGCCGCTAAAAAAATGAATCCTGGTTGGACTATGAATTCTCTCGTAACGATTATTCTTTTTGTTAACATTATGTGCATATATTTTGAGTTCTTTTTGTTTAAATTTAACAATCGGTGTTAATATTTTGCATCTGGTTATGTTAAATAGAAATGTTATGAAGAATTATGACAATTTTTTTTCAGTTTCATAATAATTAAAACATTTGCGATTTATACACTTGGCTGCCTGAGAGATGGTATGAAGCCTTATATAACGATGGCTGCATCTAAATAGATAACTTTATATTAGACTTGAGATCATTTATTCGTGTGTTAATCATTGTTCAAACCTTGCAATCCAACAATATCTGATAGAATTGTGCGACGTCATGTACTCATGTTACTTTGTATCATAGTCCGATTTTCTAATAAAGACATTTTCATCACGGCGATGGTAAAATTATTTAACATGAACATCACATCAAATGGAAATTATCGGATATATAATATGGTTAGTCATTTTTCATAGTTCCGGTCACGTGGGGAATTCAATGTAATTTTTCTTCGCTTTATCTCTAAGCCATATTGTTTCTGTGAGAGATGTTATGCTTACGGACATATTTTGAACAGGACACACGTATCAAATATCTTTAAATTTGTATTTTCCAGATGCCATAAAAAATGTTACGTTTATTACCTAAAGTCTGTAGGCTAAAAACAATATTTGTGCAATACATGAATATTTTACATTATTTGGACTGTTATCCTCATATTCATTGTTATATTCAAAACTTTTCGACCGTTGTACGCTCCAGCCTTCTTCAACTGATTGGAATTTCGAATCAAAACCTTTATTTCTTCCGCCGGGGTAGATTTTTCTAGTTTCACGTGCTATGACTCTTACGAGTGTCTCAGTTATTTCCCTTTAACTGAACTCTCTAAGTTGTGGTTCACCACTGCTGTGGCGTGATATTGAACTCGCACCTCTTTGGATCTATAACGTACAATGACCGAAAATTTGTGAATATGGTAATGAAGATGACGACATATCCGAATATTGTAAATAATGCCAGTAATCATAATACCTCATCTCAGAGATACAAATATTTATTCAAGTAAAACTGCACGTACGGTTGATTTTTAAAAAAAAATGGTTGACTTGCATACGTCACAGGAAGTCGAACGTTCCGCACAAATATTTTCCCTCTCTCAGCCTTGCTTCACCAATAACAAAACTCACAATAGTTTCGTAATTTAATAAATATATATTGAAGACATGAAATTAGTTTAGTACCAAATGTACGTGATTCATCGCTAATTAATTTAAAGTCTTTTGTGTGTTGTTAATTAGGCCTGCATAACTTCTGGCGATGACATTTTTAAATGCTCGTATATCTGGGCTTTCATTGTTAAATCTGGTAAATTATTTTATTAGTTGACCTGTGTTTTGGTAGTTTTCTGGGGTTTTTTTCTGTTTCGTTGTTGCTTTTATCGACACGAATTCCTGTTAGACACATGAAGAAAAAAAATAGGTATTTCTATTTTAACGCAACCCGATTTCATACGTTCATTTTTTTAGTTAATGCAAGTATAATGAATTTCCTGCTGGTTTTCCATTAAGATTATCGTTTTATATTTTTAACTATCTCCCGAAACCAAATATGGTAACATTATTTTCTCTTAGAAATCTGGGGATTGTCGGATCGCCTCTAAGGGAGTTATATTTCGGAAGTTGTCTGAGTTCTACCTTCGTAAAAAAGACATTTCTTTATCAAGGCCTGCTAAGCGTAAAGATTTTCATTTTACTTTGGTTTCGCTCTATTTTCTTTTATGAATGTGTGGTATTTGCATTTTTGATTTTTTTTTTTTGTTTTTTTTGTGTGTGTGGGGAGGGAATATTTTCCATCATTGAAATTTTAAACTGTAATTTAATACAAGACAGTTTTCAACATTGTCAGAAGAATATTAACTAACTTGCTCAAATTTTATAAATCAGGTTTTAAATAATTTTTAAATTGGTTTTAGTATATTTGGATTCAAAATGGAGGCTCCTCGTAGCAGTGTACAACAGGATAATCCCTTTCGCTAGGAAAAAATAAACGTTTCGAATATTATACAAACTGTTTCCTGTATTCAATGTTGTTTCAAATGTTGCATTTGTTTTGTGTTTATTTTCTCTGACAAAACTTGTTTGAAGAAAAATATAACACTGCTCTTTGACAGTCGAACGCAATCTGCTCCTTTGCGGCGGACCGTTTATCTACTCGTCTTAACAGACGAAGACCGTAATCCAATTGAACAAGCCGATCTGAAAATTGCGCTATAGTTTTTTCATCCCCTCAACATTCAAAACTGGATTTGACATTTCCATTCTAGTGACACTCGATATAGTCTTACTTCACCTTTCTATTGACACAATTTTTGTCGCTAATAAAATTAACCAACTGCATTTTTACTTTTAATGTGGCCTTCTAAAAATCCTTTTGCTGTTAGCTTGCTATCTTTCCCCCACCACTGAGTCAGGTTGTGAAATAAGGTAGGTTTTTAACGTGGGGACACAAGTGTTTCCACTTTAGCCGCTGATCATAGCTTGCTAGAGGTGGTCTAAGTTAGTCACAACCGGTCATACGACCGCTACGTAATAGATGTTACGCAGTGAGGTGGGGAACGCAAGGGAAGAGAATGCCTCCCGAACGGAAGATACTACAACTGCAGCCTCTACTCTTGTGGAAAAAAAACCCTTCTCCTTTCCTGCCAATCTCCCAGGAAGAATCCGGAAGGAGAATGCAATAAGAAGTTCTGCCCAGGTACTTGTTTCCAGGACCCATTTTTCTGTTAGCTCTGGGAATTCTGTTTTGAATTGTCAATCTTAAAGTATTCTTATATATGTTGTTTTGAATTTTTTTTAAATATATCCTGCAGGATCGTAAGCTTATTTCAATGTGAAAATTGACTTATTTCCAGCTTTGACAGTGGTGGTTATTCTGTTGCAAAAAACATGAAATTGATTTATAATGTCATTTTTTTCTCAGATTCCCACCATCCAAAGCCGACATGACTATTATAAAATCCGATTAATAGAAATAGCTATTTTTACGTTTTGTTAAAATCAACGTTGCTTGATGGATCATTTGAAACGGCTGCTTTTTTTTTTTTTTTTTTTTTTTGGATGATTTAACCTGATGAATGCACTTAAACGTAAAACAATTTCTCGCTCGCGCCATTATTCTCTTAAGTAAGTTTTCTTCATTTAGGTCTAAATTTTATTCATTTCTTTTTTGTTCTGCTGAATGAGAGATGGTCTGTAAAGTTTAACAGTTTCGTCTACGTTTTTACGTATTAAAATAATCAGTAAGAATGAAGAAAAACTTCTTGTCGAGCCTAATATCAGATGAACTATAAATTGTTTGTGAAACCCGGAACATATCTTGCTTAATTGGTCTTAAATTGCTTTAATATCGGTACTCGTTTGAAATATTCTCTTTTCAGGTCATATTAACAGTGTCGCTGCCAGTTAATTCAACTATTGTCAGTCTATTGGCTGTCGATCATATACGATTAATATCGAATCCCTGTAATCATGCACAAGGTGAGTGAACTATTACCGATTATGAGTATCTTCGATCTTGTATATTCAAAACATTTTTAATAGAATGCAAATATTCAGATTTCTCATTTCTTAAGTATTCGTAGATAGACACAATATTTACAGTTGTATATTAATACGTTCTTTCGAGATGGGAATATAGTATAAAAATCCAGAATATTGGCTCAAAATGTATCGATAGATATTTTCCCGGGAAATTTCTTGTAAGTTTAGTAATAATGGCTACTCGTTTCCAAGAACAGTCCTCTTTTCTGGTCACCTAAACATTTTTTTCCATCGAAACTGAGCCGACTTGCCGGTTATACTGCAACTATGCTAAACGTATATTTGTTCTCCTTTCAAGGACGGAAAGCTCAGAATGTTATATGAAATATGGCAGTAGACTAAAACTCTCGAATAAAATGACCTGAGATATCCTGTTAATATAATAGTCGATACCTTCCTTACACTTGAATGTAATCAATTTCAATCACAATCTTTGTCTTGGGATTATGATTTTTAGGCAATTCCCAATTTAGCAGCATGCTAGCTTCATTTTTCCGGAACGAAATTTTTAAAATCTGGTCGGGTCCTTGTAGAGTAAACCATAGTGCAAATTTGACCTTATGGACACACTTCATGTTTTTAGGTTGTTTTCTTTTTAACTAATTGTTTACCAGCTATAAAGACACTCCATACTGATTGTTACTGAAAGAAGTTTTATAAATGTGTGCAGATTCTGGGGAGATGTTGGAATGGTAAAGGTTGACACAAGACTAGTAGAGATTAAGATAGTAATGTTCGAATGAAAATGGATTTGGGAAACGGTTTCATAAAGTAGCGGTACTTTGGAAGAAACTGTCTGGATGGAACTTCTGTTTGTTTTTTACTAGTGGAATACAATTGAAATCAAGATAATTGGTCACCAGTGTACGTGGCATATTAGCTGCAAATGTCTTGACTCCTAGAACAATGGAAGTTCTTGAAAGATACATTTCAAAGAAATGGCCAGAGCCTTGGTGAACTTTTCCCTGTGGAAAATCGGATGATTAATTGAAAATAATACATCAGTCTGCGTAAACGCCTTTTGAACCTCTATCAAGACTGGAAAGTGTATGTTGTTTAACTCTAGCACAGAACTTTAGCAAAACTTCATTTTTGGTCTGGTCTCGCTCTTGTACAGATATAGCATACTAGTGGACGTTGGGTACTTAATGAAGCATTCAAGAAAAGATTTTCCAGCATTCTTAGCGATGGACTATATATGTGAATTCCCCTTGATGACTGGTTTGAACATATCCAAATAGGCGTTCAAAGCAAGGAACATCTTTGCAGGTACAAACGTTCATCTAGATTTTGAGAATCAGTCACATAGTTATTATAGACCAGAGAGAGTTCAATACTGACACCTGAATGAATCTCATGAGATTCATAAGAATGTATAATTATAGTAAAATCTGAAATACACTATCATACGCCATTATAAGAAACAAGTTAAATTTTGAATGGTCGTTTCATTGAGAAACATTAGTGGAGATATCATACATTCTGATCTGTTAACAGATGAAAATGTCAAATATTAGACAAGAACGTGCAGGGTAACATTTCGACTAGGCGCAAACTAAAATGCTACCTCGTATTCAAGATTTCCTCTACCGTAATAAATTCTAAAATATAGAAAATTCTAAACTTTTTCTTTTCAGTTCATCTTCCATTTGCTTGTGACTTCGATCAGTGGTGTGGCTTTGTTCCTGATAAATCTGGCGATTGGCGGATCGCATCCAAGGGAGTTATATTTGGGCCGTTGTCTGGGTCCTACTTTCGGAAAAAGGCATTTCTTCTCTATCAAGGCCTGTTAAGCGTAAGTGTTGACATTAAGGATTTTAGTTTTGCACTGTTTTCTTTTATGAATGTCTGATGTTGGTATATTTAAGATACGTTTTGGTGGGGGAGGAAAGGGTATTTTCCATCATTGAAATTCAATCTTAAACTGGAATTTAATACCGAACAGTAGCTCCCAACACTGTCAAAAGAATGCTAAAAGCCTTGATTGAATTTTATTTCTTGTCAGGAGTAAATTGTCAACGTTTTTGTAGGGAAAAAAATACAAATATATATATATATATATAACACACACGTATAAAATGAAGTAAAATTGGCCGAGGAGACACATTTGTAGTGTTGAAATATAACTGCCATTATGTAGCGATTTTTAAGTTAATACCCTTTTTATATATCATACTAATGGACGATTACTTAGAATATTTACTTGGCTCTTTCCACTTATAGTTATGCAGTATGCTTTCTCTAAATTTCCATGTGAACGTTTTTGAATTCAAAATCTGGAGTGAGTACCTTTCCAGTTATGGATAAAATCAAGGCTTTCAATCCCTAGAGCTGTAACACTATCAAAAATCTTCGCAGGCCTGGCGTGCAGATATCAAAACTAATGTTATAAAAAAAGTGACATCTGTGGGCCAAAGACTTCAAGATGTTTTCTAATATGATAAAATGATGACTAACGATTAAAATATAATTAATATAATAAGAATTTATTTGCATTTGAAATTATTCAAATGCAAGTAAAATGGATTGGGATATATATATATATAAGAAACATACTCTTAAGGTGTGTTAAGTTTATGGGATAAAGTGCTCAATATCAGAGATAGAGCCCATTATGAAACAGCTTTAGAGGCGACACTGTTTCGTAATAGACGCAATCATCAGACCACGAGTGCTGTTTTTTTTCTGTTATTTATATATACGGGCCATTTATATTTACACAGGCTCTATCTCTGATATTGAGCAATTTATACCATAAATATAGCACACCTTAAGATTACATACATACATACATATATATATATATATATATATATATATATATATCCTGGTGGACGAAATAAAGGATACAGTTCGAAATTCCAATCACCTGAAAAAGGCCTGAGCGTACGCAAGCCAAAACTTTGTGAATATGGCAATGAATATGAGGATAGCGGTCTGAATTATGTAAGGAAACCTATGTATTCCATAGTTCTATCTACCGGCCTGTAAATTATATCTTGTCCAATTTAGCGGTTTCTTATTAATGGTCATAACTATTTTTTTTATAGCTTGAGCCTTCTCAAACTGAAGAAAAAGAAACTTTACGTCCCGCTCAGACACTGAATATTATGAAGCATAAATGCCATACAGTCATTTCACCATTATAAGTCTTCATTTTACCAGATGTTTGAAAATTTTTAGATGTTATACGGCAGTAAGAATTGTCTTATTTTCTTTCAGTAATTTTAACGGCATGCATTTCTGTACAATTCTCTTTACTGCTTCTGTCTCGCCATCTTGCTGTCATCAGCAAAACTTTGCGTGACAGGTGGGCGTAATCCCACACAGCTTTTCTCTTCTGCGCTAAAATTGCGACATCTTTTAAAATGTACAGTGGAAAATAATGTTATGAAAATCCGTGTACGAATTGTCGTTTTTAGCTATGAGCTTCTTTGACTCAAATCACGTTTAACTCTCGTCAGAAACATACTTTTATTACTTACATGTCAGTTTTGTTCTTCTGGACATGAATGAGATTTCTCGGAGGTTATATAAAATTGCTAACTTCCATCACTCTCAACAATCGAAAGATATCCTGAAAGTAGAATGAGAACTGCTAGTGCTGCCAGAAAATGCTATTCTAACTAGATTTTTATTACAATTTAAATAAATATTTGGTCAGACGGAGCTCGACCGCTTAGAAAGACAGTCAGTCTAGGGAAAGGAAAACCTTAATTATTATTTATGTACTTATTAACGTAGTCTGAATTGCGGTCATATACAACACGAAGAATAGGCTATGTAAATAAATACAAACAGAAAATCCAATCTAAAGACCCGAATGCTGTTGGTCATCAACTCTTGCCACTAAGCCATCTCCCAATATAATACCCTGCATTCCTGTGGATCTCGTCTATACGGCCGAGCGTTGGGGGGTGTAATCTGGGCAGCGCACGGCGTCCATATACCTTCACCAGTTTAGAAGAAGGATCTCTTATTTTACACCACTTGCTGCTTTTAGGTCTTGTCGCTATATTTCTGATAGGATGTGTAAACTAAACATCACGGATGCAAAAGAAACCGGCAAGCCATTGCACAATTCTGCCTTGAATTACACGATGAAGCATAATTGTGAGATGGAGAGGAGCCATGAGCGGCGCAAAAATGTGCTAACTGAATAAATGAAGGAAACTGGCTATTGAATATCAAAAATAAGTCGGTGAAATGACAATTGCTACTCATAAGACTTCGACTCGTATGACCAGTCAACAGGAAATTATTAGCGTAAAGATTGTCAGGTTAACGCATATATAGAAACTTTTTTTCTAATATTCACTATAATTAGGATCAGTCGTCCTACATGTGATCAATAAACATTTCTTTCTACAGCATATCGATTCCTCTGAAGTTTCTTTCAGCAATCCAGTATGTTTTGTAGATTATGACAAGCCGTTCTTCCTGTCGAAGATAAGGTTTACTGATTTTTAGGACAATATCAAAATGAGCATTTGTTTCCTCTGTGCAATATTCCGGTTTACAAGAGCATTTCTTACTTTTTCAAAATAAGGAATTTTATGACAGTAAAGTTTCTGCAGCTAATAAGCTGTAAAATCGATATAGTGATCAGACAACATTCCAAATCGATAAGTTCTACATGAATACTGAATGTAAGCAAAAGGTTATTAATTTTCTACACTTAAAAATTGCTCAAGTGAGCACTGGTTTGTTCTGTTTAGTCTAACGATATTATTAATAACACAATACCTTGATTAGAGGGAGCCTTGTCAATATTTAGGAATATAGCTTAAAGTAACACGGTATATGCAATTTGTATTAAACTCAGCTAATCTTCTTTGAGATATATATATATATATATTAGTATTCATGTTTATATTTTCTAATCCGGTAACAAATTAAACAATTTATCATAACTGTTGATGCAATTCAAATTCTTTCCTGTGAAGGAGCACTTCCGTATGCAAGTATTCATGGCTCTCCATAATTTCCATTCCTTTTAGCTCTAAGCAAAATTCTCTCTATCATCTGTTTACATCAACTACGCAGCGAACTGTTTTCATCTGCCTCTCCTGTTTTCTATGTCCTCTTAGCGCCGAATATATCTAGTACACTTTCCTCGTGTTAGATCTGAAAATTAATCTAAGTAAAACATTCTATTCTCTCTCACACTTATCCCCTGGGTAACTTTCTTCAGCTATTCTTGTTTTCCTTGTCAACTGCGATCTAGAAAAGATTAAAGGTTACGATAATCGACATATTCATTTTCCTTGAAGACTCCCCCCCCCCATTGTCCTTTCTCCTCAGTAACGTTTTTCAAAGTATATTTCACTCTCGTTTACCCTTTGCATCTTGGTGGCTTTTATCGCCTGGCCTTGTGTAAAATGAATAAGAACATTTTTATTTTACAAATTTTAAATATTGATTTATGCTTAAAGGAAGAGAAGCCTAATATCTCTCACTCACTAGTGTGTGTGTGTACATACACACACATATATATATATATATATGCTTTGTTTACTTTTTTACGATGCTGTATGTGTTGATATATTTATGCTTACTTCTGTATGTGTATATATGCTTTCCTGTGTTTCTGTCTATAGTGAAGAATGTGTGTACACTGTACACATATAGCTGTAGGTAGTTTTTTCTTTCATTTACTGTGCAGTAGTGTGTATATAGGTATATATGAAATATATATTTGTAAATATATATTTGTGTTTGGAGTTCTCGTTTTTATATATTAGATGGTGTTATTTTTATGCGTATATATTTGTTTTAATGTCTTTCTGTCCCTATTGTTTTTCTCTGTTCTATGAGACCATTTTTATCTATGTATATTTGCCCGTATATGTTATATTTTAATAAGTGGTTAGAATTCGTTTAACACTTTCAATCTTGAATATTTCTTGGTTGATGTATCGGAGTGTATGTCAATGTATGTGGGTGTATGTACGTGTCTTTATCGGTGTCTTTGTATATGGTAACTTGGGTGCACCTTTCATTGTGTATGTATGTGTTGTTCGTTTTGGATTTTTTTTGTTGTAAAGGGTCGTGGAGATATTTCCTGTCTCGTCGATTTATTGTGTGTATATATCTAAATACGTCTGCGTGATTATGTATTATAATCTGATTGTGTATGCATGTCTTAGGCAAGATGTTATCCTCCCCTAACTATATTTAGAATTAAAATGTATCTATGCTGTCATGAGGTTCAGAGCAACAGTTGATATTAACGTTTATTCCAACTTAATTTCAATAAAAACAAAATAAATAGAATACATGTTTTTCTTTTTTCCTCAGTAATTTTATAATTTTAAACTTAATTGAGATTAAATTTAAATTTTAAAATGGGTAATTTTTAATTTCAAATTTCATCGTATAATTTAATACTTATTAGTTAGAATAAATTCTATTTTAGTCTAACCCCAACATTAAGGCCTTAAATTGTTATTATACCCTTAGGTCGTTGTCAAATTTTTTGAATTCTCGTATACTTGTATTTAGGTTGGTCATTCCAGCTTATGTAAGAGCGTTTCCTCTTGCGAGGGGTGGTTAATTGATTTGAACTTTTTAAAACCCTTAATTCTACATTCAACATCATCACTTGATAAGACACCAGAGGTGTTGAAACAAACTGGCTATTATTGTACTGATTTTATAACATATTTGTTATAATTTTCGAATAAATAATTATATTTGCTCTACTCTGTATTGAGCAATCTTTTAAGAATAGTAATTGTTGGTTATTGGAATTTATTCCGTATACACCAATCCTATACTAGTGTGTGTGTGTGTGTGTGTGTGTGTATATATATATATATATATATATATATATATATAAGAACAGTAAGATATAAAATCCGGTGTTCTAATAGATATTTTTATTTTTACACAATAGTGCTCAATGTAAATGTACAGAGCATTAATATTATAAATTAATTGATTTAAAATGTTTTTTTCGTTACACAGTGATACCATGTTTCAGAAATGGAAGCTAAAGCCCCTGAATTTAATTTTGTTATTAAACCAAAGACATTAGTTCCATTTCCTCGTCAAGCGAATTTTGGAGTAACTTATTTTTAAAAATTTACGGTTGTTAAAGGCACGGCAAAGATTCATAATTGAGGATTTCCAAGGATACCGATAAATCCATTCATCTAGACAAGGTGTTGTAGGGTGTTCAAATTTTAATTTTCATTGTATCAGTTAATAGTTACATTCTAAAGCGGCGGTTATGTTTAGAGATCCGGGTAGGGATGTATCTTTCAACAAATTCTGACATCCGCTAAATTCAGGTAGTGTGGGTTTTTTTTTTTTTTTTTGTTTTGTTTTTTCCTAATGGCAAAAATTCTTGAGGCACAGTGGAGTAATGGATAGTGGCTTGTATTGAGGAATCGATGCAGAGTTCAAATTCCAGTCGAATCCATTACATTCACTTACGTGCTAATACCCTTGTGAAAGGTATGAAACCTCTTCGCCATACCACTTAGTGGTAAATAGCAGGACAGACTGGATTCTATAGCCTTGGATGACAACTGGTTTAGAAGAACAACTCTGAATTCAAAACCTGCGGAGGGTCGTTTGGGGACCTTTTGGCATGTAGTGCACCAGGTGTTGGTATTCGGCCCTTCGAAAAGTGTGGATGGTTCTGCACAAAGCCTTCACTATAATCAAATCTCATTTACTGGTGTCGGGCTGTCGGTTTCCTCGGAACTGATCTGCTTGACCTTCATACGTCGAATTCGACGGGAGATTCAAGTATGTGTTCTTATATATATATATATATATATATATATATATATATATATATATATGTATGTGTGTGTGTTTTCTCGTTGGGTCTTGGTTACATTTTTATTTCAATAGAAACTTTTCGGGCTCTCAAGGGTTCAACTAATCTGTGGTTGCTTACAGACTGAATAGTGAGCAGTTTCATATTAGTTTAGGTAACTCCACGAAATCGCTAAAAAATGGCATAGCATAATTAAAAAGACGCCAGACTTGACGAAAACAAACTTTTATCGTCTAAATGCATGTTATCATGAAGAGGAAAGAAGAAAGTTTTTTATTATTTAAAAAAAAAAAATCCTTTTTAGAACATTCTAAATTTTGATTAAAACCATTGTTTATCTTTGTATCACCGTCACTAGTAAAATAACATATACAATTTTTAGCAAGTTTTTTTGTATGACACCCATTATTTTTGGAAATCTTGAAAAAATGAAAATAATTATCGGATGTTAATGAAACTTTCAGAAAGTTTTCAGATGATCGGAATTGTTATAAATATTTTTTTTTTATTATTACCCCCAACCCCCCCCCCCACCATAACTAATTTTATGAAAACTCTAGAAATTCGCTCGCGTCGGGTTTAGTGATTACAATAGTTAAAAGCACAAGGCTTTGAATCACGTTTGTTTTTTTTTTAATTGGGCCGCCCGTACCTGAAAATCAGCTCTGAACTGTAACATACATAACTCAATAAAACAAATATATTATTTAATTTCAAATGCTTTTATTTGCTTTTAGTTTTTTTTATTAATATGGACAATATTTTCTGAAAGCAAAAAATTTTTTCGATGAATAATAAACTTTTAATACAGTTATTTCTTAATTATTTAATTATAATACATTTTTTACATTAAATTGTTAAAATATTTTAAAATTAGTTAAAAGCCGCGTCGGGTTTTCTAAGTGTCAAAATGATATAGATCTTGTTATAATGCTTTGTAAATTGTATCGTTTTGATTACTCCGAAGACAGCATGTAATTAAGAAATGTAATTTTGTCTTCAAAAAAATCGTTAAAACGGTTGTTATTAAAAAGTACGGGAGGTAACAAGCAATAACAGGTCACGTGACTTGAGTGTAATGGTCTGCTTCATTATTGCAAATTTTTAGCGAGACAAATGTTGTGCATTTTGAATTAGCGTTTTTTACTCATTATAAAAATTTGAACATCATCCTAAGCCATTTTCACCATCAACATTACTACATTTTTAAAAATACCAATTATTTCATTTATCATTTTACATATTTCATTGCAATTTCAATTTTATGAAGTTATTTACAGTTTTAACTTTTCAGTGAGCAGTCTTTCAATTTTTCCATTACGATTCATTTTCGTACTGTACCATTTGATTTCTTTTTAATTTTTTTATATAGCTATTTTTTCAATATATTTCTTGAATTTGTGAAATTCTTTTTTATAGATTTTTTTGATTCATGTATATTTTTTTTTGTTATGAAATAAGATAACATATCCAACCGAGCACTGAAATTTGGCGCACTCAGATATTTTTCGATAATTTTTTTCTTTTTCGTTTTTTATATTTTTTGATTTAGTTAAGTCTTCATTGAGATTTTAATTCATTTCATTTACATATTTTTCATATAAATAAGAGTTAAGAAAACTACCTAGCAATAGCTGATATTATCTAATTTTTGTCATCATTCATTTATTTATCAAAATACTACTATAAATTACATTTTTTTTTTTTGCTCCTTATTAGTTTGTTTCATATCTAGACATACAGAACAACATAACTATCTCGGTGATCATTGAATTCAAACAAACTATCCAGTATTGCCTCTGAGTCCTTGGTCCATTCTGTCTACAGCTCATAAAAATTCATTGTCATCACCCTGCTCAAAATGTGTTAAAAAACAAAAATAACTCAAGCCATTTCTCAAACTTAAATTATAAAAAGTAAAAAGAAAAGATTGTTTTTTTGTTTTTTTCCAAGGTGATGACAACTTATTGTTGGCGGGCTGGCCCTTGATCCAGCAATGTTGAAGTCAATTTTTTTGGCTTAATTTCAACACTGTTTTCCTCAATGCAGATTTAAAATAAAAAACATGCAAAAAAAAATCCTGCTTTATAATGTTCAGGTATAGTAATTTCACTCAGAAATGAAAGAGCATTCTTTGCTTTCAGGAAATACTTTCATGGGGTGCAGATCAAAAGTTTCCTTGATATTTTGTTCAGATGATGACATAAGTTAATTTGCAATATTTTTTCAGGGCAAATAGGCTGTAGTGTAACAAAATAACTGTGATGATTTTTACTTGGGATAGAAATGTTTTATCAAGCAGATATGTATTGACTTTAGGGGGCTAGAGCTACGTTACGTCATTTATGTCCTTCCGTATGATCACTCGGATCTCACGTTAGCTGTCGATATGTGATGATAAGGTATCACTCATTGCTTGTCAATAGCGAACGATGTTAAGATCGCCTCCCTTTATTTTAAACCACAATTTTCTTTGAAGAAAGTATATTTCTTTAGAAATATATTAATCTTTAAATTAGATAATTTTCGTTGAAAAAATTTTGAAAAACCTATAATTGATTTTTAAAAGAAATTTAAACTCGGGTTTTAACTTAGTTTAAAAAATTTTTTAAATATGGCTGATATCGATTTTGTTTTAGTAATTTCGCTGACAAAAAAAAACAAGATTTTTAACTAAGATTTCGGACATGCTAAGAATGAGTAAAAAAATTTTAAAAATAATCAAAAAATACTTCGGTATTTCTTCTTAATAATGATATATATACTTAAGCAGATAAAAAATTTGTTCATCAAATTTAAGACCTTTCTCCTCAAGCTATACTGTTTTTATTTACATTTCGTGGAGTTGCCTATATTAGTTCTATGCTTATTTTACTGTCATGCCAATCAATCACTTCTGTAATGACATCAGTCGGCTCCAATTTGTCCGTAGGTAAGAAAAAGTAATTACCCAGGTCCAGTTTCTACACTCATCATATTTACTCACTGACAATTTCTGTTTCATTTACTGTCATATGTATTAATAATTTTATGAATTGTTAAATCTTAGTTATTGATGGCCTATCCGTTTTAACCCTAAGCAAGATTTGACTTACCTTTTTTCACATTTCCTGTTATATTTCGATAAATCGTTAGCAGTATTATTCGTTATTTCCCCTCAATAAACATAAAATGCAAGATGTTATCTTTCCGCAATATATATATATATATATATAATAGTCACCTCCTTTCTCATTGTAAGTATATATGTCTGATTAATTTGCATTGGCCTTAAAACATCCTCATATGTTCTGCTTGTATTCTCAAAACTTCTCCAGAGTTTAGCTTCAAGTCACCACATTGTGTTAGTTTAGTATTCAATGCTATAGAGAGCGATGGATACATTTTCTAAATTACGTAGAAATAGAAATAATACTGATATCTCATTTTAAGATATATTTATCAAAATTACACAAAAATATCTTGTAATACTAAAGAGTAAATGTATTCAATAAAATCATCATTGGCATCAACGACAGTCTCCAGACAACTTCAGAATCTCCTGCAACATTTCTGGACGGTCTCCTTTTTTAAGTTGGTGAATGCTGCCATAATGTTTGCTTTCAGTTCATCTTTGGTGTTAAGTGTTGATCTCTCAGTCAACTGTGCCTCACACTAATAATCAAAGGGTGTTGCAGTCTGGAATTAGGTGGACAGATGTATGGGGGTGAAATGTCTACTACTTTTGTGGCATGGTGCAAAGTCGTGTTGCCAGACATAGTCTTCCATCTGCCAACATCTTGACCCAGGGCATGACTATATCCTCAAGGCACTTGATATACGTATCCTTGTTGAGTCTGAGGCCCTATGGGAAGATTAATGGAGGCATAATGTTGCAATCAATAGTGATCACTCCGTATCCTCTGCACTATATTAACATATTTCTGGCGGAATGAATTGCGTAATGGAGCTCAGAGAGGGTGTGACTGAGACACTGTAAGTGATTGTAGGTAAAATCAAAACACCGCGCATGCGCGAAATCAAAATATAAAAAATAGTGACAATTTACCCATTGCAACCTGTAGTAAGACTGATATTATATAATAGCTTTGTTTCTAACATAACTTTCTGATTTCTTAATATTCTAAGCCTTCGGCAAACTTACAGTCCTCTTACAGATCTCTGCCTCACATTTTCCGTTTATGGCACTACACATAGTATTAATCTTTTGTACCTGTCCGATTCAGATATCTCCAATTCCTACCTCAAATAATCGCTGTTCGTCTTTCTGACGACTGTACAATTCTGACTTTAACAATTTTTATGTAATGCTTTGACGTTCATGCAGCTTAACCTGGTGCAAATTTTGATTGTGAAACAGGTATATTAGTCACTCCCCCAAATCGTGGCGTTAGTAACATATTCACTGCTGAGTTATCAATATCTAAGTTTCCATATTTCTGCGTTGAGTATTTCCTTGAAAACAAGACGTAAAATTATTTCTGTGATATTATTGATTAGTAATATTCCACGCCAAATTAAAGGTGTTCACCTAACACAACACTTAATAACTTAGCTTAGAACCTTTTTTAATATCCTAGACTTGACTTCATGATCTTTACTTAGGTACCTCCATAGCATGATGAAAAAGACGCCAATCTTGACGAAAACAAAATTTTCTCGTCTAAATATTTGTTATTATTAAGAGGAAAGATCAAACTTTATTTTAATTATTTTTTAAATTTTTCCTTCTTTTTAGAACAATCTGAATTTTTATTTAAAAATCCTTGTTTTTCTTTGTATCACCGGAACTAGTAAAATAACATACAATTTTTAGCACGTTTTTTTTTTTTTTTGTATGACGCACATTAATTTGAAAATCTTGCAAAAATGAAAATAATTGTCGGATGTTAATGAATCTTCCAGAAACTATTCACAGATGAACGAAAGTATTATAAATGTTTTCTTTTATTAAAGTCATGGCAGAAATATTTTTTTATTATTTATTACACCCACTATAACTAATTTTATGAAAACGCTAGAAATTCGATCGCATCGTGTTTAGTGATTACAATAGTTAAATGCACAAGGCTTGGAGGAATGCAAATGATGTGTTTTTTAATTGGACTCCACGTACCTGAAAATCAGCTCTGAATTGTAATATACAAAACTCACTAAAACAAATATATTATTTAATTTCAAATGATTTTATTTGCTTTTAGTTGTTTTTATTAATATGGTCAATATTTTCTGAAAGCAAAAATTTTTTTCGATAAAAAATGAATTTTTAATACAATTATTTTATTTTTTTATTATAATAGATTTTTACATTCAAGTTGTTAAAATATAAAATTAGTTAAAAGCCGCATCATATTTTGTAAGTATCCTGATGAGAGATAGATCTTTTAGTGTGTTGTAAATTGTATCGTTTTGACTAATCAGAAGACCCGCAGTAATTAAGAAATATAATTTTGTGTTTATAACAGGTCTCTAATTATAAAGTACGGAAGAACTAGAATACAATTAAGTTGCGTTATTTGAGTTCAGCATTGTTCTTCGCTGTTAGGGCCTTTAATTTTGCGAAAGACGTGTGAAGAAGTTTATTTGATTTTTCAATTTCAACTGAGAAGGGTACCTAAAAGTATCGGTATCATCTTATGAAATTTATATGATCTTATTTTTATATTACTCTCAGTTATGACATTTTTTCCATAAATGAAATGTCAAAATTAATAATGAAATGTATGGAAATACAAATAACACAGTAAAATGTAGTAAATGTACATAAAAATATAGTATTTTATGTACACTTCTGATAAAATTTCATAAGAAAGGTACCTATACATTAATTAGATACCTTTCTTATGAAATTTAATCTCATTCCTACCAGTCTTGTTTTAATTTCTTCATAATATATTTTCCATAAAGCATCATAAACGTAAAGGTGAAAGCTGAGTACAACGAAAAAAATTCGAGCGCTGAAAGTTTTCCTTAAAAATAACGAGGTAAATAATTTGTTCACTTAAATGTAAAATATTTCACTTTTCTCCTTCCGTAGAACAAATTATCTTCACGCAATCCGTCAATGTCATTCATCACCTGTCAAGTGATGCGAAAGTTTATGACCTGCTTCGTTTTATTTTCAAATTACATCTTTTCGGCGCAGAAGCTAATTTAAGCTTGGTTCGAAATATTTTAAATAAACATAATTTCTGATTTTCTTAAAATAATTTTTTAAAAAAAATAATTGATATTTAAAAGAATTTCAAACTGAGATTTTCATGTATTCTATAAAATGGAAAAACATGGTCAATTTTGCTGACTCAAAAAACAAGATTTTTAACGAAATTTTCGGTCGTGTTAGGAACGATAAAAATTGTAATAAAATACCACAAAAATACTTTGATGGTTCCTCTTAATAATAACACAAATATTTAGACGATAAACATTTGTTTTCGTCAAGTTTGGCGTCTTTTTCATCATGCTATCCTCTTTTTTAGCGACCTCGTGTAGGTACCTATCTTTAGTAGATAAGTTATTTTTGTTAAGCTGTATTAAATCTTAGATACACAGTATATTACAAGTCTACATTTTCTCGATATAGGTTTTAGAAAACTCAATAAAATAGCGTGCATCAATTCCATATTTTTTCAATGTCTACACTGAGGTTACTACATATTTCGTGATTTTTATTATATATTCACTTTCGTTGTTTATGGCTTTATGTGATGTTTGATATATTACTCAAAACCTCTATGGTTGGTAACAATTTTTGTCACTGTCAAATAATGAACCAAAATCAATTTCTTGTCTTTATCAATCACCTTAACGGCGCCCCACCCACCAAAATTGTGGTTAACCACATTTTATTGCGGGTATTTGATAATTTTTTTCTTAAAACTTCTAAAAATATTTTTGTCTTAAAAATCGTAATCTATGAAAATCGTAAGTCATATTACAATTTTCAAATTTTTTTGTAAGAGATCAATGGCATGAGCATATTTTCTGGTTAAAATACCCCCCAGGTTAACCTTTTATGTAATCTTATTTTCATACAGTCATAATCTGGAGTATTTAGCAATATGAAAAGCAAACTGTTGGTCACAGTGCGTATTGTAACTGCTCCATTTCAACAAAATCAAAATTCCTTTCAGACTTAATTTAGCCTTCTGTCTACCAAACTTATTTGGTAGCAAATAAGACTCTCTACATTTTTCTATTCAATGTTTTGTCAGATAACAGAATCTACTTAATTCCAATCTAACCAGGAACCAATTAGTCACACGAGAAACACGTGCATGTTCAGTCTGAACAAAGATAAATTATTTTACGATAAACTATAATTTAATTTTCATGATTTTAAATTGTAACAATATATTTCTAATACAGTATACATTAAATGTTGACGGCAAAGCGGTATTTCTCTTGTAAATATAACTTGTATGTTTTATATGTAAATGTTATACATATTTCAGTACGTCATGAAAAATATGGATAATTTTGTATCGGCAGAAACTATAAAAGCTTAAATGTAACATTATTTGAAAACTCCTAGTAACTGTTAAGTTATCTTAAGGATAAAAAAATATTAAAAATCACTTAAAGATTAGTTGAATTCAATAACTATATACTTACGACAAACTTTCTCATACAAATTATTCTGTAAATCAGAAATTCATAGCCATAACAATTTAAATAGGTACATTTTTATTTCTATTATATCGCTAGCAATTGTTCGGATAATGAAACTGATATCTCTGAGTAAAGGTGATGTGTCTAGTTCAAATTCCAGAATTTTCTTGACCTTGGAAATAATTCGAGTCCCCTCTCTGCTAGGATCGCTATCCATGGATAAAAACTGCCTGATAGAAGGAAAATAAATGAAACGGTGGCAGGGACTACTCTATTTTTTCCAAAGAAAGGCATGCCAATTCATAAATGATAGATAGAAAAAAAATTGTACTGAATCTGGAATACCTACACCCAGAAGGATTTGATTAAAAAAAATATTTCTATTTCAAGAAAAAAAAATTTTTTTTTATTATTATTATTTCTTTTTACATTTCAGAAATCCTCTAGGCAGAGCAGTGTTACGTCACCGCCGATCAATCTTTTTGGTAAAGGATGTTTGTCCTTCAACTTCTTTGCTCGAGGAATATTATTAAAAGGGATTCTGCTAACGAAGAAAATGTCGGATGGTATGAGCGCTGTTATCTGGGACTCGTCCAAGATAATGCTTATGGCTGTTTGGTCACGAATTAAAATCCCACTAATGGGTAATGGTGAATTCAGAGTATGTGAGATTTTTATTTGATATCCGAATTGCCTTTCAGTTTTAATTTTGTGCATTTTATTTAATTATTTTTTTTTTTTTGTTGCATAATTTTGGTTGTTTGACCTCACACGTAATAAGCAGCTTGGGTCAGATATTTAGTAATTGTATGAGAAAGAATTAAATTGCGGTTAAAACAAAATAAATATACCATCTTTGGGGGCATATACGAATACAAAGAACACTCTAGAATGTTTTCAAATTAATGTAAATATTTAGACCTTCATAGATACACAATAAAATACGCGTAGTGAAGAAAATCTTATCTTCCAGCTCTCTATCTATATATATATATATATATATATAATATATATATATATACACACACACATACATACGAGAGAGATAAGTTATTTAACAAATGCAATGCCTTAAATATTCCTAATAAGACATTAATAAAGTAAACTTACTAAAATTTATTTAAAAAATAAAACAAAATCAATCTTTGAGTACATCAACTTTTAAGTATTAAGAATTGAAAATGCATTATACCAAAAAATGTCATCAAAATATATATGGTTGTTCCTTGACATAATAAAAGGCTCGTGTGCCCGAGTGATCCTAAGAGCGAAGCTGTCTGGTGTTCCATTTCCTGTAAGGCTACTTTTGGTGGTAAGATCGACGGAATGCAACCATCCTTACGAAGGCCTCATCGGCGTTATAAGGAAATATCTACACGATCAATGGCCAAACAATGACATACCAAGCATCCGACAGCCCAATACAACCAAGTTTACCGGATTTCGCCTGTTCCGATCGCCCTTGAGGCGCTTCTGGCGAAATATGTGGGCTTCTGTGTCACGCAGATTTGTTTAGCAAAAACAAATTCACGCGAATGGTCTCGTCAAGCTTTTTTTTTAATTAACAGCCATCTCCTCTACCTCGGGTGGAAAGAATAGGGAGAGAGGATGACGATAACCATACTAGGAAATGAGCGGGTTCCGACTAAGAGGGTACATGGTTATACTTTCTTAATTTTATTTCACGAAAGGAGGGCGGTTATAAAACTCTAATGAAATGCCTTAAATAAGTGTTTTATTTATGCTGCATTACCTATAAAGATTTACGCCTCATTTAATGGGCAGCTGTAGTTTGCCTTTTAAATAAAATATTAAATGACTGGGTACAGATTATTTATTCTCTACAATACAGGATTGTGACACAAGGCCGAGGGGGAGGAACTATGGAGAGGTTGGTCAACATTATCTGTACTAGTTAATCCGACTCATGACCCATTCAATATATATATATATATATATATATATATATATATATAGTTATCCATTCAGTAAAAGAACTCATCCATCACCTCTCAGTCCTGTATATACCACAGTACCGCATATTCATAGGGGGTACTACAAAACAACCCATGGCATAAAAAATTGAATTCTAACAAAACTATATAAAAATTTCATGTTTCGTGAAATGATGGAGTGGATGAACCCCGAAAAAATGTAACACAAAGATAAAAATATAACAACACATGTTAGTAGGAACCGTCCACCCCTCAAAATAAACTTGGCCGCTGTACACAGAATCAAAGATCACACCCACTAATTAAAAGAGAAGGATAAAATAAATGGCGCAATGGGGAAATCAGTCTGACCCAGCCGACATGAAAATGGAACAAAAACAAACAGGAGATATTGGGAATCTCAACATGGATCCTAACAAAATAGAATACCGGGAAACATACTTATTCACATTAACGAGGAAAACATAATAGCGTCTAACAGGGGAGGGTTCACAGGAAAACGCCCCGTTGCATTAAGAGGACTTAAGAGATAATGAAGGCAATCCGTGTCCACAGGAGCCAGGCTCGCATCAGAAATGACTGGATACAGGCTTGTGTATTTCTGTGAAAGTCTTACCATTGGGAACTGTTCAAATTCTTAAAGAAAATTTGGTCTTTTGTTTGAAAAATAATTAGAACCGTTCCCAGGGGAATTGAAGGTGGGTTTAACTGTGCCGGTACTTTGTAAGAGGATAAACAAATTCTACTTGTGATGGACGGGGACTTAATAGTGACCGTAAAATGAACACAGACGACCACGAACTTTGGCTGCGAGTGTCCATATTGTCTTTGTACTGATATTCCTGTGAATAACATTAATCTCCTAATATTTGCGCTCTCTCCTCTTGACAGCCACACTGACAAATTTTCTTTAATGTCAAATCTTGGTTGACAAGAGTGGGTTAAGAACTTGAATCGCATTGACCTTTCCAGTAACTCTGCTAAGTGTTTAAACACTAGCAATATTAAGCTGTTGGCTACATTGTGAAACTTGATAGCATCTTCTGCTTGAGGAAAAATCCTATTGGAATGATAATTCCAAAACTGTCAGAAAATTACAGAGATATGTCAAATTTAATAAGGATTATTTCGTTTGCCTTTTTCTCGTGAAATAGTTATTTTTCTTTTTAATTTTCCCGTGAAAGGAATTTAGTTAAACTTCAATTATCAGGTAACTTTAATCATGAGTCTATTCTGAAATACGGTTAAAATGTTTGAGGCTTAAATGAATGAAGATTTTTTTTTTCACCCCGAGACCTAAAATTTGGAATGCATAATGAATGAATTACGCCACAAAATCTCCAAATAATTTTCACATATTAAATTTAACCACCAAGCCGGCTTCGTCTTTCCGACCTTTACTAAATGACGATGGTTCAAGCTACTTTAGATTGTATTGGCAAACTCCAAACCTAATTGTAGGAGACGAGGATTTGTTTAATGAAGGATTTCAAGGATAAGATCATTAGTTGTCTTTCTAGATTTTTCTGGTACATTAAATTCTGATAACTTTGAATCGGCATTAGCCTGACCTTAAAACACACATACCATTCGGAAAGTGTGTAAAATGTAAAATATTTGCTAGCAGCGTTCAGATGCATTTAAAATATTTCCGGCTAAGATTGATCTAGCTTCCAAGTATGAGGTATGTGAATGGCAAACATTTGCCATTCACAAAAAGATTTCTGTCTTTAGAACACCATATTAGAAATCCTAGTGTAATAAGTCTTATTTACAAACTGAGTTGCTAGGTTGCGTATACATTTTACTACTATGTACCGTGTTCCTTCGGGATGTGGGCGATCATGACTACACTTTTGTTAGAAATTGTTTGCTGCTTTTACTTTTTTTCTTGCTTCCAATATGTTCCGTGGGTATAAAATTTCCGAAGGTCTCTTTCCTAAATATGTACCATAAAAATTCCAGCTCTCTGATTTTAAGTATATGTGCTTTTTCTTTCTATATCTTCTAAAACTTCGTCGTTGCTAAAGTGTTCAATCCATAGTATTCTCGGTGTGTTCCCGGACCACATTTCTGTTGTCATCTTCTCTTCCTTCTTTGAGATTTCCCATCATTCACTGCTATAAAGGAGGACTGTTCGGTGTTGTTTACTTTGTTTCTAACAAAATATTCGTGTTTGCTTACCTTTTTAGAGAGGCATCTTTCGCTTTTCCCATGTGCCTTCAGATTTTGGTGTCGTATGTTCCTAGATATTTAAAATTTTACTAATTGGTTAATATTTGTATCTTCAATATGTAATTTGCATTGTCTTATAATTGAGGATGGGTCTTGTTTTCCTCTAATCCATTCTTTAGGAATTACTTTAGTTTTCTTTCCGTATCTATCAACACTGTAATCTGCTCATCTAATCCCAAAATTGTGGTCACCTGCATTTTCTGCAGCATGAAATCTTCAAAATCCGCTATTGAATTCTTACCATTCCTTAACGATTCCTGAAGGACTATATAGTATTTCTTTCATGAATGCTTCACTGTTAAAGGCTGAATAAGTCCGGTGATAAGTCATCCTAGTCTTAAGTCGCTTTCTATTTTGCTTCATGTTCTAAATATTCTATCGTCATGCAGGCGGCGTCCTCACACTATAACATCAGTAATATCCTAATCTTTCCAAAAAGTATCAGTTCACCCAGTTCCTTGTGATGTGCCCTGTAAACTATACAACATTAATATGTATAGGGAAGCTTTCGTGAAAATCCGTTGGGTAAAAATAGCACTGAACCTTTTAGCTTTACTGATATGTATTGTGATTCTGTGCCTTTCTGCTCGTTAAGGTGCATGCAGTCGTGAATACACATGTATCACCTTTCTAAAATGTTTGGTAGAAACGCTTCTGAAATTATGCATCTTTGACACCATTCCTGTAATTGCCTTCATGGTAAGAATTCAATAGCGGATTTTGAAGATTCATATTTTATTTTTCAAAATTCGTTTTGCTGTTACAAATCATGCATTCAAAGAATTATCACCTGAATTTTAATAAGCTTATTTTTATATTGATTCTAATATCCAACTTTGACATTTTCATGCTGCAGAAAATGCAAGTGCCTTTTTGTAAGTAAAATCTCAAACTTTTGCATAATATTCCAAATAGATAAACATTTAATTAAATTCATTTGATTTATTTTAATTATTTTAAAATATTTCTGAAACTGCTAAAGCTATGTTTTTATCTTAGCGTGTATCAATAATACATAGCTTTAAAACGTGTTTTAAAATCATTTTGTATGCAAACAATTTCACATCAGTGGTTATATAATACAATCTTTAGGCTATGATCATATCGATGTAACAACATTTATGTTAAAATGTTATTTTAAAATTCTATATTAACATAATCATTACTTTTTTTTCAGCTTATTTTCTCCACAGTTGAAAAAGATATGTTTGCCAATTATGCCATTGACAACATGAGGCTGAATCCATTTCCTTGTCCAAAAGATTAGGAAAAATATATTAAATATTGTCACATTAAAAAAGAATGAGTATTGTTATTTATTCACTCGTACACCAGTGAATTAACACTGAAACTTAATGCTAATCAAATTAATCTTCTCGGTTTAATACTCACTACTTGAGTAATTCTAGTAACTGTACTGTAATGAAATAAATCTTTGAAATGTTTAAATACCTTAGACTCTATGCTTGGTTATTACTGAAAGTGGTTATGCATAATATGACATTATTAAAAATACGAAAGCGTCTTGGAAATTCTAGTTCAATATGTTGGATGAAATGTCTTTTTCTGTCTCTAGTCCATTGTACAGTGTAACCCGGATATAAGAGTTGTCGGGACCGGAGAAGTAGTATCTTATATCCGGGTTTGTTCTATTATATATACATTAACACAGGCTCTAATTTGGGACCAGATAAAATATCTCTTATATCCGGGTTTTTCTTATATCCGGGTCTTTTATATCCGGGTTACACTGTATATGTCTGGGCTGCGGACCTTTCATCACCCACTCAGACAGAAGTCACTGAAATTTGGTTTTAGTTAAGGATTATTCATGTTAAAAGCTTAACTTCTCTACTTTACCAGTAAGCACTTCATAAAGATTTCTCCAGTGAATCGGGTCGCGAACTATTCAACCCCGAACGTATATTGAGGACGCAAAAACATATACTCAATATTTTTTTAACTTAAAATAATATCCTGACGCCTACTACAAACAATTTACTGTAAACATGGATTAAATTGTGTACCGGAAGATACAATTGGAACTAACCAATTGGATCAAAAATAAAAGAACGAAAACAATTTAAAAAGAAATGAATCCTGACTGGCGCACATCGAACAATCTTTGCTTTAGTATGTGGGCAGAATTCCGAAAATTGTAATCTATTGAAATCTACTGGATGCGTGATGTTGCTACGATCTGACCTACATGTCGAGACTACGGATAGTTGTCTATAAAGTGGGTGTAACATTTAAAATAGGGAAGAAAACGTAACCATTTTCAGCCGATTCTAAAGCTGAAAGTTTTGTTAGAAAAAAAACAAAATTAAGTAAAATAACTTTCGCTTTCTCCAGATGTCGTAAGACTTAATCCGTCAAGAAGGTTTTCGGAATCGCGGAAGATATAATCAGACGAAACAATTTTTACAAAGTAATTGTGATGTGGAATTTCTGAACCGATCTCAGATCTTTTGGGATGAGATCTGTCCTACATATAACGATGCATTTTAATGATGAAACATTGCACATTTAAGAATTATAAAACCAAAGTACTTTGTTTTAGAAACTGCTAAAAACTTGAATGGTGGTCGATTTGTGGTTGTAATTTATTTTCGCTTTGTATGCTATTTGTATTTGTCTATAGTACTGAAAAATATGGTTATAAATCGAATTCCTGTCACACTACACCCAGAACTAGATGCATTCACGCGAGTACAGATATATCTAATTACTGAAATTTAGATACTGTCAGAATGAGCGGAATCCAGTTTCATATTGTAAAAAATAAAATTTTTAGAGGCACTTGGAATTGTTGAAAGTGTTTATAATAAATACAATAAAAATAATAGCTATGCATCTATCGAAGTCAAACCAATGTAGATCCTTGTTAAATTGAACACTCCATATTTGTAACAAATATCCCCAATAAATATACATTCTGTACATCTTAAAAACCTCTTCATTCCTGGTTTAAAATCGGACCCAGAAAACTGCATTAAATATTCAGAATTACTACATTTCTAAAGTTTGTATTAGTGCAATCCTTAGGTACGTCAAGATCTTTGAATTATATAAGTGCTAGCATTTGTACAAGCATTTATTCGCTAATCTAGAATAATGAAAGCAGAAATTAATCTATCAAACTTTCAGACATCATTTGTTGGTATTTATAAGTAATTAGAACATATGAAACGTGGTCGCGAGGAATTTCATAACTTTATAGTTTTAAATTGATAACTGACTTTAAATAATAATGTAGAGATTACGTTTTTACTGTTAACATTTGTAGGTTTTCAGTCACTTAGAATAGTTAATCAAGATTAATAATTTTCCGAAGTGGATAAGAATAAAGACAGTGAAAAAAAATCCAATATTAATTGCAGTATCTCGACCAGCAAATAGTCATTTTAATGTTGCTTTAACTTTTGCGACTTCGTTTTATCGAAAGTCTGCGTTCTGAAGATTTTATTATAATTGTGTAATTTTCTGAAAATACATAATTTATGCTACTTCGATATAGAATTTAGTTTTAGAAGTTATAAGCTCATTGTACAATAAAATGAAGTTTGCCTAGAGAGAAAACCTCAATTTAATATTAGAATAAAATAACCTTAGGAGCATACAATAGCAACTCATCAATATGCATTGCAAGGTAATATATCGAAATCGCCATCATATGCCTAGGTACATTCTTAATAATTTCCACGGTGAATTTAGAATTCAGAATACAAAAATTGTACTTTAAGTAATGCTGTATGTTCTGGATGTGCAAGTTTCACAGAAGAATTTTACAAGAGATTACACGAATTTACTAGCTTTTCCACTATAATTTGGGTGAATCGCATTACAAATCTCATAAAATAACCAAATGCGAAGTCTGTTCCTGAATGCCCTAACAAATACAGTTTATGTAGATGACATGTTACTTAAAACAATTCACTTGTTCTCTTGTATTTAAAAAAATAATATACTTTCCAGATATGTAGAATAGGCAAGAACAAGAGGAAAAATGTTAGTCTTTAAAAAGAATCTTTATAATAATTTCTCATCTACTGAACGTAATTCACTAGTATATTGAAACCAACTTAATTAAGGACAAAAAACCTGTTAAGATTTAAGGGGAAATTAAACGCTTTTCATTAATGCCTTTTAGTATTAACGTTCTCGAGTACAATAAAATATTTATTGATTTTAGAAATTTATCCGTCAATGTAACAGATTGTGTTCATTCAACACTAGCATGCACACATTTAATATTTTCCTTTGACCTTCATTGAAGTATTTCAGTAATTTTCTAATGATTTAAATAATACACAGGCGCTTCTCTGAAATACGGCTCGGTTAATTTAAAGTATACCGCGATTTATTAGTTACCCCAGTTAAAAATATACTTATTTTATTAGTGATATTACTAAATCGTGAATTAGTCAAAACTAATCATCTCGAAATGTGGTCAATGAAAGCCCTATAGTCTATTATAATCTAAGGCTAACAACTACCATTATAATGAAACTAATTCTTATATAAAATATTGAAATAGTAAGCGGAATGCCTATTTTAATGTTTTTATATTTCAATATACATATCTTGAAGGAATGTGTTATTCACCAACATTAGCTTATTGGTTGATTTTTCTAGCCTAATCCATAAGTGTCATTTTAATATATCCTCAAAACTATCTTTATTTCTACGAACACCAATATGAATTCTTATTAAATGCCTGTTTATCGTATATTCCTGATACTTTATTTCCGATCTAGTGTTTGTCGTTCTGGAAGCTGTGATAAGAGCAACGGAACTATATAAATAAATTAAAATCTCTCCCATTTTAACTTATAGGCCTGAGCAGTTTACACTCTATTCTTCGCAGTTATTAAAGTATTGGTTAGATGTTAAGTGACGAAAAGTAAGCTTCCGCTTCGTTTACAATCAAGTATTTGATGCGGAAGTGATTCAGAAAGCATCCTCCGTGTGTAGCCGAATAATAAACAAGATAAGGATATACTAGTCATTCGTGGAATGGCGAATGTGTTTCATCTCTGAATTGTTTTCTATGTACTGATTTTCTTTCGAGAAAACAGTTTACATGTTTCAATGTTTATTGTACTATCTGCGCATAATGCAAGTAACTGTTGTTCTTTTGTCCTATAACATCATTACTAACATTAAGTAATCACTTTAATCTGTATAATCCGGCGTCATATTAATGTATTTCCGATCAAGTATTCAAAGACGAAAGATGCTAGTTCAAATCTTATAGAAGGTTGATACTTTACTTGCCGCTTAATTTAATGGCAACTGTGTATGAAACACTAAACCATACAAAAGAAATCAGCAATAATAGAGAAGCTAAATGTTAGTCTTTGTGGCTCACGCAAATAGTATTTCAGTATAACAGCTTTAACTGGAATATATACCCCTGATCAAAAATCTTAAGACCAGAAAGAGATATATTAAATACTGTTACTTTAATCAAAATATATTTGCGAAACATTTACAATTAATTGTTAACTATAATTTATCGACAAACAAGTGTAAATTTTATGCCTTTACTTGATTAATTTAAAAAAAAAAAAACATTGAAAAAGGATTTTTTTGGTTGGTCATAAAGATAAGACCATGTAAATAAAAATAGCAAATACAGAACAAATAAGTCACAACGACAATTTAATTCTCAGCATATCCTCCATTTTTGCGAATTACTTCGAAAATTCGCTTTGGTATTCTCCTTAACTTCTTCATGAAGGTTTGGATGCTCTCCCTTGATGCATAAACTGCAACACGAAGGACATCTACATCTTCAAATTGTGATCCATGTTTATAAACATCCTTTGCCAACGAAACATTCCCAATTAAGTTTCGATCTGGAGAGCGTTGTGGATTGCAGCATTGTCCTTCTGGGAAATCCAGTTTTCTCCACCTAGATGAGAGCCTTCAATAATTGCCGTTCTTAACATGTCAACAAAACTAGCAGCTCTTTGACGACCTTTTACTTCATGCAACACATGAGTTCCATTGTACGAAAATGAACCCCCAGACCATAATTGATCCGCCTCCACTGTGTCGTGTTGAGAAAATATCTTTTTGGAACGTCTTTTGTATTACAGTAACGCTGAAATCCGTCGGAGCCATCAAGATTAATTTTTTTTCTCGTCTGAAAAACTTTCTTCCATTTATCCATCTCCCAAATTTCATAATCGGAAGCAAATTGTAAAGGGGTGCTTTTATGACAAAGAATGCAATGGCTCTTCTACCATTTCAAGACGTTAAACCCTTTCTTATGTCGTCGAATTCTTAGAGAGCTGCATTCAGCATCTGTATTCGCTTTTATCTAATTTGATGTTAGACATGACTTCTCGCCTAATGCGTCTGTCTAGAAATGGTGATATTTCATTAGGGGCGACTGCTTGATGTTTACGTTTAGAAGCATACGCATCCGGAATTTTTAATGAAGTTAGCAATGACAGTTCTGCTACGGACAATTTCATTTGCAATGGCTCGTTGCGAAAGATAACGTCTTTCAAGTTCCTCAATCTTGTTCGAACTTTCTTTTTAATGTTTTACACTTAGTCATTTTAAAATCTGAAATTTAATACTGTAAATGAGCTACATATATGTCTACACACCTGAAGCTATAAGCACATTGACTAGTTCTACATTTTGTTGACCAGCAATCTGTTTTTCACATATGATCTTATCTTATCTTTACGACTAACAAAAAATTCCTTTTCTCAATGTTTATTTAAAAGCTTAAATGTTCACTTGTTTGTTGATAAACTACATTTTCTAATTAAATGTAAATATTTCCACTTAATATATATTGATTTAAGTAACAGTATTTTATATGTATTTTTTAAACCCTTTTGTATCTGGTCTTAAGCTTTTGACCAATGGTGTAGATGTATAAAATCTGTCAAAACACAATATTTTTTTTTTCTCGACCAATTCGAACGTGCGCACCATACCGCGTACATGTGGTCGAATCATACTTTTTTCCCCTTGGTGTAAAGTTGATAGGGGGGCTCCAAGCAACTTCCTTTCCAGATATGTTCCTTTATGGAACCTGCCCCCGATAAGACGCTTTCTTGATTAATACAATCTTAACTTCTTCTGGTCTATGGTTACCCGTTTTCTATCTTAAATATCCCCTTAATATGCATTTTTATTTTCTAAACTCTTACAACGTTTTTACTCATTGATTAATTTTATATTTTTTTTTAAATAATCAATCAAACACTCTATCTCACACACACACACACACATATATATATATATATATATAGACAGGGTGTTCATAAAGTTCGTGTGCACTTTAAAAAATTCATAAATTTGTATTTGCGATAGAAATAATTTAAAAAAAATATTAGAAATAAGTAAATCTATATTTTTTTAGGTTTTATTAAAATTTTATTTAAGTTTCCATATGTCTTCCAACATTACAAAGGATAATATGATTTTGCAGTTGACGGAAAACATTTGCCAATTGATTTACAATAATGTCTGAAATCACATTAATTATTTTAGCTATACTTAAAACTAGGTACATTAAACTTTATAACATTTTTTTACAGATTATTTCTAACGCAAAGACAGTTATATATTTTTTAAAGTGTACACGAACTTTATGGATACTGTGTGTGTGTGTGTGTGTGTGTGTATATATATATATATATAATATATGTGTTATCTTTCCTGGTAGAAGCATTTTATTTCTTCACCACGAGAGATTTATTCGTTTTATTTTATTCATTTTTTTAATTCGAGGTGATTGTTTAGAATATTCTTTGGTCACGCACATACAGGACATCAATAACAATCAAATGATTTTATATTTAATTTCATTCTTCAGCCATATTCTTTATTTATATGTACAAAGATAAGTTCATTCTTTATTATAAGAATTAAAATATCTCTCTCTATACATACTTGTCTGTCTCTCGGTACATTATTTGAGTTGAACACGAAGATATTATCAGGAATGAGGTCACGACCTAACGTGGTCTAAGAACAATTTCTCGAACAAATTCAGTCACGAATTCGTGATGTCACAGTAACTTTAATTCTTTAAAATAATTCTTTTATTTTTTGTTTATTATTTTCTGGAATACGTAATAAACAGCATTTTTATTGTACAAATTTGGTATTATGTTGGAATAGAAACTGCTCCGAAATTTCCCACCAAAATGTTAAAACTCGTAAACGTCCTAGCCATTAATTGTTAATGTAATCTCACTTCTGCATCCGGTATTACATACGTGATAATCTTGGATAGCCTCTAGTAGGTTCTCTCTTATCATAGATGGTGAATGTAATGTCTAATTATAGGACCGGCGGCGGACAACGGAAGCCGCATGCCACAAAGTGGCTGAGAGTAATCCAGAACATAGAAACGTAAATAAAACAGTATCTAATAAAGCTTCCAGTTCCGTGCTATTTAATCGGCACTACATCCTAATTAAACGATCAAAAGTTAAAATCCGAAAGCAAAGCGTCGTGCAAGCATTCCTAGAAAATATATCTAATCCGTTTGAATTCAGTCTGTTTATTTTGCTTGGTTGGAGGCGGGTGGACATTACTCAACAATGCAATTTCTGTAATCGATTGGCAAGCATATAAAAAATATCACTCCGTTTAATTGTTGACAAATATACACCCCCGGTATTAAGATTTTGACCAGGGGTGTATGATTTAGTTGGCACGTGAAGAAATATCACACCTTTTTCTTGAACGTACTAGCAGCAGAAATCTTATCTTTCTATTCAAAACTTGCCAAGCCGTAATAATTATTACTCTTCCCTGTTTAATATAATACAGCTTAGATGTTAGTTGTGGTTAAAATATAGACCATTATGTGATTTCTGGTGGCTTATAATATATTACAGGATTTTCTGTACAAATAGTCCGAAGCGATATTTTCTATAAACATCAATTTTTTGTCTTGTTCCAAAAACAAATACTATTAATATTATTTCTAATGCCACGTCCAACGACTTAAAATAAAAGGAGACACAGAACATTTCTGTGACACATGATCAGTAAAGACGATTTAGAGAATTTAACACTCACAGAATGTATGGAAGACAAGAGAAACATCAAACTTCCTATATTTATAGGCTGAAGAAACGTGTTCGTCTACTATCCATGTTATTTCCGGTTCTGTCATTCATCTATGCTGGGATCACCTATGGATTGCTTTTTTTAAAAAAATGTGCTAATGAAGAATATCACGAATTGACTATACAGGTGTGAGTGCAGTTGGGGAGACGGAACTATATGGTTAAACCAGCATGAAGTCGCAAGTCATCGTGACCGAGCGTTTGAGCATACTGACCTTGTTCAAACAGTTAATCGCGCTAGATAATTCGCATTCTCGAGGAAACTGTAACTAAGGTTCAGCTCAGAATAGTTT
>OZ038481.1:125773943-125841443 GCA_964036315.1 Acanthosepion esculentum
AATATTTAATGGGTCCGATTTTAAATCCCGAATGAAGAGGTTTTTACGTTCAGTTCAATTTAACAAGGATCTACTTTGGTTTGAGCTCGATAGATACATTAATATTATTAATATTATATTTATTATAACACTTGCAACAATGCCAAGGGCCTCTAATTTTGTTTTTTACAATGTGAAACTAGATTCCCCACAACCTGAGAGTATTAAAGTTCCAATAATTCTAAATATCTGTACTTTGTGAATGCATCTAGTTCTGGGGTTAGTGTGATACGACTTCGATTTGTAACCATATTTTTTCAACATTATAGCCACTTATACAACAAACAGTTCACAATGTGAACATGGTAAATTATAGCCACAAGTCGACCGCTATTCAAGTTTTTGGCAATTTATTTTTTACTGTTCACCACTACAGCAATTGCAATAAATATTGACAGTTGTTTGGACATTTAAAAAAACTACATAGAAGAAATAATTTCTGTTTCATACTTTTTAAATGTGCGGTCTTTCATCATTAAAATGCATCCTTATATGTAGTACAGATCTCACCCAAAAAGATCTGAGATCAGTTCAGAAATTACACATCGCCCTTACACTGTAAATCTTGTTTAATCTGATTATATCTTATGAGATTCCTAAAACCATCTTGATGGATTAAGTTACGGCATAAGTAGAAGGCGAAAGTTATTTTACTGAAACTTACTTTTACAAAAATGTTAAGCTTTAGAATCGGCTGAAAGTGGTTAGTTTTTCTTCCATGTTTTAAATGTTACACCTTTATCCACAACTATCCGTAATCTCCACATGTATGTCAGATCGTAGCAGCCTCATTTCTCCGGCATATTTAGCGATAGATCGTATATAGTATATCTACTTGAGGTATGTTGCGCCCCAACTGACGTTCACTGCACGAAACTTCATCATGTCTGGAGAAAACTCGATATCTGATCTCTTATGATGAAACGTTAAGAGCAATCTTTGTAAGCATGATCATTGCTAGCGTGATACACTATTGTATGACAAAGTAAATATTTATATATTTTTTTCTTTTCAGCATCTACCCGCCAACACTTAATAAAAGTAAAACAAGATACCTCCAAGTCTTCTGTGCAATATATGATAACATTGATAAAAGCCTAAAATCGTAACTCAGTAAAAAATATCAGGTAATGACGAAAACGAATTACGCGTGAGCACATGTATTATATTTGACAAGCTATCATTCGTTTTCATACGTGTCGGCATTTCGCAAGTCACGCAGTGTTTCCACTGTCTCGACGAAGATGTAAAATTTCTTTTGCTGGTTCTTTTTTATATCTATCTGCAATTCTTCACGGACACTTCATGATTGTTCCTCTTGTAACATGTTCAACAGCTGAAGACTGATAATTGAGTGTTCCTACAAGTAACAAAACTGAAGAAAACATTCAAGATAGAAAAGATTTTTACTCGAAGAATTATCATTTTGATACTCGTTGAAATATGTGCCTTACTAAGCTAAACATTATTTAGTAACTAATAATAGAAATTCATAATTTCAAGACGTATGATGTTACTGTATTTTATCGATCGCGTGTAATTGTGTCGATTTTTGTTAGTATAATTAATGAAAACGAATCGATTAGAAAAATACTTAAACGCAGAGTCAAAGGAATTCGCAAGTTATCTTTCAAAATCGGCAAGGAGTTGATGTGGAAAATATTTTAATCGAAAAGCAAATTATGCTATACACAAAGAACTGTGTCAATATGACCCGTAGGGGCGTCTAAGACGCCGCGTTCTCTTTCACTAAAATCTCTTAGGCCCATCCCGTAAAATCACGCATAATTCTTTGTCTATCGATCAGAAAAGTCATAAAAAATTGTAGCAATGTTGACTCTGACAGTATTTTCGCAGAAACATATAAATTGCTATAACAACAACAACAACAACAATAATACTAATTTTAATGTAATCTATAGAAGCCAACGACACAAACACCAACACGACAAAATCGTGGGAAAACTCATATTATCTATCGATAATAACATATTAAACCCGTTTTTATCTATAAAAAAACAACTCAGTTCGGGTTGCTAACAAGAATGGAGCAAATGATCAAATAATCAATAAAGCATGCCTTGACGTTGTCGGACAATAGGCCTGTAATAAAGTAATTCAATTAAATAACCATTCATTGGTTGTATAAGTACAGTATGATGTTTTCATTTATCTAATTTTCAGTCACTACTATAATAAAACGCAAAAACAAATACTACAAATATTCAAGAAGAAGAAAATAACAATAGTATATGGTATGAACTGTAAAAGAGAGTACATATATAAAAGACTTAAGCATAGCATCAGTCTAATACGAATAAAATTTGATTCAGTTTATAAACAACCATATTATATATATTTAGTAATAGAAAATACTCCGAATTGAAATGGTACCTCGAGATGCCTTGCTTGAAACAGCATATGACACCCACTGACGAGTGAAGCTTCAATACTCAAAAAACACAAAAGAAAGACGAAGCTTGCCTATATAATCTCCGCTATCAAATCAAAAAAGAAAGATTTCATAATAGCTTGTCGAAGCTGAAGGCGATCAGATCATATTGGACAATTCATGTTCAAAATATATCCAGAAACCAGAGATTTTCCCAAGCCAAGAATAATAATATTAAAATGCTTTTTTCAAAATTCTTTCAACCAAAACGAATTAAAATATATATATATATATTGTATGAACAAGTTATATAAAATTTTTGCTTACTTGCTTTTTTTCCCCATTACAGCTATGTGAACGCACACAAAACTGATTGATCCTAAATCATCTACAATTACCAAAATAACTATATCACTGATTTCGCTCCCAATACTACTATTGTGTTTCTTGAAAAACTGCGCTGTTGCTACGTTGGACGTCGAAGGTTTGTTAATGGATAAGTTTTATATAAGCATCCATTACTCCCATTCTTAATATTAGACCAAGAATTCTGCAAACTATCTTCCATCCTGGACGATTTGTACATTTTTATGATTATTACTGCTTACGGGCATATCACGTTGAAACGCCGATCTCCGTACGATCAAAGAAGTTAAGCATTATTGTGTCTAGTCAGTACCTAGATGGGTGAGCGTTTGGGAATACAAGGTGCTTTAATCTTGGATGATATAACGTATAATGTCTCGGAATTGTTAATCGGAGAGCCAAGTTTCTATTCCAGCTGAATTCGTTAGATTCACTTACGCTCAAATGTATGAATCCACATTTACTCTCCCATCTGTGGGAGAGTAAGTAAGACTTCTATCGCTAAATCATCATCTCCCAAAATATCTGACAATCTAAAAATACTTTCTGGCTTTAAATAACCTGTAAATTGTTAATAATAATAGAAAAAAAAGCAATCAATCAAACCATGCTTATTACTGTAAAATATGCACACAAAATGATGGCAGAGCTTTTGAGTCTCCCCTCCGTAATACGTTATTCTTTTACTATATGAATCAGATTGAAAAGAAATCTTGAATATGTTTAGCCAAATTAATGACATACGTTCGATACATCGATAGCATATCCATACTAACGAAAAAACGCATATTAAATTAAAAAGAAAACCTAAAACCTTTGATGAAATGTCCTGTTCTATAATTATCCAGTTAACATTTTGTCCTGTCAACAACAAAACAGAATCTTCTCACAGATATTAAAACTCTATTTTAAACCAAAGAATAAATCGAACAAAAGTAATCTATTCTTTCGAGATAATATATCAGCGGTAGATTTGGCCCTTCTAGCATATCTTTCTTCATTTTCGTCCAGTCGCGAATTAATTTATGCGATACGCAGTGGATCGTCTCAGTGTTTCTCGGGTAGTTCTTTCGAACAAGCTTGCAGCGTCTGGACCCAATAATTACTTTCTTTCCCACTAGACACATCAAAACAAAAACGCTGGGATAAAATAAAATGCGAGGCCAGTTTTACAAATTTGAGGCTCTCTCCGGATCAGCATCGCTTCGCCTGTCTAATATCTGCTTCACAACCGAGTAGTGGCGCCTGGCTCAACGCAGTGGCCTCTTCATCTACCGGTACCCTTCTAGATGATGAGTGCACTCGGGTCGGAGTCGCGATCCGTCTTGGACTCAAATTATGTGAGCGTCACAGATGCAGATGTGGTGCCTCCATCGATGAGTTTGGTTTGCATCCTCTCTTCTGTCGTCGTATTGCCGGCCGCTTTCCACGGCATGCAGCAATTAATGACATCATCAAAAGAGGTTTGGATGCAGCTGGGTTCTCTTCCCAAATCGAACCCGTAGGCCTCGACCGTGGTGATGGAAAGAGGCCGGATAGCATTACCATCTTCCCTTTGAAAATGAGTAAGTCGTTGATTTGGGATGCGACCTGTGCAGATACATTTTCGGTCGGTAATTTGATCAGCTCCGCGGCTGAGCCGTGGTTCGTCGCCAGAGACGGAGAGATTAAAAGAATAGCTAAATATTCTTCTCTTGCTGATAGATTTTTTTTACTCCTGTGGCAGTGGAGACTTCAGGAGTTATTGGCCATCGTTCGATGGCGTTCCTTCGGAGGATTGGCGCGATTGCGTCTCGATTAAGGAACGAGCCTCACTAAACGGAGTGGCTCTTGCAGCGTGTCTCACTGGTGACGGTTCGAGGTAATGCTTTCTACATCATAGCGGCTGGCCGAGGATAGAAAAAATGTTTATAGTTACGTTGTTCTGGAATTGTCATCATTGGTCGACTGAACTTGCTTTGTTTCATTGACTTTTGTTTTGTTATTTTTAGTTACTTTGTTCAATAAAATTATATAATTTAAAAAAACAAAAAAATATATATATCATAAAGGATTGAGCAACATAAAGCAAACACTTGCCAAAAACATTTTCGCTACACATATTCTCGAGGAACAAAAAAAATTAGCTTTAAATAATTTTAGAAAAAACTTATACAAAAAGCCATCATGATATGTGACACCCATCAACGAAGTGGCGTTTGTGTATCTTACATTGTTTTGTTAACGCCCATTAATAATAAAAGCCGTTACGGCCTCTGGCACCCTTATGATAGTCCCGCTGTAAAGGTTGAATAAATCTAAAATCTAAATCCTTTTCTTAAGCCTTTTTCCTTTTGTGTGTAGATATTCACTTTAGGTTAGCTGCAAGAGCAAGCCGAGCTGACATAGGTGACTGCTCAACACTCGTTTCAGTGAAAGCATTGAAAGTATATCCTAAACATGGGGAGTTATTTTCCTAGCAGTTAAACCTGATTGAATATTTCATTCAATACAGTCTCTTATTAAGTTCCCTACATTGTCTTTCGTAAATCTGAATTAATAATCATTAAAAGTTAAATCCGTGATTTCGTAATAGACATTTTCCAATTTATGGACTCTATTTTTCTGATTTTTAATAAGATATATTTATTTATTCTTTCTGCTATGAAATTGGTCTTTGTTACAAGCCATACACGTGCACATGCATCATACTATATACAACAAATACACTGTTTATTCTTTAGTTTACGGTAAGATATTTTGAAAGGTCAATAGTCAAAAGATGAAGCGTAATGAACACAATATACTGGATATTTTTGCTTTGCCCTTCAGCAATCTTCAATCTTACACAATTGATCGTTAACGTTCGCAGAATCACACATACACTTTTTCCAAGAAATATATTTGGTTACCAAGATCAAGAACCATTATATTCTGCATGTTAGGGTTATTCAAGAAGGTGAAAAATATAAGTTGCATCCATATAATCATATAAGAAAAATAAAGAGAAAGTTCTTCTGACATGGTTCGGAACAGATTGTTTCCACAGTATATTAACTCTTACAAATATCTTCATACAATAAATGCTCATTAATATCCCAAGGAATGAAACATAATTTTATGACAGAAGCTTCATTTTTAAATTTGATGTTTAATTTATTGACTATTTTAAGCTTCGTTTATTTGTTGAAATGGCCAGAAATGGAGAGATGATCATTCTCTATTCGGCTTCATGAATGAGTACAAAGACTGACTATCAGTGTAATGGTAATTAGTTACCCAACCCATGAAGCAGATGGAACCGATAATTTTTTTAGATAGGAATCATTCAAAAGAAGGATATATATATATATATATATATATATATATATATGAAATTATCTTTTTAAAAATATGATTCCATCGCTAGATAAGAGTTCTCATGTTTCAAAAACAAGAGCCAAACATTTAAATTGGGCTCCAAAAATTTCGCGTGAAGATGAAACAGATCCTGATACTTTAATTCAATTTAATTTTAATAATTATATTGATGTTTTTGGGTCTTGTTTTTGAAACATGAGAACTCCTATGTAGCGAAGGAATCATATTTTTTAGAAATAATTATAATTAGGGCTCTACTTTTGTATTGAGCACTGTTTTTTTATAAATATAAACAAAAATACTAAAGAACTTCGGATTATTTACGTAACGTGTCCTTTCCTATTTTTTATATATTTACACACACACAAATATATATATATATATATATATATATATATATATATATATATATATATATAATTCTGTTGAAGGATTATTATATTTATATATATATATATATATATATATATATATATAAAATTTCAGTGAACCAGAAACTAACTCCTTAGGTTTCACCAAAATAGATCTTCATTTTGCACTAAATATCCATTTAGGTGAAAACTAGGTAGTTTCTGGCTCACTAGGATGTATTTCTACTCTGTTCCACTTAGTGTATTGAGCACTTTACATTTTTTTCTTATTTTATTCGGTTGTGGCTTTTACTTTTGGCTAGGCATTACGGTGATGGGTCATTTTTTTTCGCTCTACTCGGTTGTTTTTAGTCTTTCCATTTTTTTCCAGGAACCAGTTTAAATTAAGTTTTTTATTTGCAAATTGTATTATCCGGGACTTTTATACCAGACGAGTATATGTATTAAAGTAAAGATATATATATATATATAGAGAGAGAGAGAGAGAGTGAACATGGAAGTCAACACTTAGAGGCTATAAATATAGCACACTTTAAGACTATATTTCTTCATATATATATATATATATATATATATAGAGAGAGAGAGAGAGGGGTTGGACAAAATAATTGGAACAGGTGCAAAATCCACTCTTATGTTTCAAAGACTTATTATATTAAGAACTTTAACTATAACTCCGTAATTGCAGATTATATCTATTGTAAATACGTTTATTTATCTAATTTACTGTCTTTGTCTTTTTTATTTTAAGAATTTAGTAAAAATATAAACTAAATGCGTGACCTCTGTGAGTTCGAAAAAAGGCAAATTCTTGGAGTTCGCATGGCAGGAGCCTCGATCACTAAGGTTGCTGAAATGTTTGGCTCTTCAAGGGCTACCATATCAAGAACTATGACGCAATTCGAGGAACAGGGCAAAACCTCAAGCAACCGTGGCAATTTGGGCCGGACTTGCAAACTTACTGACAGGGACCGACGTGTATTGAAATGCAGTGTGGCAAAAATCATTGGACTACTGCGGCCAACGTGACTGCTGAGTTGAATAATCATCTGAATAGTCCAGTTTCTACTAAAACTGTTCGCCGTGAGCTCCATAAGTCTGCATATCATGGAAGAGCCGCCGTAAGGAAACCTCTTCTCTACACTCGCAACATTCAGAGGAGGTTGAAGTGGTGCAGAGATCACAATGCCTGGTATGCAGACCAATGGAAGCAAGTCATATTCGCAGACAAGTCCAGTTTTTCTCTTTTTCTCAACTTCAGGGCGTGTTTATGTGTAGAGGCAGCCCAAAGAACCTTACAACCCTGACTGCCATCTTCCAACAGTGAAGTATGGAGGTGGATCAGTGATAGTTTAGGCCGCCATATCATGGAAATGTCTCGGTTTAATATTTGCCCTGCATGGTAAAATCAACAGCAATGATTACGTGAACATTTTGGGAGATCATGTTCATCAAATGGTCCAGACTTTATTCCTTGATGGCGACTGTATCTCCCAAGACGATACTGCTCCAATACAAACCGCACGAGTGGATAAGAATTGGTATGAAGTGAGCCAGAACATATGGTCTGGCCTCCCCAATCACCAGATATCAATATTATTGAACATTTATGGATTTTGGAGTAACAAGTTAGGAGCCGCTATCCTCCACCGTCGTGACTTAAAGAGCAGGAGCAGGTGTTAATGGAAGAATGGCTGAACATTCATCTGGATGAGGTCATGAAGCTGTATGATTCCATTCCTAGACGTATTAAAGCTGTATGTGAGGCTAAAAGAGGACCAACTCCATATTAAATAATTTTTCTTTGAATTTAACAAGGGTTTCAATTATTTTGTCCAACCTATATATATATATATATATATATATATATATGTATATGTATATGTATATATATATATATATATATATATATATATATATATATATATATCAGTTAATCCAAATTAATTTGTCTTTCCACATGCCCGGTCTTCGTCATAGCCATCAAAATTGGAGCTCATTGGTTCTGTCAAGATCTCATTCCCAAAATCACTGTGTACATTGAGGTTCATCATTGTCAACTCGCATCTCATTTATTTGGGGCATTTAGGCAAATGTTTTTGGCTTAGATTATACCAGGAGTACCTGAATATTTCAAGCGAGGATTTTGCAAACGGAATATTTAGATAACTGCTCAGTGAAATTTACCAAACACGTATTTTTGGATTTTCTTAGGATCTCAAAGAGATTCCAACGAGATACTTCAGAAACATTCATTTTCTTGCCAGCGCCTTTGTCTTTTGCCATAAGCGTTAAGAATCTTCACAATTTAAGGGTCACAATAACAAAATGTGCTTTTTATGGATTTTATGGGAGAAAGCTTTAAAACATTCAAAGGGTGCTTTGAAAATATATCGTTACCTAGCTTTAACCCAAGATAAACGTTTCTTACGAAAGAAAGAAACTTTTCCGAGAAGATTTTTACGGGCTTGTAGCGGACTCCCTTGGAGGGTGGCGTTAGGAAACCACGGCCCGTGCGCCCCCGTGTCGCAAGGTGATGAGGTCACAAGTGGCCCGCTAACATCTGACAGGGTTAAACAAAATGGACAACAGAACAAGGATATGTATGATTCATGCTAAGTTTATTATATAAAGAAAAAACTAGTGGATTATATTGGTCTGGCAAGAGTGGTCGGACTGGTTGTGTCGAGGGTTGGATTGGTCGTGTCGACGGTTGGACGTTGAAGTGTAGGCGTTCCGGTCGTGTCGACGGTTGGACGTTGCAGTGCAGGCATTGCTGCTCGAAGTCGGTGTCGAAAAACCACCGTAGTAATTACAACCAGTAGTGTAAAGGTTGGTTTGTCGTCGGAGACGATCGCTGCTGGTCGTTTGCAGATGATCGCTGCTAGTCGTTTTCAGGCTCTTCAGTGTTAGAATTACAGAAGACCATAAAATTCATATATATATATATATATATATATATATATATATATATATATATATATATATATATATATGTAAGCAAATGTGTGGATGTAGATCCGACGGTATGATGAAAATGTGGAAAAGACAAAGCAAAATCCGAACATATGAGTTTACTGTTTTTATTATGTTTTTGTTTTTGTTATTCTGTCGACGTCAGACGTTTCGGTCAAATAGACCTTCTTCAGGACATGGTTAATGGAGACATAATTATATTAGATTTAAGTTTGATGGAGAGACGATATATACAGGACTGGTCAGAAACAGAAAAACTGAAATTCTAAAGTCAAGTATTCTTTCTTAGAGTCGGATATGCTGGCGTCGCGTGGGCGGCAACTACGAAGACCTGCGCACAGGGAAGAAGATTGTGTCCTAAGTGGAGGGTGAGGGGGACTATTTAAAACTATAGCTTATCGGTACGTTTGTCACGCATTAATCTCGCCACCGAGGTCGCGATCTGAAAGAAACCAGGTCTATTATTTACTGTATGTGAGGTGGCTATCATGCCAGCCTCATAAATCTGTCTAAGGTTCTTATTGTGGATATATTTTAAGATCTTCACAGAGTCGAAATCAAAATTGTGATCAGATTTGGCTATGTGTATAACTAAAGCACTGCTTAGATTACCGAGGCGAATGTCACGTTTATGTTCGGAAATGCGAGATTTCAATGATCTACCTGTCTCGCCTATATAACTCAGGTTGCAGTCTCTGCAGGGCACCCGATAGACGCAAGCATCGGATGTAATATGTTGCCTGCTCGTATTACTCAATATGTTACGTATAGATTTAGTGGGTAATGTAGTAGTTTTAATTTTTAGCGCGTTTAGATTGTTGGAGATGTGTTCGGTCAGAGGGTTATTCGGTAGAAAGATGCGGCCAATGGGATTATCAGGGGCAGCTGAGAGTGTGCCTCTCTCCACCTTTGATGTAGTAGTAGTAGTCGGTATGTTGTTATGTACTGATGGACGAACTCTGTGGATTTTCAAGGCTTTATGTTTAGCGCCGAGTATTAGTTGTCTCGGATACGAAAGGCTGGAGAAGGTATCCTCGATATAACCAAATTCGTCATCTAAATATTTTGCTGAACAGATTCGCAGAGCTCTCAAGTAAAATCCGATAATAACACCTCTCTTAGTCCTAGTATCATTGTGAGAGTAAAAGTGTAAGTAGTCGTTTTTGCATGTGGGTTTACGATATACTGTGAATTCTAGTTTGTTATTATTTCTGGTGAGTAGTATGTCTAGAAAAGGTAGAGAATTATTCGATTCAAGTTCGTGGGTAAATTTTATAGTAGGTTCTACTCTATTCAATCTATCGGTGATTTTGTTTAGATCATGTTTCTGTGGGTAAATGAATAAAATGTCATCTATGTAACGGAAATAATGTGTATCATCAGGGATTATATATTTGAAAGGTCCAGACTCGAGAAATTCTAGAAATATGCATGCTAGGAACCCAGAGAGAGGACTACCCATAGGTAAGCCAAACTTTTGTTTATAGTAGATGTCGTTATGCTGGAAGTAACAGTGAGATGTGCATAGGATGCATAATTTGATGCATATTGAGATGGGGATAGGTAGCTTAAAGTCAGTTTTCTTAAGGTGGTTCTCTAGCCGTTTAATACATTTATCCACCGGTACATTGGTGAATAGAGATTTAACGTCTAAGCTGGCTAGGGATTTGTTTCCTATGTCGATATTGCTTAGCTTATTGAGAAGAGCGCCTGAATTCTTTATATGCGCGTGACTTATGGTGCCCAGAATTGGGGTGAGAAATTTTGTTAGAAACCTAGCGATGTTATGGGGGGCTGAGCCTATGCCCGAAATAATGGGCCTTAGAGGGATGTCCGGTTTATGGGTTTTGGGGAGCCCGTAGATTTTAGGGATGGTCGGGTGGTAATTGATAAGGGAAAGCCAAATCTTATCTTCATTATGAATCAGACTCTTATAGGACTTATTGAATTCTTTAAGATTTTTAGAGACTTGTAGAGGAGAGATCTGTTCATACGTGTCTCTGTCATTGAGCAAGTCCAACATTTTCTGGTTGTACGCAGCGGTGTCCATGACCACGACACCTCCACCCTTATCCGAAGGAGATATGGTAATATCACTGTTCGTAGACAGGGATTTTAGAGCGTTCATATACCTCTTGGGTAAAGTAAACTCCGCATTTTGGCAGTCCAAGGAGGCAGCTAAGATGCCTTGGGTAAATCCTTTGTGGAAGTCGGTGTCCCTGTGTCTGTAGTTAAGATTTATCAGTTTGCTAATGTTGTTGTTTTTTAAACCCGTTGCAAACTTTAGACCAAAACTGAGGGCTTCAGTCTCTACGGTACTAAGTGTAGTACTGGAGATGTTTGTGACTAGATCGGCTCTTCCCATCTTCTTCCAACTGCTGCGATCGCATAAAGTGTGAAGTTTTAGTTCTAAACTCTTGAGGTGTTTATGATTAGTTTTGGCCACTTCAGAACGGAGTCTCTCAGCTGTGTTGTGAAACATGCTGTTTTTTTGCTTTAGTATGCGTCCTAGATGTGTGGCTTTTTTAAAAGTTTGCTCCTCGGAAAATTTTAGGTCTCTAACTGATGATTCCAGGTAGAGTTTGACGTAGTCCGGGAAAATGTGTGAAGATGTTGTTCGAAGGTCTTTTCCACATTTTCATCATATATATATATATAATGTGTGTTTGTGAGAAAGAAATAGAGAGAATCAAAGAACAAAGGCAGATCAAATGTGGATCGGAATCCTAAAGGAGTATAATATAAAGAGTAAACAAGAGACGTATATCAATCGAACTTGCTTCACCTTTATTAAAGCTTTGTCAGAGGTTGAAAGTAAACAGACAAAAAAACAGAAACGCTGGTACTTTCAATTATGCTTATGTCAGTTTTCATTGGTCAGACAGGTGTCACCGACGGTTTTAATAAATTTGGCACGTAAAACTTGGTCTGATTATATTAAATAGCCTATGTATATAGTGTAATAAATATACGTATATCAAAATATATATAACTAGGTACCTCCAAATATTACCTAAAACATCGCATGATGAAAACGTTATCAACTTGATTAAAACAAAGTTTTATCTTCAAAATATTTGTTGTTATTAAGATAAAAGACCAAATGATTTTTTGATTATTTTATTTAATGATTTAATCCTTTCTAGAGCATTCAGAATTTGGTGAGATATCGTTTTTCTTGCATCAGTGTGTGGACCAGTGATTAGTATAGGGATTTGTATCGTCTTTTTTCTCGTTAAAAATATTGTTTTGGAATTCTTTCCAAAATATGAGATTTCAATAAAAATTATATAATTTATGAAATTTCGAGAAAATTAAATGTCAGTCTCTTCATATTTATATTAATTAAATGCATGACTTCTTGGATAATTATATTATTGACACTTTTCTGTTTAGAAAAAAACATTTCGATGAATAGTTAATTTTTATACGAATTGTTTTCAATTTTATTATAAAAAATTATTAAATTTTATATCTTTTAAATTTCTGTCATAATTTCGGCCTTTTAGGTGATATTATTAAATGAAAACTACATTTATTAATCATAAATGGAAAAGATTAATACGAATAATCAAACACCAACATTTTTAAAAAGAATTTTGAATTTTTTCCAAGTGTAGAAACGTGGCCATTTTAATATACGGCATTATCCGAAAGCAAGAGCGATAACTCAGAGCGATGGTAAATTTAAAGTCACATGTCTAAAATTTAATAAAACATTACATTGCAAATGATATTTTCCTATTTTATTAAATATTACTGTTTATATAAACATTATATTAAAAAAAAAGTTATAACGTCAATTTGTTAAATTCTGTTTTACACATAGTCTCCGGGGAACATTAGACTTGTCATCAAGCTGTCATACGTCGAAACAGCTACTGTCGGTTTTTAAATTCATCTCTGCAATATATTAAACCTAAAATAAATATTTGTTTCAAATCAGAATAATTATACAGTTGCGGCCAAAATGTTCAGAACGGCATTGTTTTCGTCAGAAAAGTAGGTATAGGTTTTTATCAAAATTGTTTTATATTCTATAATTTTCACAGACAATAGATACGATATTATTTGTTATTGCCTGAGATTCTGAGGTAATTTTAAGGATAATACAAAAGTTATGGATGATTTAGTGATTTACTGCAAAACCAATGGCGGCCAAAATGATCAGAACGGTTGCTTTTACCCCGTGTTTTAGTATATTTAACCGGCGAACACTATTTTTTTAATTTGTTTACGTGACGGTTCGTTTACTAAACATTAGTAAGAATATCTGCAGTGTACTTTGTTAATATAATGCCACTTAATCCGTTACCAATTCGTCAGCAGATTGTTAAGCTTCGAAAGAAGGATAATTTAAGTATTGGGTCTATTGCAAAGATTGTTAACAAGTCAAAAAGTGTTGTTCACGGTATTCTTAAGGTCTACGGTGGTTGTGGTTCCTGTTAAGTAAGAAATTCTACAGGTAGGCCATGAAAAACGACCAAGAGAGATCGTGCTATGGTAAAGTTGGTTAAAAAGGACAGATTTAAAACTGCTGCTGCTGTTTCTCAGGAAATGATCATGGTATTGAAGAAAACTTTATCTCGAAAAACTCTGTCTCGTCGTTTAGTTGAACATGTCCTACAAGCAAGAGCACCTGCAGTGAAGCCACTGATCAGCTCCAAGAATAAAAAGTGTCGTCTTAACTATGAAACCGAACATGTGTTGTGGTTTTAAGAAAAATGGCAAACGGTGCATTTCAGTGATGATTCTAAGTTTATGTTATTTGGCTCAGATGGGAAAAGGTATGTTCGTCGAAAAGCAGGTGAAAAATTGTCGCCTAAATGCTTTAAGACTAGTGTTAAATTCGGTGGAGGAAGTGTCATAGTTTAGGGGATGATATTTGGAGATGGTGTAGGCCCTTTGGTGCGATTACATGGAAAGGTAAATGTAGGAGTTTATAAAAAACTTGTAAAAGGTCATGTCTTGCCTGTGCTGAGAAATTCAACTAAGCGACCACCCATATTCATGCAGGACAATGCCCCATGTCACAAGGCAAAGTTGGTCACGAACTTCCTCAAGGCTGAAATGGTTATTGGCTTGCTCAAAGCCCAGATCTCAATCCTATTGAAAATGTGTGGAGTATTCTAGGAGAACGTTCGAAAGCCAGAAATCCTAAAACAACAGAGCAATTATGGAATGTCCTTCAGGAAGAATGGAATAAGATCACCCAGCAAGAAATTGAAAATTTAATTTCCTCATGCAGTCGAAGATGTCAAAGTGCGATTGAAGCTAAAGGGCTTCACACTAAATATTAAATAATTCCAGTATTATCTGTCATTTTTTATTATTTTGTTATTTTTTCAACCGTTCTGATCATTTTGGTCACCATGGGTTTTGCAGTAAATCACAAAATCATCCATAACTTTGAAAATTATAGAATGTAACTCAACTTTGATAAAAACTTATACCTACTTTTCTGACGAAAACAATGCCGTTCTGAACATTTTGGCCGCAACTCTACTTTAACTCAGCTGATATTCTTCAAATATTGTTTTTGAAATACATTTAATAAAGATAATTACATTGCTATGAAAGCCGACTACAAATGGCGCTAATCAGCTATTTTAGAAAATAATAAAATAACTTCTGGTAGATTTAAATTTGAATTTAAATTGGTTTTTCGAATATAGCAAAATATTCTCCTTATTGTAAATATTAAATTTAATCTATTAGCTTTAATTTAAAACTTAAATAAACGCTTCAGGAAAGATATTTCATTTCTTTAAATTCATTTTAAACCTTAATTAACGTTTTCTTCTTTTTTTGTAGGTATCTCTATAACTGACAAATAGGAAAATTCCTGGACATATTTCGAAAATACAAATGAAACAGGTTAATTTTTCTTAAAATTTGTAAATAAACTAAACTGTAAATTGTAAATAAACTAAACTGAACTAAATATTGTAAATGTATAAAAATATTACGCATGATGAAAAAACTAAATAGATGTCGCTTCAGATACACAGGGATATAGATCAGTTATAACAAAATTGAAGGGATAGAAAATTTGAACGTTGAATATGCTGCGTGAAATGTAATTTTATTCAAAACGGAAAATTGCTTCGAAGCCAAAATATTATCCTAAAACGTTCTCATATTCTTAAATAGATTCGTCAACTCAAGAATCATATAGGGACCGCATGAATAACGGAAAATTCGTTCCGATATCTCTAAATTGTCTACTGTTGACTGCATCTTACTACGATCTATGGTTAAAAATGGCTTTGAGCGAATAAAACTTGTAGCGAGGAACATCCTTCATTAAACTTTTTGAGACTCGTGCTACAGACTCAAAAACAAAGAACTGTACAACATAAGAGTAACCGCACCAGATGAGGACTTTAAGCAAGAACTAAAATGGTTATCACATTTAAATCGAAGACAAAATAATGACATTATCGACAAGTTGAAATTCCTCACTACATCAAGCAAAAGGTTAGAAAGATGCTCTAATTGGTCCTGGAAAAGACAGGTGGCAGTTGGTGAATTTCAGAAAACTATTTTCATGTAATATTTTTTTAAGAGAAAGATTTTATAAATTTCAATGAATGATATCATTTAAAGTATGCTGAAAAATTTTCAACAGATTTCACACACCCACAAACATACACACAATCACCGCGTATCATCCAATTTGGTCAAAAAATGATTATAATTATTTCTCTTAACCCATAATACATACAGTGCAACAAACGTAGCCATAATGGACATATCATTAATATAAAGAACTTAATTAATATATATATATATATATATATGTGAACATAAAAGTCAACACTTAGAGGCGACAGTCTGTTTCATGCTAGATGCAATCGTCAGGCCTGACGATTGCATCTAGCATGAAACAGACTGTCGCCTCTAAGTATTGACTTCTATCTTCATTTTTATATTTACACACGCTCTATCTCTGGTATTGAGCTCTTTATCCCATAAATATACCCACTTTAAGACTATATTTCTTCATATATATATATATATATATATATATATATATATATATATATATATAGTTGTATATTTAGGCAGCAATCCTTCCTTTATGCATGTTTCATTAAAAACGACAGACGACGTACTAAGGTTAAGCTTTTTATTTATTTTTTCTTGTGTTCCAACAAGAGGTTTATTTTCTGGACAAAGAGTGTGTAAAAACCGTCCAAAGGTTTTATATTTACGAGGCTTTCGGCTACACCTTTAGCCATTATCAAGGATGATTCGATTTTTCATCTTAAGTGAGTGTGTGCATTATGTGTATGTCTTAGTGTGTAGTAAGGATGTTTTAATTTCCGAATACGGTTAGCACATGCTAATCCAGACGCTTTACATTACACCTCCATTAGAACCCATTTAAACACACATACAAACATACCAGTCTACATTAGAAACATACTAGAAGAAAACACAAATATATTAACTGCATCCAGCTGTAAAAAAAAGATTAAAAATAATGTAAGCATTAATAATGACAAACAAAAAGCCAACGTTTAACAATATTAACTACGAACAAGGCCGAAGATTATATCATCTTATATTCACAGAGTTTAAAAATGCAGTGTGTTTATTCAAATATATGTAACCACTGAAATATAACGTTTTCAATTGTAAGTAATAATTAATTTAGAATTAAGAATTAAAAATCCGTTAATATATATATATATATATATATATATATATATATATATATATATATATATATATATATATATATCATATCGCGCTATTTCCTGAAAATTGCTCAATATCTGTGGTGATAGAGCTAAAATATTATGTTGTATGTATATATGTTTGCAAACTGGATTTCACGCTTTTGCCATCATCAGAATAATGTTACACATCCATATCCATACAGCTGTATATACACATACGTACATATATATATATATATATATATATATATATATATATATATATATATAGAGAGAGAGAGAGAGAGAGAGAGAGAGAGAGAGAGAGAGAGACACGTTTGTGTGTGATGTAATTTAGATGAAAACAAGACGGAAATTGATGAATTTGCGAAAACTCATTTGATATGTTGATTTGCATGAAATAACGTTATTTTCAGAGGACACTCTTTGATCAGTGAAACATCTCATAATAAGTGATTCCCATCATATATATATATATATATATATATATATATATATATATATATATATATATATATATAATGTATGTGTGGTTGAGTATGTGTGTGCCGGTCAATATATAAATATATTAATGTATGATTGTTCCCTGTTGTCTTTAGCTTTGTACAGGAAATTGCTGTTAAAGTCAAGTACAGGTTCTCTAAATTATATGGACAATCCAAAAGTGAAGTGGACAGTAATATTGTTAGGAAATATCAGATACAATTACTGAGTGCATATTTGGTTTTATAAACAGATAATCGTGTTTCTAAAAGAGCAAATGAAAGTTACAATGGTCCGAAGGGAACGCTCCTGCACGTGATACCATAATACATTCTCTTTTGCTTGAATCAATTCTCTCTGGTAAATTAAATTTGGACTTCTCTGTTTTGACGTCCAGTTTTGCGTTCAAATTCTTTTTTTTATCGCTTTAGTTTCAAACTTGTATTGTTAATTCCCAATAGGGATTAATTACAAAAGTAAAACGGTTTTCCAAGTGCTACATCAAATATTGGTATGTAATTTTGCGCATTAAATGATATAAACTTTAATGTATGATATGTAATTGGAAGTAAAGTATGAATTATTTTTTCATAATATTCCTTTTGAGAGTATATTGACGACTTACATGTGATAAGCTTCCGGTACCTTGGATACATTGAATGGATTCCCTGTAGAGAGGAAAGCCTCCTCCCTATTCAAAAATATAACAAACTATATATTAGATACTAATAGACTGAAATAATAACGACCAATATTTGTCTTTGACGAACCAAGTAACTGTTTATAGTATTGAATATATACGGACAATATTTACATACCTTACGTTCATATCATGCTGAAACACCGGTTCCCGTATAATCCTCCTATTCTCTGCTAGCTGTGTGTCAATTAGTAAGACTTTTTTTTTTCTCGCCGGAGTCGATCCTTCAAATCTACAAATCAACCATTCGCCTTTGCATGGAGTATTGCTGCCATATATTGTCTGGTTCCCCTTATGTTTGTCTCAAGGTTCTTGATAAGATCCAGAGACGGATATGCAACGTAAATGGCCCTGAATTCACTCTCTCACAGACGTGCCGTCACCTCCCTCTGTCTTTTTTACAAATATTTTCATGATAACTGCTCCGAGGAGCTGCTTTCGCTGGTTCCCAAACATCGTGAATTTAAGCGTTCTACTAGGCCGGCATCTCGCCCACACCCTTTCACTGTCGAAACTGTTAAATGTAACCGTCTTTTCTACTCCAATAGCTTCATGTCTCGCACCTCTCGCCTGTTGAACCCTCTCCCCTCTTCCTGTTTCCCTGATAGCTATAATCACCATCTATTCAAATGTAATGTCAATCAACGTCTCCAGTTGCACTGATCTATCCGCTATCCTTCTCTTCATCCTTTCCTCTATCACTCCTATTTGCTCTCGCTCCAACTCTCTGTAACTCCTTGCGTGCTAGTGGCTTCCCGCCTTGCTTGGAGTGAAACGCTTAAAAAAATCCTTATTATCACCACTCCCACAAAAATGATGAGAATATGGCTTTAAATAACATGCAAAGGGTTGATAAGCCGTAAAAAATAATCAATCAAATCTATGAACCACGTAAATGCTTGTAAGCAGAAATATATACGACCCATTTTTACGTAAATCAGAAACAAGTAACTGTTTATAGACCCAAATAAAAAAGACAGCTATTAATATTACATAATCCAACGCTAATATTAGACAAAATCCCGTAAGAATCCCATACATATTTCCTTCTGCCACCACTAATATAGTGATTATGTTAAATGATATTAAATTGTATTACATTTTTATTGCTTATTAATAACAATTATTCATTTATCAAAGACACAATTCCTGAACAAATAAATTCTTAATTCCTGTACTTTTTCTAACATTGCACTCATCCATTCGCGAAGACTTCATTTTTGCACGGATGCAGTCTGTTCGGAGATACGAAAATAAAAAAAAAGTACACAAATTTAAATATCTGGGAATTGTTGTAACAGAAGGCGGAAAATGTGACATTGATATCCGAAGGCACATTGAGATAGCGAAAGATGCCTTCCAAAATATAAGCGGAGTATTGAGAAACAGAAAAATCTCTTTAGAAACACAGAAAAGAGGACTGAAGTGTTACGTGATAGCCGTCCTCCTATATGGCACTGAATGCAGGACAATCTCCTCAAAGATGAGAAAGTGACATGAAACAACAGAAATGTGGTTCTACAGAAGGATGCTGAGGATAACATGGTCCTAACAATTTTTAGGAAAAATGGAAACGAAAAAGAAACTTATGCTTAATATCAGGAAGAGTCAGTTGAAATATCTAGGACAGATAATGAGGAAAGTGTGCTTTGAAAAACAGATACTCACAGGACAGATTGAAGGCAAAACGGGCAGAAGAAATCAACACATAACATAGTGAGAGTGAGTAACTGGCTGGCGGAACAGCGTTTAGGTGAAATAACAAAAAGACAAAATTTATTATGAGCTAAATAGGAGAGGAAGTTGTGGAGAGCTATGATCGCTTACGTCCTGATGATACACAGCACATAATGAAGAAACAGAATGTTATTTTAAATTGATGGCATTTGGGTCTACTTTACGTGTCGGTAGCCGCAGTTACATATGCAAATGGTATATGCGCGCATGCGCACACACGTGTATGTGCGTGTGTTCGCTTTAAATTCTTTTGGACTTCATTGGAATAAAGTAACGTTTACGCTGATGAATACGAAGGAAAACGTGGACATGTTTTACAACATAAACGAAAACACGTTTAGTACTTTTTTTCAAGGACCCATCCCTGCATCCCATCAGAATGTCTGAGGACCAACTTCTCGAGAGCTCCTCTCTGCGGCTGCTCGGTCTCACGCTGTCCGCTGATCTGAGATAGAACAAATACATCGAGTCAATTGCATCATCCACCGCAAGAAAAGTTGATTCCCTGTGCCGAGCCAGGAAATTCTTCTCCCCGGAATCGATCCTCCAAGTCGATAAGTCTACCATTCGACCTTGCATGGAGTATTGCTGCCATTTATGGTCTGGAGCCCCTGCGTGTTGACTCAGGGTTCTTGATAAGATCCAGAGACGGATATGCAATGTGATTGGCCCTGATCTGTCATCTCGGATGCAGTCGCTCTCTCACAGACGCGATGTTGCATCGCTCTGCCTTTTCTACAAGTACTTCCACGGTAATTGCTCTGAGGAGTTGCTTTCGCTTGTCCCTAAGCCTCGTGAATTTAAGCGTCCTACGAGGCTGGCATCCCGTTCCCACCCCTTCACCGTTGAAACTGTTAGATGTAGACGTCTTTTCTACTCCAATAGCTTCATGTCTCGCACATCTCGCCTATGGAACTCCCTTCCCTATTACTGTTTCCCTGACAAATACAATCTCCAACGGTTTAAGTGTAGCGTCAATGATCATCTCCAATTGCCTTGATCTATCCACTTCCTGACATCTTTCATTCCTATCTGCTCTCGCTCTATATCTTCCGTAACCCCCCTACCTCGATCGACCCTCCGTCCTTCTCTTTCTCCACATCCCTTCCTTTACCACTCCTATCTGCTCTTCCTCCAACCCTTCTGTAACCCCATGTGTGATAGTGGCCACCGGCCTTGCTTGGGGTGATACGCTTAAAAAAAAAAAAGTAAGGTTCACTTTTTACAAGGCCCGCGGGGTCACTCGTGGTCAAGGGTTACGTTAAAGGATATTCTATATGGATATGATCGGAAGATAACGGTTAACTCTAGATTTGAACAGGTTAAGATTGTAGTGATCAGGGAAAAATAATCTTTTTCTGAGTTTGATCTATAGAGCAGTAGTTCGAGGGCAGAAGCTGTTCGAGGGGAAGATCTTGCCAATTCCGAAATGTTAGTGGCATAGCGTGTCCTAACCGTGAAGGATAGACATGACGGAACCAATTAATGTAGTTCGTCCGAGCACTTTTCATGAAAGTAGCAATACACATCCCGCCTGTGGGAGAGAGAATGTAGAGTGGAAAATAATTATTAAAAATTGGTCCAATCCTGCAATGATCATGTCGTAGCCAATAACTGGTTTGAAGAGCATTCATGATGTATATAAACATGGAGAACCTGACCGGGGGGAAATAAAGAACTAAATCGACTATTTGACTATAAATTATAGATTCCTTAAGGCTAGAAAATATACGAAACTACCGACCGGGGTGAGACCAGCATCCAGTGATGTATAAAATTAGATTAAAACTACGGAAATTGAAGAGAACCAACTTAGCACTCAAACTGCAATACGACAAAACACTGAATAAACTGAATGTTAAGGACAAATATATAAACAAGAAGCTTCTGTAACATATGCACACGGGAACATCCATAAAAGGAACATAAAGTAAAACAGAAGGGATGAAAGGTAATTCTCGACCTAATGAAAAGGAGATAAAAACAATGCGATTATACGGCACAGATATGGGACACTTCACAAAGAAACTAGGAACAGACGCAAGCGGGCTAAAGAGGAATGACTCAACAAACATGTACAGATGCAGAAAGAATCAGACATGAAGTAGATATGCATAGAAATAGGAAACATTTAACAGAACAAAGAGGATGCATTAAAATGCAAGGATGAGACATTGATATTAGAGAAAGAAAAATGCATCAGGGATGGAGCGAATACATCGTAGTACTCTTCCGCGACAAAATCAGCACTGGACAAATTGAACAGAAACAAAGCAGCAGGGGTAAGGCGGAATTATAATAGAGATGCTGACAACCTAAGATGATATCAACACTGACAAAATTACAAACATAATAAATGGAATATTCAACACTGGTGATATACCGGAAGAACGAAGTAGATCAGTTTACATAGAAAAGCCTAAAATACAAAGGAATGTGGATTCGATCGGATAATCACTCTAAAGAACCAAATAACAAAGGTTATCATCCAAATTCTGATTAATAAAGAGCACAGCAGAATTGGAACGGGAACAGAACAGAAACAATGCGCGTTCGTTGAAGAAACTGGAATAATAATGAGATATTTATGCTCAGAATTATATCAGAAAGAACAATCACTGTGCGGCATGATGTATACCTATGATCTCTCAAAGTACACACGGCCGAGTGGATAAAAGCGTTGGTTGAATCCAGTGACGACCCAAAATTTTGAGTTCAGTACCTGGCTACAGCTCAGGTAAAAAAAAAATTGGAGTATTGAGTTAAATGGAGATAACTGAAATTAAGACATAGGGAAGAGGCATGGTTTGTGGAACTAGAACAATTTCCCCGATGGAATAAATAGAGTACAGTTCGAAGTTCCAATCACCTGAAGAAGACTCGAGCGTTCAAAGGCCGATCTTGGAGTATTGAGTTAAATGGAGATAACTGATACGAAGACAGAGAAGAGGCATGGTTTGTGGAACTAGAACAATTTCCCCGATGGAATAAATAGAGTCCAGTTCGAAGTTCCAATCACCTGAAGAAGACTGGCGCGTTCAAAGGCCGAAACGTTGTGGATATGGCAACGAAGATGAGGACAACAGTTAGAACAATGTAAATAGTATAAATGCTTATATTTTACATATTATGAAAATGTGTTCTGCTAGGCAATCTAACTATATTTGAACAGGATATGAGAATAATCCAGAACCTATACAGTAAGCCACCTGCATATGAATAGAAAATGAATTCCGTAAATATACAAAATAAATATGGTTGCAAGGAAAAGATGTGTCATCTCACCGGAATTATTCAACCTACACAGTGAGGAATATAAGTTCTACTACTATTCATTATTGGCAGCTACTATCTTGAAAACATTGGATATGCAGAGGAAACAGTGCAGAGAATAGAGGCAGAAAGTAAAGTACATGAACACCTGCAGTGGTTTGCGAACTAAAGCGAGACAAAAGGACAAAATAGAACTTAATAAAGTTAGCTCAAAGGACAGCCCAACACGCAAATTACAAATTGGAGATAACAATGTCATATATATATATACGAGGCTCATTCAATAAATAAGGTGCATTTTTCGGTATAAGGACTTCTAATACAGAAAGAAGCTTACATTTTATTATTATTTTTTTGTTTCAATTCTTTTTCACATGGATTTAAATTCTTTTGCAGATTAAAAAAAAACTTTCAGAGTTTTGGCGATTAACAAAGATGGCCGACCAAGAAGCATGCTCCAGGATTGAACAGCGGTCAGTTATCAAGTTTTTGGTTGCTGACGGGTGCAAACCAGTTGAAATTCATAGGAGAATGTCAACTGCGTATGGTGCCACATGTTTCAGCCAAAAAATGTCTACAAGTGGTCTAAATTGTTTAAAGAAGGACGGAGCAGTGTTGAGGATGAAGACAGGCCTGGGAGGCCTACAGAAGTGAGGTCTCCTGAGGGGATCGAATCAGTCAATGACTTCACTCAGTCTGACAGAAGGGTGACAGTGGATGACATTGCAAGGACTTTGAGCTTATCTGTTGGGTCAGCACACAAGGTCAGCTGCCAGTGGGTGCCAAAGATGCTTACTGCAGAGCACAAACAGCACAGCAGCCCAAACGGTGCAGACCATCAATGAGCTGGGCTGAGAAATGCTCCCTCATCCCCCTTAAAGCCCAGACCTTGCCTCTTCAGACTTTCACCTGTTTGGTCCCTTGAAAGCGTTCACGAGAAGTACGAAGTTTAAAAGTGACGATGAAGTCAAAAGTGTTGTGAGCGACTGGCTAAGACATCAGTTCAAAGATTTTTACGCTGACGGAACACGGAAGCTTGTGCACAGATGGGAAAAGTGTGTGCCAGTTCTGGGAGACTACGTTGAAAAGAAAAGAAAAAAAGTTTCTATCTGTATTAGAAGTCATTATACCGAAAACATTCACCTTATTTATTGAATGACCCTCGTATATATATATATATATATATATATATATATATATATATATATATATATATATATATATATATATATATATATATTATGCAATGTACATTGTCCGACAATTATTTAAGTCATTTTTGTAAAAAGAACGTATAAACATGAAAATATGTCTTTGTATATATATATATATATATATATATATATATATATAGGACGTGTGTGGATTTGTCAACAGTGACTATTACGGCTAATAATGCAAGACTCTTCGGTGAATCGAATCTAGTTCTCTCAGTCACTGTGTAATTATCTAAAAATAAATACGATTAAATTCACCTTCATCTCTGCCGCGCGCCAACGGCTTTGTTGTAGAATACCCGAATGACGCCAATACAGTGTTTACCAATAGGATTCTGCATTATGCCACACAAGCAGGAGAAGCTGTCAGACAATTTTTGCGATCACATCACCCCTTATATCTGGCCACATTACTCCCCAGACTGCAACCCCCTTAATTATTATGTTTGAAGCGCAGTTGAGCGACACACGAACAAAACTGCTTGTAACACGAAAGATGAACTGAAGGCAAGGATTATGGCAGCATTCACCAAATTAAACAAGGACACCGCCCAGTGGAGTTGCAGAAGATTTCGAAGTCAGCTGGAGGCCATAGTTGAAGACAATGGTGATTTTATTGAACAAATTTACTCTTTCGTATTTTAAGATATTTTGTGTAATGTTGGTAAATATACCTGTTACAATGAGATGTCAGTGTTATTTTCATTTTTGCTTTGTTTATACGACACCACATCGTGAATTCTTTTTTTTAATTTTTTTCTTGCATATTTGTGTTTGGTGGGATTAAGTGAGTTTCAAAATTGGCCGTATTGTCGATTGTCCGTTTCGACCAGTACTTTAGCCATTTTCTAGGAGGACGGTAAAGTGTTGTTAATTTCCAGTTAACCCTGGCTGGAATACTACTTTAACAAACCTTCAAAAATACCATTTTTGCTGCTTAATAAGTTGAGATTTATACTGGGTGCAAAGTGTTTTATCTAAAGGGACTCACACGCAGTGAGTTGTTTTCGGTGAGAGGACCGATATATATATATATATATATATATATATATATATATATATATATATATATATATATATATATATATATATAGTTATCAATCAGAATCTTTCTTACCAAGTTAAAATTAAGGATTTTATTTTGTAAAAAGAATTTATAAATGGAACTAAAAATGTTGTTAGTTCAGAATTATTATTGTTATGGATATATATATATATATATATATATATATATATATATATATATATATATATATATATATATATATAGTTCTGGTCATATCAATAATTGTTTTTGACGTGATTGTAACTATTTTAATATTGTGAAGATTGGATAAATCGTTGTGAATAGTAGATCTTTAGAAGTTAGTAGGTAGTGTTACATGTCTGTGTCTATATGGTTATTTCTGTTTTTATTCTGTCTTTATTCATATTATCTCTTTACAGATATATTTTTTATATATGAAATGTTTTCATATATATATATATATATATATATATATATATGTGTGTGTGTGTGTGTGTGTGTGTGTGTGTGAGTGTGTGTCTATGTGTGTCTGTGTGTGCGTGGAGGGGATCTCCAGAGAAACCTGATACGTATAGTTTAAAATGATTTTTAAAAAATGATAAATCTTTCTTGGAGATCTTGAAATCTTTCTTTTATTTTAGTTATGATTCCAAGTTAATAGCTTAAATTCAATATTTTCTACGAGCAAGCTCGATGATGTATTTCAAAACTAATTTAAATTGACTTGAATATCTTTCATAGCGCAGAAATCGCAGGTTTTAGACACTTCTAGCCATCTGCCAACACAATGTAATTTTATTTATTACAAAATCTTTCAAAAAATAAAATGCACTTTTCTGAAACATAATTTGAGGAATATTAACTGATTTAACGTTTACCAACGCGGATCTGAATCAGATAATACTTTTAGTTTAAAATATTGTATAAAAGCATTATTTAACACAGAGTTTATTTATGGTCATTTTTATTAGGTGTCTTCAAATCTCTTGACAATTTGACAGCAGGAGTTTTAACGATTTTTTTCCTACGGATAAGATATCTATAAAAATTCCTTCAGTTATATAACGCTCGACCTGGTGTAATGGTTAACAAGCTTGTCTCGCTAGAACAATTATGACTGTTTAATGAGTTAGATCCTGACTCGGTAGCCCATACTTTCGGCCTTGTGCCACATCTGCAATTTGTAAGTTTTCCGTAATTATTGATGATATCTAAAAGCAGGAAAATGACTCTGTTACATTTTCTTCACCCTTTACGTGCTGTCTGTCCGAAGTGAATTGCGAAATGTTGTCAAGATGTCTTTTTTTATTTGGCAAATTATTGTTGAAGGAATTAATGAGAGGCCTATGGTCTCTAAGTACCGGGAATTCACGTCTATTTAAGATATAATGAACATTTCGGATAGATGGCGAGACATTCTCACGAAGATGTACTGTAATTTGTTTGTGAGGAATTTAGCCTGAGAGAGAAAAAGGGTAGGAGTTATTTTCTCGGTTAATCGTTTTTATAAGACAGAACCAACATCATTCCATCTAACTGCTGCAAATTAAGCCTCACTAAGATAATTCAGATTTAAGAAGTTTGCCAAAGATTTCTTTGATGCATGCAAAGCATCTAAAGCAGGATTTAAAGCAAAACTTTTGGATTCGTTTTCGTGAACGCTTTTTAGTATGTCGGTTAATGGAGGGAATAACGATGGGCAATGTGGCAAAAATTTCGATATTAATTTATCATGTCAATAAAACTTGTCGAATTGATTTAGGTTGTGGGAAATGCTACATAGCGGCAGTCATTTTAGCTAGCTATCTATATACATGTCATTTTGAATAGATAAGTTGCTTTTCCTACTTTGAAAATAGCGATGTAACATTTGAATAGACAAAAGATTTTTTGTTGTTTTTGCTCCACTATAAATAATGGTCTTAACGGTGGGTAAATAAGAGAAGTTGTTTTTCTCCAACACAATCGCAATGTCAAATTTATATAAGGAAAGACGGTTGCCTTTTGCGCTGATTAACTTGATTTACTCTCTGGCAAATATTGTTGCGATTCTTAACTAGAAAAGAGAAGGCATGTTTCATTCCCTTTAAATAAATTTTATGCCATTGCGTTATCTTCTTCAATGATTTAAATTGTATTGTTTTTCTAGAGTGGATTAGAAAATTAATTTCTCCTTTCGTGTCAATAGTGCTGGTTTCTTCTGAGTAGAGAATAAAAAGGCTATTCTTACCTTGTAAATCGTATTGTTACTCTTATGAAAATAAGAAATATACTTCTTATATCTTTATACATAGTGATTTTTTCTGGAGTACATGAAATCGTATGATTTTCTTTCAAATGAATGATACCGCTGAATAGAGAAAAAAAAGTTGTTCTTCCTAACTTGTAAATCGTGCAGTTATTCAGTAAGTTGTGAAAAGTAGTTTTTTTATTTCAACTGAAAGATAATATTGTTTTGTTTGCTAAGAAATGTTCATTTGAATACCTTTTTTAAAATTGCTGTTATTTTAAAGATGATGAGATAAGTCAATTGGATTTCCAAGAAAATATTTCTTTTTTTTTTTCGTGCAGATTACAAAAATAGTTTACCATTCTATGTAAATGTGTGCAATTGTTCAGAGGGAAGTCATAAAAGGTTGCTTTATTCGTGTGCAAAATAACAGGCTTAATCTTGAGTAGTTAATTTATTTGACTTTCGTTTAAACGTAAATAACTTTTATTTTCTTCTAAATATGATGGCATTTTTTAAATACATTTTTTTTAAAGCATTCCACCTCAAGCATGGCGGAAAGCCACTAGCACACAAGGGGTTACAGAGAGTTGGAGCGAGAGCAAAGAGGAGTGATAGAGGAAAGGATGAAGTGAAGGTTAGGAGATAGATCAAAAAATGAGAAAGGCTGAAGTAGAAGAATCAGACTGTTATCGACCGCGACGTGGGCAGCGAGAAATTGGCTCAGCCTGCAACATAATGTAGCCTCAGGGTTGCCCACCAGAGGTGAATGCATGGACACCTTTCCATGCACGACATGGAACTACAGACACCCCGGTATAATAGTATTTCTGATAGTCTGAAAATATTGCTTAAGGAGGTAAAAATATGAATTTATTCTAGTTATAAATTTATTTTCTTAAGCTTTAAATAGTGTTAACATATCTGAGTAGGTAAAATGTACTTTTAATATATTAAACGGAGTTATGTTATTAGTGTTTAATAAGTTTTGTTTTTCCCAGGTGAAACATACTCTTTTACTTGATGAACAGGTAAATATTGCTTGTACAAATGGAATCTTTGGCGTCTCCGATAGGATGTTTAAGTAGCTTGGACGAACCAGAATTAGTGGAAATTTGGATTTAGTGTATTGCAGCCCAGGCGATGTCTAAGAAATTGAAAGACATCGACGGAAGAGGGGGAAGAAATTACATGATTGACCTCTTCCTAGCTTTGGCAGGTTCTGAAGTTATAATGAAAATTTATATTATGACATAGCCCAAAGAACTGAAGGAAGTTGATCACGTATCTTAAAAGAAACACTATGCAACAGTAACATCTGTGCAGTTAAAACTGATTTGTTTATGACATCTAAGAAGCTTGGAGAAATCATTTATCTAGATATGTGCCTACTCAATAGGTCGTCACTCGGGACGCCTCACGGCATCATCAAATGTTTCTCAAGTATTTTTGACATGAGCCATCATAAAGATTTTGGCTGTGCATGTATTACGGGATGCAAGACAAGACTTTATGTGTTCCTCCAATTTCCATCAAACTCGGAATAATTAGTTCTCATCCATTGTCCAGTATGAAATGTCATTTTTTTTTACATGACACCACTGGATTTCACCGATACGTACATTGTTAAGTTGTACTATAGGCCAGATCGAACACTCTGCTGCTGATTTATTTTTCGCAGCGGTGGCTTCTGGGCGCTATTACTTGTCAAAATGAAACCCGTGATTCGGTCGTTAGGATTTTGAATTCAGAGGTGTTCTTCTACTAGAATAATTGCCGATCTGCTATTTAACTCTTAACCTGGACAGAAGAGAGATATTCGTACCTTTTTCCAACGTTATTTGAGCGTAAGTGAAAGTAACGAGCAAGACTGGAATTCGAACCCGGTTCCCCGATTTCTCATTCCGAGACACTATCCATTATATCACAAACGCTCTCTCCGCCTCTCTCTATGTGCCGTGTCTCTTCAGAACGTAGGTGTTAATGTTTCTCTACGATGTCCTATCAGCTGTAGCTCTTAATATATGTTGTTCTATTGTTATTTCTCCTAAACCCTGTTCCGCCACCCATTTACTCAAACTCGCTCTGTCCCTCTTGCCTTCAATCTGTCTTATGAGTATCATATTTTCCAAGTCCTCTTTCCTCATTCCGTGCCCTAGAAATATTAACGGTCTCATTGTAATTTTATGTATAAGTTTCCTTTTTGCTTCAATTTTCTCTAAAACTTCGTTGCTCACAGGCTCGGATCATGGTATCCTCAGTAGACTCCTCTAGATCCTCTGTGGCTTCAGTTCTATGCTTTATCTGAGGAGATTATCCAGCATTCACTGTCATATAGTATGACTGATATAAACTAAATTATACGCACATCTATAATATGTTGAAAGCAATAACAAGGAAGATATTATGCTTTATTCATTCTCATTAACTACTTATGTCTAAGTGACTTCGCCACGTTTTGCTTGGGGTGAAATGAATTATACAATAGATCAAACAAATATTCTCAAGAAATTACGTTCTTGTTCAGGTTGCCTGACAAACCGAGGAGCTGAATATGAAGGACTATAATTCATATATTTTCTTAAGTTAAGATGTAGAAATTTTAGAAACATTTTCCGAAATGATCTAAGAGGACATTATCCTCATTCTTCGACTCATGTTGATACCATCTTGCAGAAATATATTTATTACCATGGTTCGTCTGAGCAGAGATGGTACGTACCTATATCACTGATCGAAATAAAAATACACGATGTAGAACTTAAAATCGAATATGTTGCAAATCAATACAATGAAATCTAAAATGAAAATTGATTAAACTTTGTTGGAGAAGAACGAAGTCGGTTGTTGTGGTAAGAATTGATTCTTCTCTTGGCTTGCTTTTCCGGAGACAATCTCAGTTTGAATCTACTTGACTCGGCAATCCTACGATTTATTTCGATTAAATTGACTTTTTATACTTCTCCCGGTTCCATTTGATTAGAGACGCAATCAAATCTTACAAGATTCATTGGTCTGACTGTTACTCCATTAGCGCTGTCTAGAATACCTATTACAGGAGAGCAACAGTTGTCAGCTAGCAAAGTAACTAAAAATATATTAGATCAAGATAATTTGAATATCTCGTCGGCATATGGAAGAGGCGTAATTTTTGGTGCGTCATAGGAATACCAAATATTTACGCTGCTATTATGATTTAATAAACAAAAGAAACAGACTGTTCCTTACTTGACTGCAGATATTCTCAGTGACTGGAAAGATTATATCGAGTTAGTTGCTATGTCTGATGCTAGAATAATGGGATCACACAGTGGTGATATACAACTGTTCTCACCAGAATCTATCTTGTACCTTTATACGTTGACCATTCACCCATGTATCGAATGTTGGTAACACATAGCAACTAACTCGATATAATAGTTCCAATCACCGAGAACATCTGCAGTCAACGTTAGGAACAGGTTGATACATTTGTTTATCAAGAATCACTTGATATATAGTAAAAATACCAGATCATATGTCTGCTACTAGAATAGTGGGTCACTCACTACTGCTAAACACATGTTCTCACCAAAATCTATTTTGTAACTTTATACGTCGATCATTCGTCCTTGTATTGAATATTGGTAACACATATGGTCTGGTATTTTTTTTACTATACATCAAGTGATTCTTGATAAAATCCAAAGAAGAATCTGCAATGTTATCGTTCTTGAAATGGCATTTTGGCTTCAATCACTTCACCACCATAAGAACATATCTAACCTGTGTCTATTCTATAAATAATTTATTGGCAATATTCCTTTGGTACCTCGATTTCAAGTATTTAAGAGTAGTAGTAGATTGGCATCTAGGTCACATCTTTTTTACCATTGAAATTGATACATGTAACCGTAAGTCCCATTCTAATCCTCTATTCTCTTACTTCTTGACTGTGGATCTTTTATCTGGCTTTTTACATTCCTCCACAACTACGATGTTCAAAGATTTACATGCAGCATCTATCGTTATTTATCTCCTTAAAAAGTTGTCTTTTATTGTATTTTCTAACCTAAGACATTTTTCTCCGTTTTTTTTCATTCTTAGTCGCTTTACCGCCTTCCTTGTGGTGCTATTATTCAATCAATAAATACAAAAATTAGATATGCTAAAGAAAATGACATACTTGCTCAGGTTGGCAGAAATAATTGAAGAAACTTGCGGCCCAGTCGTAATATAACTTATACATCTCCTTGTTTGATTTTCTTAATTTGAGATGTAGATATTTTAGAAATATCTTCCGCAAATATGGTATGTGTTAATATAACCCTTCCTCACGTCATCACCACTAATCTTGCTATCCGAGTTTAAATTAGGCTTCGGGCGATGAAGAGGTGGAAACGTAGGTTTAAACACATGAAGATATATGAATTATTAATGTAATTGATTTTAGACGTACATCATTAGACAATGGAATATTTTGTTTATCATCAGTTTTATTACTTATATATTTTTGCAGTGTGTATAACTAGCGATGTAATGAGAGTAGAAGATGTAGATATAATAGGTTTTCTATCTGATTTTAATTTTTAGGATATTTTTCATTTTTAAATTTAAATTAATATTCTATATTCTGATGATAATTTCTATTAACTGGAACTAGTTCAGTTGCCCGCTAAACAAGCGTGATAATGAATGCACGATGACTTAAATTGAAATGATATAACATTTTATTCTCAGATAAATGTCTCAAACTATTCGTGTTAAACGTAGTCTCAAAAATATTTTTATTTATCTAGAGTTAGCAAAAAGAAGAATGCATGGATTTAAAACAACAGTTTAATGAGTTTTTTTCGCTTGTTATTAGAGTAAGTGTAAAGTAAGTTCCACATAAATCAATAATGACAAAAATATATTGCTAATATTAAAGTTACAATCGTAATTATTTTGTATCAAATACAAAATAAATATGAGAAAATATAAGAGCGGTAATTCTGACGACGCTAAAAAGTGACGTTGTAGAATTTTCCAGCACCATCATCATCATCTCCATGAGAGAGATTCAAAGAATTCTATTAACCGTTTCTTAATGTCTGTCTCTATTTCTGAGATGAGGTATTGTATTACCATATTCACAACGTTTCGGCCGTTGTACCTTCCGGGGTAGATTGTTCTAGTTTCACTTGCCATGCATCTTCAGGACGTGTCACTTTCTGTTAGTACCCGTTAATAGCTCAACTCTTCAAGTTGAGAAGTTTTTGTTCACTTCTGCTGTGGCCAGGTACTGAATTCAGAACTATTTTGTGTCAATTCATATGATTATTTCTACCAACGCTTTTATCTACTGAGCCGAGTGTCATCATCATCATGGCGTGGCTTCGCAAAACGAAGATCAAGAGAGAGTCTGTTAACGTCGACTGCAGGCACGTTTATGATTGATAAGTTCAATGCAGGACAGGGTGAACGCGAACCTCTCCCTCAGGCTTGCGCAGTAGATTTATTTTTAGGTGAAGTGCAGTGTGCGCTGAACTATCCTAACCATTACACCCGGGATTCGATCTGTCATGTCCTAGCAAGCTGGGGCGATGACAGTGAATTCTCCGGGTTGTAGGTTTTAGAGTGTTCTTGACTTTGCCAATCGTTAGGGAAAAATGACAAAAAAAATAAAAAGCCGTGAGTATCAATATGTATACTCTGATTGTTCGTTCATTGTCTATGAATCTAATTCTTCCATTTGGTATTGATGACAAAACAATTTCCAAACCATTTACTTTATCCAAAAGCTATTGTCCTATCAAACGTCAGTATTAATTAACGTTCTTGATTTGGCTTTCTTGGATACAACATAAGGTAATGTTACAATTATCAACGTCCTTCTTTCCTTTTTTTCGAAAGATCTCTAACATTAAATGTACCGATGGCAATGCAACTGAAAGCATTTACAAGGTTATAAATAACAGGCTGGCAACATTTAACGGATATAGCACAATACATTTAAGATATCAAAGTTATTTTTGTAGAATTAACGCTTGAGTAATGTAAAAAATGACGTCATTATAAGTGAATAATAACATGGCGGCAAAAAGTGGAATTTTTTTATAATGAAAAACCGTAGGAAAACCAAAAAATGAAGTTAAGTCAGCCATTATCTGATTTAATGAATTTTTTTAAATTCTATTCCTATATTTGGTTTCGATTTCTTAAAAAAGTGAAGATATGACACTCTCTATTCTAAACATGTTTTATGATCTTTTATAAGAATTCATTATTTTTATAGATAAAAATGTTTAAGAAAATGCTCTGTTTATAATAAACAGTATTAACTACATTTATCGGTTTCAATATCCGGGAAATTTCATAGAATATATGTCCCCCGACAGGAATAGAACCTGTATCCTACACGATTTGATTCTTATTTTCTATGAAATTTATCAGGTATTCAGGCCGCTAAATGTAGTTAATACTGTTTATTATAAACAGAGTATTTACTTAGATATTTGTATCTATAAAAATAACGTATAATCAGAAAATGTATATAAATAATTGCCGAAGAATAACAGTTAAACATAGAAATGTCTATAGTCGGAACATTTGTCAGGTACATTTCATTAATATCAATAGAGAAATAACGGATTCTCTATGTCCCATCATTCGATCTCATTTTTCTATGTGCTGTCTACCTTTACGAAGTAGGAAATCATGTCCCTCCAGAACTTTCTGATCTTGTGCGTCTTCGAAATGATTGTTGTTTGTTATCTCTCCTAATGCCCGTTCGAGCAAATAATTACACCATTAATTTAGGTCAGTTATTTTCTGCTTTAGTCTGCTCTCCATTCTATATATACTGTGAGTGTCAGATTCCCCAGACCCTCTTTCCTCATTATATGCCGGAGAAATTTCAGTTTCTCTTCTTTATACTAAGTATACGTGTACGTGTCGTTTTTGTTTCCAATTTCCTGAAAAAAAAAACTCCTTACTGATGTCTAGTCCATAGTATTCTCAGCATCCTTCTGTAGATCCACATTTCTCTTCTTCATCTGTAAGTATATTGTCCAGCATTCACTATCATATATGAGGATCGATTAATTAACAGTTCATTAATCTTTTCATTCATTCTCACGAGCTTGTTCTGTTTCTTAAATACTAAAAAGTATAAAACATTGGAGTCCCTACCATTTACATAAGCGCAATCGCCAAAAACAGGCAAATACCCGGCTTTAAAATAACAAATCAGCATTAAAAAATTAAAAATAATCATTTTATCTACCATAGTCTTACAAAGAACCCATCTCAAGATAAATAAAAGTACAGATGGATAGAAGATGTTTGAACGTGCGTGCATACGTATATATGTGTGTGCGAGAAAACAATATTTCGGGAACATAAATAGACGAACGGTATGTGCGTTGACACTGCGACTTGCGAAAGAAATTGGCTACTCAATCCAACATTGAATACAGCGACTAATTGCACACACCGACACATGGCTGAGCATATACGCCTAGTCGCGCACTGTTCATAAATGCTTACGTTTATATGCTTGTGTGAAGTGCAATGCTTGAATTTGCGTGTATGTATGTCTAAGTACGTATGAGTGGCATTCCGACGACAATTTTTCCTCCCACTACCATAAAACACCGATATACGCAGCCATAAATAAATCCCAAATTTAAAAATTGACCAGTGTATTTGACGATCGCAGAGAGCATAAAACCTAGGGTCACAAACTCACATCAATTCCAATAAATCTATCTATCTATCTATCTATCTATCTATCTATCTCTCTCTCTCTCTCTCTCTCTCTCTATATATATATATATATATATATATATATATATATATATATATATATATAAGGGGGTTTCCAGTCAGTATGTTTGTGTCGGTGTAGTAGTCTGATATTCATTTTAAACACTTTCCTAGCACTAACTGTATTTTAAAAAATAATTTGTAAGAGCCAAGGCTAAAACTGTAGAGAAACTACAGAGAATAAAACTCATTAAAATAGTAAAAGTCTAATATCTCTAGAGAATTCCCTAATATTTTCTTAATTTCTCTTAAACACACGTGTAGTGACAAAAGTTACTACTAAAGGAATGATCTACTAGACCAGTTTGCTAACCACTTGTCTGAAATGAGAGACAAAACATGTAAGGTAAATTTTTCATCTAGAATAGAAAGACGATTGTTCTATCGTTTTAATAGGTTTCCTTCAAATAACCTACAGAAATAGTTAACACAAACTAATACACACTAATGTTTTCCGCGCCACTGCGATGTTAATTTATGCATAAAGTCTATATTTCCGATGTGAACAAAAATATCCCCGTACAAGTTAGGATTTCAAAGATGATCAAAAATTTATGAACGGTTTGAAAGAGATGATTAGTTTATTTTTATAACAATATATTTTATTCCAGCTGTGTTTCCAATGTGGAACTAGGAGCTTGACTAGTGTTATGGTCCAATATCCTCGCACAACTGTTATGGTTCAAGGTTAGGACCAAGGAAGAACAACACGAACACAAGAGTAGGTATAACAAAGATATATAAAACAGAATAATAATACAAGATGTTGAAAGGTGTTAGTATGACTGTCAGTCTGGTTTAGAGTGAACTACTATTGTCTCGACTCGTTACACTTCCGTTCTATGTCTCTCTTGAGAGGCGCAGTCTTTATGGTGTCAGGAATAGTTCATTGTCGTTACGGGTAAGTTCCCATAACAACTAGATCTTAAAAAGCTTAAATATTCTTCTGTGTCCTTCAATCCATGAGTCTAATTTAAAAATAAATAACTGAAACAAAAATTACAACTAATTCCCCCGCCCCTGTTTAGATTGAGAGATAGGTTTTTAATATCACGCTCTGATATTTGAAGCAAGGACTGACTCAAGGAGGTATTTTTTATAAAACTCACGCATAAATCACGCACCAATCCATCTGTCACGTTTTGTTGAAGGGCAAAGTATTAGATAAATATCAGATTTGAATTAATATTTGGCGTGTTTATTTCTTTGCCGAGTATATGTAAAACTGTATGCAAGGAGAGCGAAAGACTTGGGAAATAGAGGTAGCAGAGGTGTAAGGGTCTGGTAGATCATACTAAACAAGGAGAGATATATGTAAACACTTCAATATTTAAACAGTCTGTTGTTCGTAAGGTAATTTCCTTTTAGCACAAAGAATATAAACACACGTTTAAGCTAAATTTATTTAAATATTAGTTATCATTTATGTAATCATTGTAATTTTCAACTATTAAAGCCAAAATGAAAAAGCATATGTTCAATTCCATGCTTTCGCTCAAAAAATGTTTGAAAGAATTCATTGTTTCAAATTCCTTGTTTTCTAAATGTCTTGCAGCTTATGAAATGATTGAAGCAAATGAAAATCTGTAATGGTTATATCTGGTATTTTCTATGGAAATTCTGGAAGAATCTTCAACCCTGAAGATCTTATATTTTATAGGGTTTGCTTTGCACATTGTGTCTTTGAATTCTCCTGCTTGAGAATAACAACTTGTTCTTTCACAAAGCAGGAACAATTTGATGTCATGTTTTGTTTACCCACTGAAATTGTTAGCAATAAACTTTTACAGTGATGTCCGTTCACTGTTCCATATTTCGTAATGGACGACACCTTTTTCTATTCCACCAGAAACTATGTACCCACATACCCATATACATATATATATACACCCATATATACATACAATTACATATAATTACTAATAAAAAAAATAAAAACCCACCTATATACCTACAAGTATATATACTTACATATTCATATCCTTACACGCCCACTCCAAATATGTGTTCACAATACACAATTACAACAATGCATGTCTATTTTTCTCTATAAAAACATATACATATAGATATCAAAAGATGTATCAATGTTCCAGTTCAATTACATAGTTATATACATACATTTATGTGTTCACATTCATATGTGCATAGCAACCTTTCCAAAAGCAAAGAAATAAAGATCATGTAATATTAGTCTTCCTATATAGTTACTTCTAAATATATTTCATTAGGTTGAGGTTGTTCTTATGTCGGCATTTAAAAATTAGTTCATTATGTCTGTTTAGTAATACATCCGGATTTTTATGTTTTATTATGAGGATCTTTTCTTTTAGACATAAATCGCATCAGTCTCTGAAATTTATTGGAGTTCTGGCTCTCGAGATGATTTTCCACTTTATTTGTGGGGTTAAGCCACCCTCCAACAAATCCCAATAATGCTTTGACAGTGCCGTTTGGTTCTTTTTAAATTTATCTTTGAAGGACTAGCGATGGTTATATAATCGATGTTTCCAACTTCCCGCCGATATTCCTATGTATATTTTCTTCTGTTCCATATTATCTAGGAAAATTGTTGCCACATATATTAAATTTTTTCGGCCGTGTATACTCCTTCAACTGAGCAATCTGATCCTGTCCTGTAATTACATGTTGATATTGTCATTTGGGATGCATTACGATCCATTTGTATTTGATTGTTATGATGATCTCTCAAAATATTGCTATTATGTGAGCTAATAAGTTTTTCTATATTGTTCATGCAAGATTAGCTGATCTTTAAATTCATTTTGTTGAACATCTTTTTTAAAAGTTCATTTTTGCTAAAGTGTTTTTCTATTAGTTTTATGAAGTACTTTCCTATATTAATATTAGAAAGGTTACAAAAAGTTGGGTTGAACCATATAATTTTCCTTTTCCTATTTTTGGATTTAGTGGATGTTTTATTAACTGACTTATCTATATAATTTTGTGTCTGTTTAAATTTACCTTTTAATAGGGCTTGATCATATTTCGGCTTATTTTGGTTAAAGATGGTGTTAAAGATGAAGTAAAGTCTGATGATCCGCAGTCTTTTAAAATGAAATAATTTATTACATGGAACCTTAAAAAGTGGTCTGTTTTTATTTTTGTTTAAATTATTAGCACTGATTTTCCATAGAGTTCTCTGGATTTTATCCTCCTTGTGTCTACCCATACGAATTATCTAGTTTTTCGTAAACTATATATATATATCTATATATATATATATATATATATATATATATATATATATATATAACAAGTATGAAAGCTGACCAGATCCTACTACAATAAATATTAAACAGCTCTGCAAGTATGGTCTTCCGACATTGTCTTGAGCACGTTCAGTTTTAACAAATATTTGACATATTTATAAGGGAGTAGTCCTAATATCAATTATGTGGATATAGGAATCAATAGCGGATCGGAACAGTCAATGTACGGCTAAACCATGATATTCAGAGCAGGCATGTCAGCTTTCATTCCTATGTATACCCTGTCACTATTTCTCTCTCTCTCTCTCTCTCTCTCTCTCTCTCTCTCTCTCTCTGATATATATATATATATATATATATATATATATATATATATATATATATATATATATATAACAACCGGATTGTACCTTGAATCTCTGCTATGCAAAGTGCCAATTTAATTAAATTTATACAAGGATTTCTTTAGCTAGGGTTATTTTTGTGCCTTTACAGCATTGTTACTTGTATATTCATTATTTGTTTTCCATAAAAATTATTATATCAGTCCGCGTATATAAACGAACACTTACATATTACAAAAATAATAAACATTCAGAATATATTATAAAAACATTATTAAAAAAATTTAAATAAGCATAGCACGACATAGATTTATACATTTTACTACATTACATTAGAACCTTTTTTATAAACAACTACAAAAAAGTTAAGCGTTTATATGTGTCTCATGATTTGATGGTAAACAATTAAATATATCCACGCTGACTTGCTACCGTTACTTATTTTGAAATAAATGCGGTGAAGATTCAAGTATGCATGACAAAACTAGAATTATTATTTCGAAAAAAACTACATCTGTTTAAGTATTAGTTCAGTTTATTCACGCAGTGTGTTAAATATGAATTAATATTAATTATTTTTTGTGTATTTATATTACATTTTATGGAAGTGATTTATATTTTAATGTAAAGAAATAAAATATTTTTGTTATCGTAAAATAATTTATCTTCATACTTTAAATCAGGATATATATGCATTAAGGCGCTGTTGGTGTTTTTATTAATTTTCGGGCCGGAAAATTACTTATTATTAACTAATAATTGAAACAGAAATTATGCTTTTTATTTTAGAATAAAAAGGGACTACATTAGTTTTAAGCTATTATTCCAAAGTATGATTATTGTCAAAAAACAAGCGTATATGATTATTGCCATTGAATTTATGTCCTTTAGCTTCCATGACCATTGAATGTCTCACATGTATCATTGAACTCAGTACAATCACGTCTTTCATGAAAGGCTTCACTTACATCGGGTTATTTCAATATAACATCATCAAACAAGCTTCAGTATCTTCACTGCGTTCATACGACTCTTTTTCCGTATTCGCAATTTGAAATTTCCTCGTAACTTCTTGTGATCAAAATCGCGTTGAACGCTTTGCAACACACGTACATTATATGCGTCACTAAGATCAAGTTAAAAGCTGATAATCCACTAATGTTGGAGGTTTTGGGTACCCTGGTATACTAGTGAGCCAGCCAAAATGAGCTGACTCATTTTAGCTGGCTCACGAGTACACCAGGGTACCCAAAAAATCCACCCACCATTTTGGGTACATTATGGAAATAAATCATGTTACCATGTGGTATTCTTGTTTGGGTTTTGATGGGAATATGTTCTACGGATGGTTAAATTGAATTCTAAGTTCAGGTAACGTCAAACAATTGACATCGATTTTGCTGATGCCATAGCAACCAGGTGAGTCCGATGTAGCATCGTCTCTTCGAACTCGCACGTTGAAATCACCAAGTATTATCAGCTTTTCATTTTTCTGTGTGGATAATACAGCAGCACCATTGGTTTTGTAGAATGTCATTAGATTTTCTTCAATATGTTGAAGGGCTGGAGTATAGACTTCTAAGACTTTTACATACAGTCTGCATTATATCGGCGCGCGTAACTTCCTCTTGCTATCAGTAATACTAATGTGACACTCCAAATGCTTCAAAAAGGGTGTTTCTGATGGTATAACCGACACCAACAATTCAACGTTCAACATTAACCCAAATAAGTAGAGGTTATGCGTTAATTAGATAAATATCCTATGTAAAAAGGGGTTCCTGGCAGCACTACAATGTCTTTATTCGCTCTTTTTATGTTTACACGTGATTTTTCTCTTCATGGCAAGCAGATAAACTTTGGTCCGGAAGGATTCTATCTTTCCTGCAAGAGAAGTTATATTTGAATCAATCAGAGATCTTGATGTTGCTTGAACCAGCTACCATTAGTCACCGTAACGTAACCAGTGTTGGTATGACATTCGACTTTTACACATTATTCGATCATTTTAGAAATACTCTGCCTGGCGAGTGTTCTCCTTGACCAGAGATGCCCAAAAGCAAGTATCTTTGTTGGAATTGATTTCTGTCAACTGCAAACAAAACAACGTGATGATAATATGTCGGCCCCGTTCACATTCGTGACTATTCGATTTTTGATACAATGACAGACGGAAAAAGGTAAGAGGGGTCATATATACGAGGGTCAGTCAATAAATAAGGTGGATTTTTCGGTATAAGGACTTCTAATACAGATAGAAGCTTATTCTTTTTTTAATTTTTTTTTATTTTTGTTTTGCTTCTTTTTCACATGGATTTAATTTCTTTTGCAGATTAAAAAAAAACTTTGAGAGTTTGGCGATTAACAAAGATGGCCGACCAAGAAGCATGCTCCAGGATTGAACAGCGGTCAGTTATCAAGTTTTTGGTTGCTGAAGGGTGAAAACCAGTCGAAATTCATAGCAGAGTGTGAACTGTGTATGGTGCCACATGTTTCAGCCAAAACAATGTCTACAAGTGGGCTAAATTGTTTAAAGAAGGACGGAGCAGTGTTGAGGATGAAGACAGGCCTGGGGGGCCTACAGAAGTGAGGTCTCCTGAGCTGATTGAATCAGTCAATGACCTCATTCAGTCTGACAGAAGGGTGACAGTGGATGACATTGCAAGAACTTTGAGCTTATCTCTTGGGACAAACGCAGGGGTCATCAGTCATAAGGAGTCATCTTGCATCATGACAACGCAAGGTCTCACACAGCAGCTCAAACGGTGCAGACCATCAACGAGCTGGGCTGGGAACTGCTTCCTCATCCCCCTTACAGGCCAGACCTTGCCCCTTCAGACTTTCACCTGTTTGGTCCCTTGAAAGCGTTCACGAGAGGTACGAAGTTTAAAAGTGACGATGAAGTCAAAAGTGTTGTGAGCGACTTGCTGAGACATCAGTCCAAACATTTTTACGCTGACGGAATACGGAAGCTTGTGCACAGATGAGAAAAGTGTGTGACAATGCTGGGCGACTACGTCGAAAGATTTTTTAAAAAGTAAGCTTCTATCTGTATTAGAAGTCCTTATACCGAAAATTCACCTCATTTATTGAATGACCCTCGTATATAATCGTATATATGCCTGAAATTTGCTTAAAACACAATTCTATTTAAATGATAGTCTAGATTACCGTATCATGATTCCAAAGAAATTCTGATCAGCCTTTAAGTCGATCTAAACTTTGGCACATTCTGCCATAAATAAAGCCTTTATTTCTGTACTTCATAGATAATTACGATTCGCATGAAAACGTAAAAATATAATTGGTTTCTGTGTGAGCAAAAGTTCTTTTTCTATCTGCTTCCGGGCGACTGTCGGGCATTTCCCATACTGATTGTTTCCCTAGGTGTGATCAAATCTTAACTACGGATCACATTTAATGCAATATTTTTAGTCTCCACTTCTTGTATTCTCCCTTCTCGATTTTGGAGTTCCTGCCAGGGAAAATTGAATTAAAAGAATCCAGAAGGAAGCAGAAACTCAATACTAAACAGGTCACAAGTGCTAAATATTTACACCTGTTGATAAGACCGAGGAGGCGTGTGTAGCGGACGATAAGCGAACCGATCTACTCCTATATTCGATATGCAATTTATTACCAAATACATATTTCCATGATGTGATTACTTTCCCTCTTAGTATATATATATATATATATATATATATATATATATATATATATAAAGAAATATAGTCTGAAAGTGTGCTACATTTATGGGATAAAGTGCTCAATATCAGAGATAGAGCGTGTGTAAATATAAAAGTGGACATGGAAGTCAGCACTTAGAGGCGACAGTCTGTTTCATGCTAGTGCAATCGTCAGGCAACTAGTATATGTGTGTATTTGTGTGTGTATGTGTGTATAGGTTCGACTTGGATTATATACCAACGGATTTATTACCTCTACTATATATATATATATATATATGTATATATATATATATATATATATATATATATATATACACATATATAAACACACACATATATATATATACACACACACATATATATACATACATATATATATACATATATATATATATACATATATTTATATATATATACATATATTTATATATATATACATATATACAACTATATATATACATATTTATATAAATATATATATAAATATATATATACATATATTTATATATATACATATATATATATCTATATAGATATATATATATATATACTTATATATATATACATAGTGTGCGTGTGTATACATATATATATATATACATATATATATATATATATATATATATATATATATATATATATATATATATATATATATATCATAGATGTAATAAATCTGTTGCCATATAATCCAAGTGGTACCTATTAATATAAAATATTAAAACTGATCCACAAAAAGAGCTTATAAGTCATTTATTATTACAGAACAAATAATTAGAACACAATAAAATCCAACATTCTCTTATATGCGGAATAGGCTTATTTCAACTGACGAGATTCGTCAGTCTTATTCAACGCTGGTATAGACTGACTTCGTCTCGGAAATAGAAATCTATTTGTGACAGCTAAAAAAAAAAGAAAAACAAAAGAAAAAACCGTCGTAAATCTAATACAGACTTTATTCATTTCACTATTTCAGTCAGCTGAAAGGCAAGAGATCTTGGTCAGCAAAGTATGGAATGTATTAGTCTTACAGGCAAGAGGTTTTTATCAAATTAAACACGGATATTATCCTTAAAACATTAAATTCCGTTTCATGAAGAACGAATTTTTATTTTGAAACTAAGAAATGAAGAAAAGTATTTTAAACAATAAATTGTATAGATAAATTTATGTTTGTATATAGAAAAATACAAAATCATACTTAAAAGTACTCTTCCAAGTTATATTTAAAAATAAGATATATTTCAGTAAATTATAAATATTTAGAAAAGTTATATTAAAAGTAAATTTATATTTAAAAAAATATATTTAATATAAAATCAATAATTTATATTAAAGAATAAAAATATTTAGAAATAAAAATATAAGATAAAATAAGTTATACATTTAGAAATAAAAATGTGTATATATATATATATATATATATATATATATATATATATATATATATATAGTGTGTGTGTGTGTGTGTGTGTATGTGCGTCTGTATTTATTATTGTGTGTGTATCTGACAAATAATTGTTAAATTGACATACCTGTGAAATAGTGATATTGACATGATTAGAGGTAAAAATGGAGAACATATTTCTGTTATATATTGTATAATTTAAACGTTAATTTTTGTGGACACCTTATTTGAGTAGACGACCCGTTTATTTATTAAATATTACATTTATTTATTTTCGTCTATGCACCTGAATATTCGAAGAAATATTATTAAACAAAAATATGGACCTGCGGCAGATGTTTTTAAATAAGATTTCTCGAATAAGACGGTAGACGAAAATAAATAAATTTACTGTTTAATAAATAAACTGAGTGTTTACTCAAATAGATGTATCTATTAAAAGTAAAGTAATAAAATAAAAATATGTTGGTTAAATAAATAAATAAAGCATCACTTCATTAGAACTATATTGAACGTACATATATGTATATATGTATCGCATTCTCATCCTAACACACACACACATTACTAATCAATGAACACAAAAGAGTCCTTAGAATAAACAACTTAAATAATGCCTTAGTAATACATAGGAATAAATTCAACCATAATTTTGATTTTAAAAATTCTATACTTATAAAAAAAGAAAATAACTCACTCAGAAGGAAGATTCTAGAGAGTGCCGCCATATAACAATACCCAAATATTAATCTACGCCCAGGCTTTTTCCTTAGTTCACCTTTTCTAACAAAATTACTGCTCTCACAAACAAATGTACACAAAAACATATTAAAATCAAAAGAAAATGGTTCAATCTATCAACACAGATTAATGATAATATTCTCCGCGCCCGACATTATCGGACGTTATTTTCAGTTAACAATATGAAAATAGCGTTTCCTACATCCCAGTTGCTAAGAACACTCTTTTTTTTGTTTTTAATAATTTTCTTTGTTTAATAAAATTCATTTCGTTTCTTGCTTTGAAAAAGTCCGCATTGGACAAAACGCGTCAGCAATTACTATTTTCCTATTGTCATTTATATATATATATATATATATATATATATATATATATATATATATATATATATATATATATATATATATATATATATATATATATATCCTCGAAGTTTCCAAAAGAGTATAAAATGGAAAAACGACGCCCATAATCACTCGATCAAACGTAAGGAACGAATAAAATGTTCCTTTTGTTTACATAGGTTCGGCTGCTTAAACTTAATATAAATAGCCTTAAGAACTTTGAGATGGTGAAGCGATTGATCACTTTTGAGAAAGTATTGGCCGAAAGGGTCCCATCAAGTTTAAGTCAATATGTAGTTATTTATGTATCAAGAATAGTTTTTGAGGGAATATGTCTGACAATGTGGAAAAATCTTTCGTGTGACATGTTTTGTTTCTTAGGATTTTATTAGAATTTATGTTTATGTTTCCGTTGATGCGACTACACAAGAGCACAAACGAGGGCCGCGGTGAATTTAAATCTAGTAAAATAAAACATACATATATAGACTTCAATATATGGCGTAGTTATATGTGATGGGTTCAGAATATCCGAGACAGAATGTTTATAAATATAAATTGGGTGAATATTTAAATGAACACTGTATATTCATACCACACACACGTGCGCGCGCACGCACATACATATATATATACATATATATATATATGGATACATACATATATATATATATATATATATATATATATATATATATATATACATACAGATATACATACATATATACATATATATGTATATATTTTTACATATATATATATAAATATATGTATATATATATATATATATATATATATACATATATATATACATATATATGTATATATACATATATGTGTATATATATACACACATACATACATACATATATATATGTGATATATATACATACGGTTGTATGTATATATATATATATATATATATATATATATATATATATATGTATATATAGCATAATGAGAAGCCACGTATACTTTCTTGATATGTATATAATATGGATAAAATAACTGAAAAAAATTGGGTGTTTTTTTGCGAAAGTATTTATTTATATGTTTTATATATATTTAATATTTCAGACCACCTCTGAGGAAGGACCGAGGTGGTCTGAAATATTAAATATATATAAACACATATAAATAAATACTTTCGCAAAAAACATCCAATTTTTTTTCAAATATTTTATCCATATATATATATATATATATATATATATATATATATATATATATATATATATATATATATATATATATATATTAGAGAGAGGGAGAGAGAGAGAGAGACCAATTCCTTTACAAGTTATTTGTACCTCTATGTATTCATATGTGTATATTAGTTTATTTAATAATCAGATTTTCTGGGACAAAATAAATTCCTTTCTACTCTCATTTTCTTGGCGAAACATTGATTTCCCTCAAGCTTTAAAGCACGTTTTCTGTTTCGATGAGGTTTATCGATCGCCTGCCCAAAATGCATCGATAAAAATGGATCGAAACATTTTAAGAAGGCATGAGATTATCCATACACATTTTAGTGGCTGGTACTTAAAATTTACGTGACTGACTTCGCCTTTAAACAAAATCTAAATTTTTATTCTCACTCACATTTTAATCTAATTTATTTGTTTTATTAATTTTTCCTACAGATAAATTGACTGAGATATTCAGTTTAAGAAATAAGGTTGTCCTGTCTGTATAAAACTGTTTTGCGTAGATTTTTTCGTGTAAATTATAAATCAAGGATACATAAATGCCGAAGGCTTAAAAACTTGTAAACACCAAAAATACAAAGGAAATACATTTCCTTCTTTTCAAAAACAGCGGCGCAGATGCAAAATAACAAAATAGATATTGAAGATTTTGTAGATATGACAATATATTCCAACAGACATTCGGTAAGATGTCGCGTTATTTCTGTTTATTTTTATAAATTTGAAATTGGCATAAATGTGCTGCTATTGTGGCACACATCTCAAGATATACTGGTAAGAAATGTAACAATACATATATATATATATATATATATATATATATATATATATATATATATATATATATATATATATATATATATATATATATGTATGTATGTATGTATATATATATATGTATGTATATATATATATGTATATATATATTATTTTTAGGAAATGGATAAAATTCCGATATATTGTTATTTTTTATTTGTTTTGTTTAAACGTCATTTATGATGAATACACGTATTCGAGTAGATGCTTTGTTTTTCAATTAAAGATTATTTTTACCCGACTACATCTACCGGCCTGAATATTGCAGAGAACTTGTCAGAAAAATAAATCTTGCACACACACACAAACACACACGCACAAACACACACACAGACATACGCAAAAACACACACATACATTTACATTTACATATATATATATATATATATATATATATATATATATATATATATATATATATATATATATATATATATATACGCGATAATGCTATATATCTTTTTTATATATCAAGGACAGTTTTAAAAGAAAAGATGTATGACAAATTGGCAAAAAATTTGACGCGTTACATCCGTACTAACTTCATCGGATTGGATTTATTTACATTATTGTAACTACTCTTGCGCATGAACGACAGAACCTGGCAGTTTTAAATTTTACGAATATTTTATATTTTGCATACCATCTTGCCAATTTTTTTATAGATCTTTTTACTTTTTGTTTTCATAATCTTTGTTATTAAATCACCAACATGGTGATAACAGGTATTCTGCCAAGAACCCGGATGCATATTTACTGTGGATGAACAAGAGATTAAGGCACTTTCTAGATAGTTTCGTCTTCGAGAATTATCGCCCCTTTCAATTCGAGTAGATTTTTTTATGTCAAAATTGTGGTCAACTTCTTTACGGTAATATCTTGCGATTTCAGCTATAAAATGATGAGACATTGCCTCTAATCGGGTACAGCAGCTAAATACATAAATTATTAGTGAGATAAAGAAATTTCATCAGAACAATTAACATGAAACTATTCATAGAGAAGACAGAGGGGAGCTACGTTACGGCGCTTGGACTCTAACTCAGATGCCAAATCAAGACCAATAACATTATGGATTCATTTTTTTGTGATTTAATCGATAATCTCTTAATATATAGCAGAATCACCAGACAATATCCGGCAGCAATAATAAAAGCATAGGAAATCGTATACATATATATATATATATATATATATATATATATATATATATATATATATATATATATATATATATATATCAATTATGTAGTGCGTGTTCAATTTATATAACGTAAATCATTCACACGAAAGACAAATAATGAAGCTAATTATATGGCAAGAATAATTAGCTTCATTATTTGTTTTTCGTATGAATGATTTACGTTATATAAATTGAATACGCACTACATAATTGATATTAAAATAACCTGATCCTAAGTGCGAAATCCTGATAATAACTGTGACATTACTCTAATTATTGAACAATTTAGTTCATGCCACCTTTACTATAAAAAAAAGCTTACTTCTTCAGTACAAGAACGCACATTTTTCAAATTAAAAAAAAAAAAAAATTTCAACCTCAGCGTCGCGACTGCACGCTCCAAAATTATTCTTACATTTAACAATATCACATTGCTAAAAAAACACTTCTTTCGGTCTGGACTATCTTTCGATGTCTCATTATTACCTGGAATTTAACAAAAACACATTCAAATGTCTACCTGATGATGGTCGTTCGAAACGATTGAAATCCCGGCTAGTAGAAAAAATAAGACCTGATAAAACCGGAATTTATAAACAAGGATCATACCATTCATTAACGGATTCGAAGTTGATTGTATTTTATTATTAAATATTGTTTGCGAGAGTGATTCTTGCCATATAATTAGTTTCATTATTTGTTTTTCGTATGAATGATATACGTTATATATATATATATATATATATATATATATATATATATATATATATATATACTTCTTTACTTCCCTCAAGGAATAGTCTTATGTTTTCAAGAAACGCTTTATTGAATTGGAAGTAGATGGCTATTTTCGTATTTAGAACACGCTTCTTTAAAGATGGAGTGGCCCATTACCGAATGGTCTATCTTACTACAGACTGCTAAAACTAAAGCCCAGGAAGCATATCTCGCCTTTTCAGTAGAAGAATGCGCTGATTATATTATTGTGAAGTCAGGCATCGTTTAAAATATATGAATTATTGCCTCTAGCTTACCGTCAATGATTCGGGATGTTATGGAAAATCGACGGACAAACTTAAGTTGTGTTTTCGAGTGGAAACGAATCTTATTTTGACAAGTGGAGCCAATCGAGAAATATCGAAGTTTACCATGATAGTCTAAGGCAACTGATTGTTATAGAATTGTTTAAAGAATATGTTCTTGAAAACATAAGAATATACCTTGAGGGAAGAAATCTAGATTCGGTATAAGAAATGGCCATTCTTTCCGACGAATATGCGTTAACGCATAAACGAAATACATCAAAATACAGCGGAAACTTCTTACCTGGAAATGGTCCTGGTCTAAGACTTGGAACAATTTCGGGTCCGAGTTTATATTCGAACTAATCATGCGGTCCTAACTCGTCGTTTACCTCGTATAAAATTGCAAGGAAGAACACAATCAGTACGAATCCAGACGGAAATAATTCCCAGTCATCAAGATTTCGGCAAGTAAACAAATGGCATGGGAAATTCCAAATGTGCCAATATTGTAATAAAGTCGGGTACATCGTGTCGAATTGTTGGACCAAACAAAACAAGGAGTCTAAGGCTTCAAACCAAAATAAACCCCAGTGGTTAATTTCTTCTAACCAAGGTATGTCGTGTAGAATATTTGTTGTTAAAGATGTGATGAAGGAATACAGGCCATTGTTGTCGGATGGATCTGTTTTATATTTGTAATAAAGTCGGGTACATCGTGTCGAATTGTTGGACCAAACAAACAAGGAGTCTAAGACTTCGAACCAAAATAAACCCCAGTGGTTAATTTCTTCTAACCAAGTCGTGTAGAATATTTGTTGTTAAAGATGTGATGAAGGAATACAGGTTACGGATCAGAATTTTATTGAAGAGTTCTCGACCGCGTGAATCAAATTCGGCCACGGCGAATCTCTTGATATATAGATTGTCAGCAGTGAGTTTGTAAATGTCTCTCTACATCGAATTAATTTGAGGTCAGACCTATTCCTGTTGGTGTCGTTTCTAGTCTGCCTAGAAAAGGTTACTAGGGAACGAGCTAGCTGACGGGAGGGTAAATATATCCTAGAACCGGTCACCTCAATAGAAACAAAAAATGGAAGAAGAAATGCCTGGAATGTTTCCTTCATGTGCGTGATTCGGCCGCAGCCCAAGGGAAAATATGAAGAAGAGCGACGAATGGTAAGTGACGAGATAATCAACCTGTCTCAGACCATTTTAAACTACAGCATCGATTTTAAATGCCATCCTGATAGTCTCAAGAAAACATAGCGTTGGTAATGTAGAGCCCGCTATAAATGTTTCCGTATCAAGGAGACAATTCTGGATAGATCAGGGGAGTGTTCCCGAAATTATTCTTCATCTTAATCACGCATTGCCAAATGAAGAATTGGAGAACGTTCCAACAGGATTTCTCGTTGAAAACAAAGTGTTGATGATGGAGTGCAGACGTCTACATATTCCAGCTTCGGAAGAGTGGGCAGTGGTTTTCTGCAACATGGCGGAAATCAACTTCTTTCAAGAGAATTAGGAAGGTACTCCGGAGGATAATTTATCTTTAGGATATTGATTGGAAGGTGGAAATTGTGGCGAATCATTCTATTTGGAGGACAACCTTACGGCACTTCAGAAGCTGGAAAATGTATTGACAGAGGCGATGCATGCAGCCAGTAGTTGATAACAAGAAGCATTCTAGAAGGTTTACCGGCAACAAGCAGCGTTGAAGAGGATTGTACTACCATCCTACGGGTCATGTTACGCCTGTCAAGTGATATCGAACCAACCGTTCGCTCAGATCTGGTAGATCAGAAAAAAAGGTTCCTCATGTGGCAGTGTACTGTCAAGAGTATAGGAACTTCTTTCCAAATGCTGTCGCCACTGACATTCTTCCTCTTGTGAAATAACTCAGTGACCAAGATAAATATGTTAAGAAGATATGTCTTGGCTCTCCGGTTGTTTTTATGAAGCAGGAATTATTTGAAAGATTTGGGGTTGAGGATCATGTCATACAGATGTTATTGGACCCTGCTGGTTCCGGCAGACCTGAAGAATTCTGTACAAAAGTTGCAGCATTAATGCGAATGGTGGCACCTTTACCTGGCCGGGAGATGACAAAACGCCTGCTTCTTGCTCACTCTACTCAAATGTGTCCCATCAATATCATAAAACACTAAGATTAAAGGGAGAAGATGGAACTTATAGGTCCATAGGTGAAAATCTGCATTTGAATCATATGTGGAGAGAAAGCTTTTTCCACCAATGCGTGGTATCCTGTTATATACTTTCGAATAAGATGAAAAATAATAAGAAAATTGAAGATCGCAATGCTGGAGTCTGAGATTGCAAGAATATAATCTTGACATCCGTCACAATAAAAGTCTTTTTTTGTTTTACTACCTATCTGTTCTGAGTCCTGCTTCGTCTAAGAGACTTTAGGAAAGGAATTTGGGGTCGCTTGACAACAAACAAAATGCCCTCCTATGAAATATCAGAGAAGGAATTTTTATTTGTTTGGAAAGAAACTGAATGACCTCGTAATAAAGGGAGTAAGAATCGGTCGTCTACGCTCACGTAACATACATCGGCAAGTGGAATTTTGGCATGGTAACTTTAGTTTCCCGATGACCTCCAACGACAACAGTTCGCAGGAAAAATAGACTCTCCTCATGCGATCGTATGAGATGAGAAATACACCAACAAGCAAATTCCATTACTTATTGCGAAAAGAATAAAGAAATTTCTCTCAGGCCAACAAACATAACAAAGATTGGTGTACTATGTGCGGTGGGACATCCTTTTGTTGGCAATGAAAAAATCCATTTTAAATTATTTGTCAATGCATTCCTTATCTTTGGCTTGATCTTTTCGCGGTATTGCCGACATTCAATGCACGCATCGATAATTTTTATCAAACAAAAGCCTTCTCAAAGGTTGCTAATGTCTTCAAATATATCTGAGAGGTGCACACTAGAATCTTACGTGAATACGCAAAAATACATACCACATTCTGAAATGCATTTTAGTAACATCAATCTAACGTTTGTCAAGATCAGTGAAACCGTTTTATAGCCCAAGTTTATGGTTTTCAAAATATTCAAATACAGAATACGAGACAGGTTTTACTAATTATGTGAATGTGAAAATTGCATGCACGGTTGTTACGAGGCAGTAGTTTTCATGTGGCTGTTCATAATATTCTGTTTCAACTGCGTAGGTAAAATTATTAACAAAGCCTATTCTCATGACACTGTTATATTTCCATGCAGCAAATTTTATTGGGGATGAATGACGAGCAAATCTTAATTCCTATTCGAGTTTATAAGATAGATTAAAATATCTAATCCGAAATCGAACACATATATAATTTATGTACGCTTAACTCTATTGATTCAACGTAGTTGAATCCAAAATATTTAAATTTTGTTTTCTTTGATACTAGGATCGAAATGTTAATAAACAAATTTAAATGTTGAAAATAATCCATGAAAAATATTTGAACTAATATCGGGGTCAATATTATAATACTTTCTTTTACAAAAGTAAAATTCAGGTCATTATGCGAACTTAAAGACGTATATCTTAAATTGTTTCTGTAAACAGATAAAAAGAGGAATTATTGTTATAAACAGTAACGCAGATTATACGTTCTTCTATGTGCAGGTAAGAATTCTAGAAATCTAATAATATTATTTCATAATATATTGTCACATAATATAATTATAATATAATTGTAAAGTATTGCGTCTCTATACGGTATTTGAAAAACAAACCAAATTCCACCCACCGACGAATGAAACGGATCCCGCCAAAGGTCAGGTCCAGCGAATTAAAACCAATAGTCACACCGGTTTCAACCCATGAAATATTAGTGGGAAACTTTGAAATCTCATTATTTAGAATGTATTTTATTTGATGTTTATTCTGAAGAGAGTCTCCTTTTATTTTTAGGTATTTCTTGATAGTAAAATATGATTTGAATTCCGACAAAATGATGAATATCTGAAATAAGTCTTTAAATAAACTACAAAACATTGGTAACCCGTAAAAATCAATCGACCAATCAAATTAATAATTTATTATCATTGAAATATATTCAAAATGTTGCTTTCCGAATGCAACGCTTTTTTTCTGATACTCGTCTAAGAAGAGGTAATCGGGAGATATGATGTAAAAATCGTTGATGATATACTTCAGAAAATAGAAATCTCCAATGGCGAGAGACAACGTGATTAATGTTAATGATGTGGAAGCTGCATTTAAAAAAAAATGTAGAATATGATTGATGTCAAAGTTGAATCTTACATTCTACTGATGATACAAATGCCCAATTAATCTTTTTTTTCTGACGCAGGGGGTATGTAGAAACAGTCGTAGCTGAAATGATATGAGATGCATTTTTGGTCTTTTTAAATAAAATTCCCAAAATCTCAAGACACGCATGAGAATAAAATAAAAATGACAAGTATGCGTGTCACGACATCAGTGTTTTAACGGTTAATAAACAATGCAATGTAATAGTATGCTTCGTGTTGTAAAAGTCAATGTTCTTTGTCTACGCGTAGAATTGTCGCAAAAACACCGAGCATCTTTCATATTGGCTCTTAAGTACTTGTTTATTCAAAATGTTCATGACGAAAAACAAGAGTTTCAAGAAGTGATGTGGTTGTCATCGATAGAAAGACCAGAAATATAATCCGACTTCTATTCCTGTTTGCAGAATATTTATGTAGCTATATTGCGTCTTTCATATTATGGTTTAAGCCAAGGAACACAGTATTACAAAATCGTATCTCCCGATTACCTAATCTCATACCAGTATCAGAAAAAAAAACCTTGCATTCGAAGAGCCATATTTTTAATATATTGCAATACGAATAAATTATTAATTTGATTGATTGATTTTTACGGTTTACCAAGCTTTAGTAATTTAATTAAAGACGAATCATATTTGAGTTGAAATAATAATTATGTTGTTTTTGCGAATGAATATTTTATTAACCTTTTTTTAGATGATAATAATTTTTAGTTTTGATGTTTCACCCATAGATGGGGAGAAGATGTAGATTCATAACTTTCCCAAAGGTATTTACGTGTAAATGAATGTAATTAACTCGACTAAAATTCGAACAAGTCTCTGACTTCTTATTCCGACCAACTATCCATTTTGTACTCACATCCAAGTTTGCGGCACCTGATATTCCCAAGTTGTCGCCCATCAACGAACTATCCAGACTCGACTTTGCTTAACTTCGGTGATCGGATGATCATGGGTGTTTTAACGTGATATAGCCGTAAGCTTCTATGTAAACCGATGAAAACAGATGAATTATTTCGACAAGATTTTTATTTGACTCAAGTATACCAGAACAGAGACTATATGTCCGATGTTGAAACCAGTGTAGAATTACACCTTGAACCACCATCTGTTTAACTTTTAAATGTTCTTGATATGATTGGATGCAGAGAAAAATGGCGTAATCGACAATTGACCCAAATGTCAAAAAATCTTGGACGGAAAACAGTTGACGCAATCATTCTGGTTTATTCATGTGCTACAAAAATGAGACGATACAGTTGCTAACACACACATTGTCTAAAGGAATACAAATATATGCAAGTACTTACCGTATTTATCATATATACTTATTTCGTATTTGGTTTTGTATAATTCCTAAAATTTTTGAAGTTTCATCTATTATATATTCATAGTTATAGATTCTTCTAAAAATCGGTGCAGTCCTAAAAATGGAAATAATGAAAAATTATTGCTCTATGACAATTGTAATAAATTTTGTTCTTAATTTCACATTTAATGCAAACATCTTTTGGAAATGAAATAGTAATGTCCTGATTCTATAACATTCTAAAAGGTAATGAAGAAGACAATACGCGAGTACCACGTACCGCGATAATTCATTCGTTTTGTAAACATGGCGAAGAAACCTGGACTTGACAAGAAGATCGGAACCATTGTAGTTGATGCGTACAAACAAGGTGATGAACATACAACAGTTTCCAAACGTTTAAATGTTCCTAGATCGTCAATTCGTATCTTTATCCAGAAGTTCAATGAGACTCATCGTGTTGGGAATAAGTTAAGGACTGACAGAAAACGGTTAATTTCTGAGAGAATGGAAAGAAACATTGTTAGAGGTCTCGAAGAATTTTCACTTAAAGACAAAAGGACATTGACAACGATGTAATGACATCAGCGTTGGATGCATCGACGGAGATATTAACTAGAGGCTTTCATCGAGCAGGACTTCGAGCTTGTTGCCCAAGATAAACTCCTTGGTTAAGGCTAAACACCTAAAGTGCAGATTAACTTATGCTTCAATGCATCTAGTATATGGAAAATGCTGTTCATGGTCAGATGAAACTAGAATTCATTGGTCACATGAACTCCGGTTATGGATTGAGGAAATGGAATGAAGCTCACAAACCAAAAATACCCTTCCTACAATTAAGTACAGTGGTGGAGGCATTCTGCTCTGGAGATGTTTTGTTGCTTCTAGAACTGGAGAACTATTGAGAGTACAACGTATCATGGATAAAAAGAGAAATATTTGGCGATTCTTAAAAATAATATGAAACAATATGCATGAAAGATAACTTTGGGGCGCCACTGGACGTTGCAACGTGAAAATGACGGGAAACACACGGCACGGTTACAAAATACTTAGATGACAGCAAAATCAATGTATCGGTGTCCCCCGCACAAAGTCCTGACCTAGACCCCATGGAAAGTCAATGGACATATTTGAAGAAAAATTAAGAGACATAAGTTTTTTTTCGAATATGAAGGAACTAGAAGCTATTGCCAAGGAAGAATGGACCAAAATACCTTTCAGTTTGTGTAGATATGTTGTAAGGAAATATAAAAAACGATTAAAGACAATAATCAAAAATAAACGATTACACAATAGATTACTTTGGCTAAAGCGTCAATAATTTTGGTCTATGTTAAATATTTTGGCGTTTTTATTTGTCTTATTGTTTGACAGTAAAATACAAAATTCATTGTGGGCATAACTGCACATTCTTTCAAATCAATTACATCATCATTTGTGAATAATGCACATGAAGTTCCCATGACAATTTCAGGTATTACGGCTTTATTTGTAATTATACAAGAGGGTGAATAATTCTGTTCACAGCCATATATATATATATATATATATATATATATATATATATATATATATATATATATATATATATATATAAAAGTGAATATAGAAGTCAACACTTAGAGGCGACAGTCTGTTGCACTGTATCCCATAAATATAGCACACTTTAAGACTATATTCCTTCATATATATATATATATATATATATATATATATATATGTGTGTGTGTGTGTGTGTGTGCTTACGTGAGTAATTTAAAGGAAATTGCCTATACGTATATGATAATTGGTTTTCCTATGCCCATCGATCTTTCTTTATTCATATATCTTATATAATTTATTTGTATGATGCAATCGACGGTATTATATTACTGGCAGTTCTCTCTACTTGGAATAATGTCTAAGAAAACATTTTCATCCGTGTGAATGATGGAAACCTAAAGACGTTACTACTACTGCATCTACTACTAAGCTTTCTTATAATAATAATAATAATAATAATAATAATAATAATAATAAAAATAATAATAATTAATCTCTTATATTTTCATGTACGGGTGTTGTCCTTTCTTGTCAATAAAAGTTTGACAAGCCTTAATGTCGTGACTTGATATTATTTAAAATATGATAGAAATAATGGCATGATTTCTTTTTATTTCTTTTAGGTACAAATATTTCTGAATGAAATTTTACAGTTTAGCTCTGGAAATAAAATATTTCGCTATTCATCGAATAATGTTACTCAAACACGCAAGTCTTACTTGGTATTTAAAATATTTGCAACCAAACTGTTGGCGTCTGCGAACAAAGATGAATTGTGAAAATCAAAAACTGAAATATTGATCTGCGTCTGGCTTATTTAAAGAAAATCACAATACGGTGAGTGAAGTAAAGTTAACTACAGAAAACTATTATTCGCTTAATAAATATGAAATGAGTTGATAAGTTACGTAATAGCTGACGAGGTATACTGCGGGAAATGTATTTATTTTTTGCTATGTATTTATTTCAATTCAGTCATTTTAGGTTAAAGTCTTGATATTTTGTTATATGTATTTAGAGATTCTCGATAAACTCCAAATAAGAATCAGCAATCAGTCATTTTTTCCACCACCTTATTTCGTAAAATACATCTATTGGATGCCTTAGTAAATATCATCAGTGATGTTTCTAACCGAGGTTCATTAGGGATTTCGGGTCTTTCAACCTCATAACCCCTCTCTACGGTGACCCTGTCAATACTGATCGGGTATCGACTTGTGTACTTTCCGTTAGCTACAATTTTTCACATCTTCGTAACTACACACTGCGACTTCCTTGGTCAATTTATAGCCCATTCCCAAATAACTTCCGGTTCACAAGCAATGTGCGCTCTTCCATAATAAACAGCAGCAAACACACACGCAATTTCTATCTGGTCAGAAACATGGCGGCGTGCTCGGCTTGAAGCCGTAAGTAACGACTTGTTTCCCTCACGGAGACATATACACATACATGTAAACACACGAAAACACGCTTAGGAATTACGTTCCCTTTACACTTATTCCATTTCCGTTCATGTTAATCATTGGTCTGAACTAGAAAAAAAATTGCTTCCCTGTTCCTTTTCTATGAATACTTTCAAAGTAATTATTCGGATGAACTTTTCGCTATGGTAAGTAGACTTTAAGAATTAAAGCGATTTACTAGATTGGCGGCAAAATCTCATAAATTTACATTTGAATTGGATATATATAACCATAATTTCTATACTAATAGTTTCTTTTCTCTCTTGTGGAACATCCTTGTGAGTCGATGATTTCCAGACAACTTTTATTTAAAGGACAGTCGTTATCTACTGCCTTCCTGATTACTCGTCTATTGTTCCCGCTCTTTAATGATATTTCCGTTTTCTAATTCTTGCCTTGCTTCAGGTGAAATCGATTAAAATATATGTAAACGGAATTATCAAGCATTTATTCTTTTTTTTAATTTTCAGAATAGGGTAATTTGGAATATTATCTAATAATTATATTTAGATAATATATATATATATATATATATATATATATATATATATATATATATATATATATATATATATACTGAGTATTTTATTCAAATGTTATACGCCACTGTGATATATAGAGATAATATAAAGAAAGTTAGCCACTATTAATAAACAAATATGTCCCAAATATACAAGGGACTGAACAGAAATTCTCACAATTCTATAAGATATGATTATCTAGGTAGAATAAATGGAATTTAGTTATCCATTTAATATAATCTTATTCCACTTCAAAATTACGAGGATTAAATGATAATCTTCAAAATTCTACGCTAAATTAAAAATCTCATAACATACCAGTTTGTAAAGTTGAGTATCGGTGGAACCAATGTACTGGAAATGGCTATTTTTAATCAATTCACCTAAGCAAGGCGATAAAGCTACTATGACGCAAGGGGTTATTAGGCTGAAAGAGAATGAGAAGACATTAGAAAGAACCAGTAAACTTTACAGGAAACATTTGATAAAGCTTCTACATTTCTTCGTCAGTCGGTGTGAAAACTGGCTAATCTGTTATAGCAAGGCTATATGAAGTATCAGAGTTTGAACGGGGCAGGAGAAAAGGCGTCGGACTTATGAGGCAGTCCATTTCTAACATTATATAGGGATATTTATAATTTGTGATTCTCCGGTGTAAGATTTTATTTTTGTGGCGGGAATATCAATTGGAAGGTGTTACGCCCCACAGTTAACAGACCTTAATCATCATTCCCGGAATCTTCTGACTAGAAGAGTCTGCAAATAAAAACGAGCAACACTGACACAAATCGCAACAGCCATCAATGAAGAGGGTGGTAGACGCAAATCTATCAGGCCACTTCAACGTTCTTTAGATTACATAGAGCAAGGGAGCAGAAAACTAACCAGTGTCCCATTGTTAGCGCCACGACACCAGACACTGCTACTCACCTGAGCTTGTGATGTCGATGATTTTACTGTGGTGTACTCAAAACACGAAGCAGGGATTGTTTCTTTTTTTCGGGTTGATGAGGCCCTGCTTTCAATAAGACATCATTAGGGCGGGTTATAGTTTCATTACGGTGCGTGGTGTGCACATGTTACATTGGTTGGATACGCTTATCTGCTTGAACACATTATGGATTGTGGAGCACTACGTTACTCTGGTTTGTGAATATATTCATCCATTCATGGACTCTCCGTACCACAACAAGAATGGATTATTTAATATGTTGTTTCCTCATTCCAAGTTGCCAGAACTGATTTTAAGAGCATTTTGGCGACTTTATAACGAATGATGCACCAACTACGATCGACGGCCATCAATCCAATCGACACGGTGGAAAGTGTTGTCCGCACGCAAGAGGGTGCACCTATCTGGAAACTCCGAACACGGTATCAAGATAGTATAGCCCAACATCGCCTCGGATGTTTTTCTATCATTTTTGAAATTCACGTCACTTTGAATCCTTGCATTTCATCGTGCTGAGAACGATGAAATACACTAACCAGATCTGTATAAAACAGGCTTTAACTTAAATAATTAATTTGTTAATCGATTTAGTGTAATAATGAGCACGTATCAAAGTGAAGTAAATTTATTCATCCACAAAATGAACATGTAATTGGCGTATACTGTGGATTGAACATATGAATAGAATGTTTGCTATGCAAATTTCAGTATGTATTAAAAAACCTTTATCTGTCTGCCAATCAACGTATTATCTTTCTTGTCCGACCAACCACCACTTAATTTCTGTTGCTCCCAGGTCCACCCTGACCTGAAGTGGTAGCACCTATTAGGATCTTAACTATGGGCAAATATTGAGATACCCAACTAAAAAAAACTTTATTAAAGTATAAAAATACATTTTATAGTAAAAATACCTGTAATATATTTCATATAAGACCATTACCAACAATACGCACATACTAAAACAGTGTAGCAACTTCACAGAAAGCCGTTTAAAATATTATCACAAAACTAACACGAAAGAACTTTCATGACATTAATCTATATAATATCCTACAATATCTTAAATAAACCTGAATTCCAAAATATAAATTCAACAAGACAGGCATCATCACTTCTAGTATTCATGTCCGCACAAACATACACAAAAGTATTTAGTTATGAAAGAAAAATAATATATATCATATTTATTTACTTCCAAAAAAATTTGATTTTGGCATTTAATGACCCATAAAGAGTTGATATTCCGTTAAACAGACAAATTATCCGACAAATCAATATTGTCCAACCAATGTTAAAACCGATCCGCAACGATGATCTACGTCAGCATTCTCTCAGGCGCTTTCTAATTCTAATGTCAAAGAGACAATATGTCGGTAGAAAGGAACAAAAGTTGGATCAAAGGATCACACAGCACAAACCAGCTAATACTGACAACGTTAAGGCTGATAATTTGAATAGCTGCTTTTATAAATCTGCTTCGGTGATAGTTGAACATTTGATCTCAAACTAGCACTGTATCCTTTCTTACAATCATATTTTCAATTCATTTTGAATGACGTATACGAGATAATGCTGCTTTATTTAATAGGTGCCTAATCATTTCCATGGGATAAAACAAATCACTATATTAGTACAAATATCCCTACCAAACGCTGTACAGTTTCTTCTTTTACGTTTATGGGCCGTGTCCCTTCAGGACGTTGGCGATTATGGCTCTCCACTTCCACTTGTAGTTCTGAATATGTTTTAACTTTTACTGTATCTCCCAGACCCTGTTCTGCCATCCACTTGCTTAAGCTCGCTAAATATGTCACGCGTTGCTTTCCCTTGTCTCTCTTTCCTTCTATCCGCACTGCGAGTAACAGATTCTCGAAGCCTTCCTTTTCTCATTATGTGTGCCTCTTCATGATGTTAAATATAAGTTTCCTTTTTTTTGTCGCCTCTCCAAAACCTCATCGTTGCTCACATGTTCGATCCAATGTATCCGTAGCATCCTTCTGTAGAAACATACCTCCGTTGCCTCGAGTCTCTTCTTCATCTTTGTGGAGACGATCAACATTCGCTGCCGTAAAGCAGGACTGATATCACGTAGCAGTTCCGTACTCTTTTTTTGTTATCAACGAAACCATCCTGTCTCGTATTACTTTTAGAATGTGTCTTTAGCCATCCGAATATGACTTCGGGTCGTATCGTCGCATTTACTGACCCCTGTCAGAACTCTTCCCAAATATTTTAATTTCTTCACCAGCTTGATTTTAGTGTCCCCGACCTGTAAATCGCATTTTGGGCCAATCTTTTTTATTCTACGATGCTTAACTACATTCAGTAGATATGCTGAATCAACTACACTGCTCATATGTTAAAATCACTCGTTTCCACTATAGGTATACTCATCTGAATATAATTAAATTTTATATCGTGTATTAGATCTTCCTGTTGGTAAAAATGTTTACGGATATTTAGTATCGAAATGTTAAAGAATCAAATCAAAAATAGAACCATCATTAATGAGTAATAACACGTTTCACCCTTTGAGCCTTAATCACCGCTTTACCGGTGGTAGAGAAAAATGACGTAATGCTCAGCCAGCGGTTGAACAGTGGTAGAGAAAAATGACGTAATGCTCAGCCAGCGGTTGAACAGTGGTAGAGAAAAATGACGTAATGCTCAGCCAGCGGTTGAACAGTGGTAGAGAAAAATGACGTAATGCTCATCCACCGGTTGAACAGAGGCAGAGAAAAATGACGTAATGCTCATCCACCGGTTGAACAGAGGTAGAGAAAAAATGACGTAATGCTCAGCCACCGGTTGAACAGTGGTAGAGAAAAATGACGTAATGCTCATCCACCGGTTGAACAGAGGTAGAGAAAAATGACGTAATGCTCAGCCACCGGTTGAACAGTGGTAGAGAAAAATGACGTAATGCTCAGCCACCGGTTGAACAGTGGTAGTGAAAAATGACGTAATGCTCATCCACCGGTTGAACAGAGGCAAAGAAAAATGACGTAATGCTCATCCACCGGTTGAACAGAGGTAGAGAAAAAATGACGTAATGCTCAGCCACCGGTTGAACAGTGGTAGAGAAAAATGACGTAATGCTCATCCACCGGTTGAACAGAGGTAGAGAAAAATGACGTAATGCTCAGCCACCGGTTGAACAGTGGTAGAGAAAAATGACGTAATGCTCAGCCACCGGTTGAACAGTGGTAGAGAAAAATCAATTAATACACAGCCGCCGGTTGAATGGTGGGTAAACAATTGTAACTATTTTTATATCTACCGTGAAGCATTACATATGAATTACTTGCGAATTTTGACTCAGGTGCACAGACAGAAGGGTTAAAACTGTTTGGGATCACAGGACTCAAAGGGATAAAAGCTATAATCCACTGCACCCAGAAAGGGATATGCTATTAAAAAAGAATAAAATTAATATATATATACTCATAAAATCCATGCACAAACTTGAGACTTGAGGCTCGCTTGTCGTCCGGTCCAAACTCCTCCCGAGTCTTTTGAATGCGAATAGCGGTTTCTTCCTTGTTTATTGCTTAGGATTGGGTTTCCATTTCTTTCTAAAGTTTTCTCATTCCCTGTCTCTCCTAGTAGCCCCTTGCATCTTACAGGTATTACCACCTAGCTTGGGTGAAATGATTTAACCCTTTGAGCCCTGACCACCGCTACACGAGTGGTAGAAAAAATGACGTAATGACCAGCCACCGTTGAACAGTGGCAGAGAAAAATGACTTAATACACATCCGGTGGTTGAACGGTGGGTAAAAACTTGTAACTATTTTTTATATCTACCGTGAAACATTACATATTAATAAAAATTATTTGCATATTTTTGAGCTCAGGTTTTAAATTTTTCAGGAATGCAGGACTCAAATGTTTAACACATAAACTTTACTGCTGAAACGGCTCAGCAACCTTGATATATTCGGGAAAGATACCAGAATTATCAAGAACCTGTACTGGTAGCAAACAGCATGCATGCGCATAGAGGAACAAGTTCAGTTAATATACAAAAATAGAAAGGGTTGTAAGGAAAGGATGCGTCTTCTTCCCTGATCTGTTCAACCTATGCAGCGAGGCAATTCTGAGAGAATTGAAACCCTACAGGGATTTAGCATTGGCAGCCACAATCTTAACATATCATACCCAAATGACGCAGTACTGGTAACAGCCAGGGAAATGAAATTACAAAATCTCCTACAGAAGGTTGCGACGGAGAGTGAGAAGAAAGTCCTCAGTATAAACTACAAGAAAACCGAATGCATGGTCATCAGTTAAAGGATGATCCCGAAATGCGATTTGCAGGTCGAGAACAAGAAAATGATGCATACGTGGAAGTTGAAATATCTGGGAAGCGTTTTGACAGAGGACGGTAATTGCGACACTGAGATCCGTAGACGTATTGGGATGGCCAAGGACGCATCCCAAAAGCTGGGCAAATATTGCAAGACAGTAGGATTTCTTTGGTAACAAAGAAAAGAATATTGAGCTGTTACGTGACATCTGCCCTTCTTTCCGGCAACGAATGTTGGACGATTTTCTCAAATATGGAAAAGAGACTCGAGCCGACAGAGATGTGGTTCTGCAGAAGGATGGTAAGGATATCATGGACCGAGCGTGTTAGCAACGATGTGGTCTTAGTGAGGATGCGTACAAGAAGGAGGCTTAGACTTAATATCAGTAAGAAGCAGCTGAAGTTTCTGAGACATATTGTGAAGAAGGTGGGCCTGGAGAATCTGATACTCACGGGTCGAGTAGAGGGAAAGCGAGACAAAGGAAAACGACGCATGGCATTCTGGCGGCCTTAAGAAAGTGGATAACAGAGCGAGGTCTGAGGGCGGTAGCCGAGGAAAGGAACTTGTTGAGAGCTGCAAGGGATAGAGGGAACTGTGGGGGCATGATCGCCTACGTCCTGATAGGACATGACACATAAAAAGAAGAGGTTTAGTTTAATAGTTATTACAGTTTCATTTTTCAATTACTCACTCATGCTAAAAGTCATTGGTATAAAACTAACGATATAATGAACAGAAAACCATTGAACTGATATACGTATAAGAACAAAATCATGATTATGTGGGTCTTGATCGAAATGCCAAGCGGCCAGTTTCATGGACACATATTTCTAATCAGGAATTTTAAAAAATCGCCTGATTGGAGTTAAAAGCAATCGAAAAGTTTATTTGGGGAAGCCACTGAGCCCACCAAAACCCTTCGAGCTGGATTGGAAAGCTTCGCTCGGCGGTCCATTGCAAACTGAAAAAAAAACTATTGGTACTTTACACCAGGTAGTTTAAGAAATACTGCGCTACCCTACACGCACCTACTCAAAAGAACACCTATTTTCAAAACTTAATTACTTTATATACATTTTTCAACGTAGAAAAATAATAGAGAAAATATTTCTAGAAGATAACACTGAAAGATCATGCAGCTATGGGAAAGAAGTGCAGAAAAGAAAAGGTTGACAATTTAAAGAGAGTGTTAATATCCCATTCACAAGTGTCAAATAAATCCCAAATAAAATGCTGAAATCTAAAATGTCATAATTTTTGTTTCTTTGAAAATATCATGGTTATTTTAGATAGCATGTTTTTAGAGCAAAAAGCAAATAATGTTGGATAAAGCATCGATGCTTATACATACAATGGGGTGCTGAAAAATCTGGATAAAATTAACAAATATCGTTTTTTCATGCGAGGGAGAAAGAATTCTATCGGAAAACAAACGTTTTTTACATATATGTAATTTTAATACAAAATTTTACAATGATATTTTTTGTTTTTTTTTGTTTCTAAATAACTTGTTTTATTGATGTTTATTATCAAAATTATATATCACTCATGGAAGAAATTTCGAAGGCTTTCTATGTTCTAATATCATCAATTAAGCAAATTGGGGTTTCATTTTTGATTAAAAATTACGGTTTCGGTTTTATATTAGATTAATTATTTGACGAAATATTTTTACTTCATAGTAATTTTTTCTCCTAACATGGTGTTTGAGTTAAGAGCATTATCTTTTTTGTAGGAATCACAAAATCATGTGATTTACACCCAGATTAAGCTAAACCTTTTAAAAATACACCTAAATGGGTAACAGTCCGTTTATTAATCCGGCATAATATAATACAGCAATATGGATTGATTTTAACAAAGTGCTGCACGCAGTGGAACGTAAAGTTTATATTACGAAAACAATACAAGTAGAAATGGCCTGCCGTTGATAAAATACTGTCGCAATCATGTAGGTTATCTAAGGCCAATGATGCCAATAAGTAACCGGTAACTATAATGTCTGGGAATGCCAATTCTTATTGTATGACACGTTGCTCTGGTAGTACCTAGGTTAATGACCGCTTCGGAATACCAGATGTTATGGCCCTAGATAATGGCTAGAAATTAATTGGAGAGCCGTGTTCCAAATTTATTAGGGCTTGTTATAGTCACTTCCGCGGGGAAAGGTACGAATACACCTCTTCCTTCTTTCCTGGTTATGTAAGCTATTAGTAAGTCTTGTATCACTAAATCCTTATTTCCCAAAATAATTCTTACAAATATTTTCTGTCATTAAATAACCTGCAAATGTTTGATAAGCCGTAAAAATCGAATCAGTCAGGAAAAAAAGTTGCTTTGGACATGTGCACTGAACAAGCACAGTTAACCATTATGCATATAGAATTTATTTTTATTATTGAATAAAGCGATTTGTGTAGCATGATTTGAATCCGTTGTTTTAAAGAACTCAATAGTCTTGAAGATTTGCTTTGTATCGATCGATTTGTTCTTTTTGGCATTTTACCATTTTGGATTCCTGGCGGCCTCCTCTTCTGAAATCATGAAATTACGTTGACTCAATGCAACGATCAAAAACGAGAAGTATCAACACACACATACTATATATATATATATATATATATATATATATATATATATATATATATATATATATATATATATATATATATATATATATATGCGTGTACGTGGGTTTGTGTGTGGGTCTGTTGACCTTGGAGCATATGCTTTTGTAAAATACGAATTTGGTTCTTGTTATGGTTACTGGCAGAATTACTTATTTTTGTCCGTTCGCTTTTGTGGAGAGCACATTATGCTATGTATACCTTGTGGAAAAGCATAGCTTCTTTTTTCTTCCAATTCCTGGGCTCAGCATTTTAACAATTTGTGTTCATAAAGAGGGAGAACATGGTGTGAAGTTTTCATGTGTATATATACATTTGCACACACACACACACACACATATACACACACACACACACACACACATATATATATATATATATATATATATATATATATATATATATATATACACACACACACACATACATATATATATATTGATGCATGTTTCATTAAATAATATAGACAATTCTGTCTATTTATTTTATGTAAATTATTTTCAAATCGTCTGATAAGCTTAATAACATTATCATTATCATCTGTCGCCTCTAAGTGTTGAATTCTATGTTCACTTTTATATTTGCACACGCTCTGTTTCTCATATTGAGCACTTTATCCCATAAATATAGCACACTTTAAGACTATATTTCTTCATATATATATATATATATATATATATATATATATATATATATATATATATATATATATATATATATGTGTGTGTGTGTGTGTGTGTGTGTGTGTGTGTGTGTGTGTGTACATATATATATATGTGTGTGTGGGCGTGTATATATATATATGTGTGTGTGTGTGTATGTATGTATG